>CM051382.1:651127-1126127 GCA_028015245.1 Cardamine occulta | reverse complement strand
GCTGTTTTTAAACACTCTGAGTTTTCTAGAATGTATCTTATGAGTTCCTTTTCATTTTCTCTTCCTGAATATGCAGTCCACTCGAAGATCTCGAGATGTGACGATAAGCATCTAGGAACAGAACTCGGTCGGTTCCATAAAACTGGATCATTATTGAACTCCCAATCAATCTCAAATGTGGAGTCGACCATTAAAACTTTTAGCTTAGGACAATTGGAGAGCAAAACCACAAGTGATTCACACCAGTCTGGGTCAAAATAAAATATACTGCACTCTATAAGTCGGGAGTAGTTAACGGCGTTAGACCATGGAAGCATTATATCAAGTGGACGTAGCTCAAGATACTTGATCGAAGAAAGAAATCGCAGAAAATTGTCATCAGGGTAAAAAATATAAACACTAATCAATGCCTTGACAAGATGAGGCATATACTTCGTGGAGCAAGAGGAGTGTTTTCCGTCACTGATGTCTAAAAACTCTAAATTCGGGGTGTCTATAACCAAAGACCAATCAGGATCGTCGTACCTGTGCCACCTATAATCTGCATATGTTAATTCCAGTAAAGAAGGCACTTTCACACTAAACTTTCTCACAGTATCACTTTCAATACCCACTTGAGAATCTCCTCGAATCACCTTCAGGTGCTTGAGAACAGGGCAACCTGATAAAAGCCTTACATGAGAATCTTCGTCTTTGTAAAGAACAGAGAGAAGAACAAGTTGTGTAAGTGATGGGAGAGAAACCGGAGAAGGAACATCCACAAGAATTGTTTCGGAGAGATTCAATTTCGTTAGCGTTTTGCAAGTGTAAAGGCTCTGAGGCATTCTGATCGGCTCGCTGTACCAGAGGAGCTGGAACGTTAGGTCACGCACGCAGCAATCAATAGCTTTTGCAACCCAGTTTACAACATCAACATCAACAGGACATTGTGTACCGAGTTCAATACACAATTTTTCTAAAAAAGGTGCATCGTATAATCGCATGGACTGGTCAAGAAACCACCAAACGCTTTTTTCATCTCTGTTCCTGGTTTCTATGAAGTCAAGTCTATGCAACTTTGTCCACACAAATCTCCATCGTTTAGACAAAAGCGTGGTGGCCACTGCATCTTTGGTCGGAACAAGCAATAATATCTGTATGAGTAGATCGTCGTGCAACGCGCTGATTCTGTCTTCCCGAACTAAACCTTCAATTACCGGAACAGGTTTGGCCCTGTCCATGACTAAAATCTTAACCCTAGACCCTTGTTACTTCTCCTGTGGCTCTGAGAATGACTTCTGTCTCACCGAAGAAAAGGATAACCCTAGACACTTTTATTTTTATATTAAGGGGATTCACTAAAATAAGGAAACTATATATATAAATATGAGTCCAATAAGGACACTAAATATATTTTCCCAATTGGAATACAAGCTCTCATCATTGAGAAGTTGTAACTTGTAAGATATGTTTGATTGTTTTTCGGTTATTTCTAGAATAATTAAAACCAATTAAGTATTTGTTTTTTTTTTTTAATATTGGTATCTTTCTTTCGCAGTTTCTAAAAAATAACAAGGTTTTTCATGTGAAAATTGTAGGAACACAAATTTTACAATTGTTCAAACTGATAACTGTAAAGAAAACACTATAAGAATATATCAATACATGAATTAGGAAAAAAATTCGCAGAGTCGAGACGAATCTCTTTCCTTAATTTTGTAAACGCCCTGTAGTGTAACAGTTGCATGGCGTTCTATTTTATGTTTTCTAAGCAACCCACTTTGGACCTCCATTTCTCATTCAATTCAACTCTGATTTTGAGAAGTGAATACACTGCTCACGGCAAGGAATCCATCGCACTCATAACCCAGTCATTTCACCAAAATAATTGGTCAAAAAACATGACCAAAAAGTTGGCATGAGCCACTTGTCAAAAATGAGTTCCAACAATCCTTCCCATGAATATAAATGATTTTATACACTTGACAGACTCGACATGACTCGAAAAAACGACTCTGAGAGTACAAGCAAAAATATTCACTATATATGAGTTGGTAGCATTTTTCAACCTTGAACCAGTCATTGTTAATAGCTATCAAATTTGTTATGTTGTTCAGTATGTTGAGTCCTCTCCAAAAAGATCGAACCAATTTAAAGAGTTTTTTTTCGCCTAAAGCTTGCTGGTATAATTCTTGACGTTAAGACAAGATAAAATTCCACATATTTGATATTGACTTTAAACTTGAAATGAAAGAGAGATTCAATATGGAAGATAAGAAGTAATGCATGGTAGAACTTGAGAAATTAGGAAGTACACCACATATTTCAAGGTCCATGTCCTCATTTCTCATTTATGGTTCTTATCTTCTTCTCAAACTTTTTAATATCTTTGTTGGTGTTAAACACATGTTCCTCAATCATCTTCTTCAAATCCTTCACAGCATCGATATGGCTTTCGTTCTCAGATTCCCTCAATATGTCTCTGATAAATTCACTGACATGTACTTTCACAATCTCCATAACAGCTTTCCTTCTCTTCTTTTCCTCATTATCTGACTCATTCTCAATGAGTGGTAGATTGAGCCGTTCATATTCTCTTAGCGCGCGATTGCAACTGGCCAACTCTTCCAAGATTTTACGCTTGACATCAGATTGAGATTTTGATGTGGAAGCAAGTCCCACAGATGCTTCTTCAACAGCTCCAACTTCAGACGAAACACATCCTATAACACGGTAATTGTTTTAGAGTTTTTTAATCATTTATAATACCAAAAGAGATTTTATACCTTTGACTACATGTATTTTTGTATTTGTCTCAGTCTAGAGATCTTGGAATTGGATCCCAGAAACATAAGAGACAGCTTGGTATGGGTCATCTCCTTCAAAAGCAAGAGTAATATTGAGGAGAATATGATGTGTACGAGAAGGAGATGAGTTGAAGTGGTTTATAAAAACGAAAGACCAAAAACCCTAATTCTATCAACGAAATCTTTTTTTTTTAAAGGAATAAACAAAAATGGAAAATAATAAAAGAAAAAAATGGTAATAAATCTCTAGTAATATATATTTACTATGACGTTTTAACCATATTAGTTCAGGTTTAAAACATATAAGAAAGAGTGAACACACAAATAACGAGATTGGACTTACAATCTCTCTACCGAAAATTCTCTCTCTTTGCTTCGTTTATGTTGTGATGATCATTTGTTGAACCCGTGCCTCTTCTTATATAGAGCTTGTAAGACCTCCTTTTCCAATTTGGATTCGAGTGAACGTCCTTTTCCCTTTTGAAAATATTGTTTCTTCTTCCACAGGAAAGAGGAAACATCCAAATAAGAAGATTGGACTTTAGGCCCAATTCTTTCAATTTTTTATGGCCCGGCTTTGGCGACGACCCGGTTCATTGATCCGAACCCGACTCGATGACCCGACGACAATAATCAACAAATCCGCAACACCGAAGACGTTTGGTCTTCTTTGTCTCGAACACTCCGACTGTACTCGAACTCGTCGCCGTCTGCAATGCATGTCTTCGGTAGATCTTCTTAGCTTCCTCCGGATGTCCTCAACGCCGCCGTCCCTGAAGGCATAGGGAACCTGAAATCTCAAAATTTCTGTCGTTTTTCCATTCCCCGATTGAGTTATCTCGAAGTCTTACTTGTTCTTCCTTGACTATTCATGTGAAGAAAAACGCAAGGAGTTCGACGCCTTGCCTGCGTGTCCCAACTAAGACCCTTCAAACCCTTTTTCCAATTTCAGATTCCACCATATGTAATCCTCCATTTCCGATTAGATTTTACCACCTATAACCTTGCCCAGCCGATCATGGACTACATCATCAATGTCCTCGCCGACGAGTGCTTATTAGGATGAAATGAATGAAATTACGTGATTTGAGTGCTTTTGAACAAAATACTTACGTTGTCGTATTGGAATTGGTTTAATCAGCGTACTTAACTAGTAAACATGCATACAGTTTGTCTGAATTCCAAAATGTTGATCTTCGAATGCAACGTAAATTTCATATAGTAGGCAATGTGTACGAAAACTACAGTTTTCAACATTTCAAAGGTCGTTTGATAACTAAGATTATTAACTGTGTTATTATCAAGATTACATATTTCTAATGAAACCGATGTAGCTAGTACAACTTCATTTCATTTGCTGTAAAAGCAACTCTTAATTAGTATATAACACCAAGTAACGCTTGGCCCAATGGTAAACCCCCAACTTGGTGGTACCTGAGTTCGAGTATCCTTGGGTGAGTTCTTTAATTTAATATGGTTTGGGTCCCGCCTCGGAGATGTAGGGCCTGCAAGGGCTTCAACTTCGATATACAAAAAAAATATATATAGTATATAACATTCTACTATTAGTCTATATGTATATTAGACTATATGTCGAGGGTACTAGGTCGATCGATCCCATTTTTTGGATTGATCGATCCTTAATCCGTCGAAAAATTCCGAGGAGCTCCCTGACGGCAAGATCTTGAATTTGGCCGTTCTTCTTGTTGGTGTGCGTCCCCACCATCACTTTTAGGTGATCCGAAACTTCGCCGTTTTCCTCCATCTATAAAACAACTAAACCGTTAGTTACTAATAAATATAATAAAAACGATATTTAAAAATAACTAAAAACACGAAAAATACTTACCATCTCGATTTTGGATTTTTTGAAGCTCTTCGCCCCGTTGTTGTTGATAGCGGGTCCCTTCCCGTCTCGGGGACTATTCCGGTTCTTGGAGTTAGTATGAGATAGAGCTACGGTCTTCGGGTCTTGCCAATACGGGATATAGTCCTTAAACACTTCCTCGTTCAAGCCTTTTGGCTTCTCTCCACGCATTCTCCAAACCTTCTTCCACTCATTCATGTTGCGCGAGAATTGCGTTTTAGCCTCCTTGAAAAATTCCGTCTCCACCATTTTCGTGATGGTTCAGTAACAATTAAATTCTTGCTACAAAAGAAATATAATTAAAGAAATTAAAAAAAAATCTCAAAATATATAACAAAAAATAAATAAATGATAACTTACCGCAAACGTCCGAAACCACATGTTTTGTTTGTCTGACGGAATATCCGAAAATTTCTTGTACGGTTTGTTGAGGATGGAGTGCAACATCTTTAGAATCGACTTGCTAATGCCATTCCATGATATTCTAAACCTATAAAAAACAAATTAAAAATCGGGAATAACACAAAAAAATTATTGATTAAGAAAAAAGAAATATTACCAAGTAGATCTCGGTAACTGTGAGTAATTCTCATCCCGGCTGTTGGACGAACTCCTCAATGATCATGATCGTCGGAGGAGCTACACTCTCACTGAAATACCCCGTCCCAAAAACCACTAAACCAAGAACGGTTAAAACTACAACAAACCACGCAAAACGAGCATTTAATTTTTTTTTTCTATAAACTTAACTGAATAAATAAAATATACTTTATTTATTCCAAAATAACAGTAAGACTCAATCCTTATCTGCATCACATAACGAGATGCCTTAGTATAAAAGATATTGAATGAGGTAATAACTACACAAAAGCTAACATTCACCAATGTCAGCAATCAATAAACACAATTATATCAACAAGCAACACATGCTATAAATAACAACAATAAACATCAATTACTCCTAATAGACCAACAACAAGAAACACGGAAACGAGGACCACTCCAAGTCCTCAGACTAACCACAGTCTAACACACAAGCACTCACCTTTGCTCACAACGATTTCCTTGATGGTACTTTTCTTTTTAAGAAACTTTTATTTTCAGAAAACTTTTCTTTTTAGGAAACTTTCTTTTTTAGGAAACTTTCCTTTTTAGGAAACCTTCCTTTCCAGGAATTTCTAGTGTTTCTTAATTATCATAGCAACACAACCTCAACCTCCCTTCCTCACCCTACAGCCAACCACAACCATAACCCAACATTTAACCTAAACTAGAAAAATAACTGAAACAATCCGCCTCAAAGATGGGATCACGAATCGAAATCTAACCGTCCACATTCCAATTGCACCGTTGAAAATTAACCCCTAGATGTCCTGAAGCTACGCCCAAAGTTTCGTGATGATCTGACCATAGATGATAAATCACAACAAAAAATATAATCCAACACCCTGGATACAACACTATGATAAGCCCGACTAACCCTCCAGCTTGCCGAACCACTTGGGAAACTTGCACTTCATCTTCGCTTTCGGCTCCCAAGTCACCTCCTTTATCCCACTATAACACCCACCTGGTGTTATACACGGTGAAATGCTTCAGGATTAAACAACCAACCACAACCAACATCACATGATATCTGTCCCACTTCCACTTAGGGTAATCACGGCAAGAACATGCTAAGACTTTTAAATACAAACACATCACCATAATGAGTCCTTAACCCTTCCAAAACAAACAAGTACAGAAGAGGAAGATCCCACCCAACGATGGTCTGCATTTGTTCATCCCGATTGTCTTGCCACTCTCTCATGTGGCCCCTGAATGCTGCGACAACTCAGTTCCAAGACAATGCATCAACTCCTGCTACTGGTTGTACAAGTTCATAACTCAACTGAACTTCAACATGACTGCACAACTTGCAGTATAACTAAACTGTAGCTCCACGATTATAATCATAATGCAATGATATATGTACTCGGCTAACAAACTCTCCATGTGGTACTTCCACCGATAATCACCAGGAACAATGAAGATCCTCCATCCGGAATCCCCATCGACCACCTTGGGCCAAACCTAACATCCACCCAAAAATCTAGAACCCATCTTCTAGATTCAATAACAGAGCCGACCCAAGCATCGACCCCAAAACATCCACAAGTACCACATCTCATAAGACGCGTACTTAGCTCAACTACAACTCACTAACACCAGAACATCAATGATCAATCAAAGCTCTCTTGCTTTTATAACCACATCAAGACTACTTACAAGGCCTCAACCACAAGAATTCCTCCCTAATAACACTTGATTTTTCACTCCAGACTCTCCAGACTATACAAGAAACACCCTACGAAAAGCCCGTCTCATGTCCGACCTCCCGCGGACAATAAACACAAAGACAACCGCTCCAACAATCTGTTAGGTCTCCTACTCCGCAAACTCTACTTAGTCTCATAAATAGATCGACTCGACCTCACCGCATGGTAATCGTACGATAGATCAAAACTCATTAACAGCTCTAGCTCCTACTGAGCTCCTAACACCTCAACAATTTAAGCCTCAGACCCCCTCCAAAGTCTCAGCACCACAACCACACCAAGAATGCTCCTCTCCCCCACTTGAGTACAATATATGGTGCCTAATGTGACCAACAGTCATCCCTGTTTAACACACGACATGCGATCCATTGCAATCATCTGCCCTGATAAACACTACCACACCAGTATGACCCAAAGTAATCACAACAACGACATGTGATCCAATGCAACCATAATGTGTCGCCCAACTAGCGACACACCGTGCACTCTTCGTATCGCCCAACTAGCGACACACAGTGCACTCACCGTATTGCCTAACAGTAAAACCCTCTACTATAAACTGTGCATGATAATGCCATCTACGACTATGCACTCACTCCATCCGATAACTCGGAGCACTTCACTTGACTCAGCTAGTCACCACTCATTACAGATGGATCGTCCCCAATCTGTAACTTGTATTACCATCCATTGATGGCCTGAAATAACCCTTGGCGCAGTTCTGTTAGTAATTCCTTCTTGGTTGATCGACTACTCCGACAGCTCAGAGTTCACAACTTCTCAGTCAACACTATGACCTAATCAGCTCGTACGCATAAAGAGCCAAAATATATATCTAGTGGCTTATCGGACCCTCTCAGGAAGTACAATGCGACCCAACCGGCGAGTCCTACACTATCAGTAATCCAACTGAAATCTGACCGGTAGAATCCACTCACTAGTGTTTATCTGCAGACCACCCCCATGCATATACATGGGACACCTTCCAACACTTCTCATACAACCTAGAATGCTCTAAACCTCACGGGCAACCCCACCAGAGAAGACCTATCGTACTAATAACTTACTCACGTCGAGCACCATAAACGTTTTGGACTATGACCCGCTAATAAACTAGCAGTAATCTCTCTCGCACTGTCTACGACACTAATGAGCATATCATGCACCACCCATCCCACCAAATAGATTACCGCGTGTCACCGCGCCGCCCATCCCAGTGAATAACTCACAACGCACCAATGTCTATTAGTCTCTCATGGACAACACTCATCGCCGACTATCAACACATGATAACCGTATGATGTAACAATGTCTACCAATATCCAATAGACATACTAACACGCCATCTATCGTCCTCTGATAGTAATCCAAAGCCGCCTTACCGGTCTATATCCCCATAGCAGCTCATATTATGGTTCACTGTGTTCCGAGTAAACCATTTCCGTCTATCCCTCCGATGGACCCTCTGTGCTATTGTTTACCCACCACTGAGTAATCAATATCACTCACCCCGTCTATTACCACCAATTGACATACAAGATGAATCTCCACTCCGCCACGGAGTACCACTTCTAATAAGCCGACTAAGCCCCAACTGGTAAGATAGAATGATTATTTATTCCACACTTAAGCAACCACTATCTGCTTAACCAACACGCTAGGCTACTACTATAGCTCCTAGCTGACACCTCGATGGTTGGATTACGCTTGTAGAACTTAGCGTGATTCTCTTGCATATCCTCTAGATTATCTCATGATCTCTTTCTTTTTAGGCAATCTACCACTTTTGAAAACCTTATATTCTTGGTGGTTTTTCATTGGGAATTCGGCCAAAAAAACACCTAACTTTGCACAAATTGCCAAAAGAAACCCAAACTTTTGGACTGACCAAAAAAATATCAAACTTTCCGTTGAATGCCAAAAAAATACCAAACTTTCTGTTGACTGGCCAAAAAAGGCACGCCGTTAGCAGAGTTAACTATGGATTTAACGGTCAACGGAAAGTTTGGTATTTTTTTGCCAGTCAACGGAAAGTTTGATATTTTTGGCTGAAAACTTGAACATTTTTAAAAATTATAAAAATCAATAAATAAAATATTTCAATTTCCATAAAATTACATAAATTATTTCATAAAATTACAAATTTCATAAATTTTATAAATTCATAAATCATTTTAAAAATTAAAATCGTAAATCTAACAAGTCTAACAAATCATAAAATTTAACATTACTAATATATATAAAATATGTATAATATGAAAACGAATTTTAAAATAAATGATATATATGAGTTAACATCATGATATTTATATGGTTGAAATTGTATGAGGTAGTCAAAATCATAGTCACCGTCATGACATACATTATGTATACGCAATTCTTATTTTTTTTTTCTCTCTAATTCCTTATTTTAGACTGAAAACATATAAGCTTTATTATACGCATAGAATCCAAACTTCTATTGAGTGTAAACAATGTCAAAATTAGATGAAGAAATATTTTATATATAACAACCAAAAAAGTTTTGCATTTGACAAAGATGAGCTGTTTTCTACTTTTTTTTTTTTGGTAGGAACTGTTTTCTACTTTTTACGAGATTATTTAAATAGAATAGGAAGAATGTATTAGCGAAAAATAAATATATTTGCGTAGAGATGAGTACAACCATAACGGCTATATTGCATGCGCATTTTGAAAATCATTTACTCAAATTATCATATGCTTCTCATTCCATGTCTTCTTTTGTTTTGCATGTAAGTTGATACATATGTATGTATAATGTATGTACACATTTTACAAATATACACTATATATATATAGAAAATGGTCGGAGGTATATAATATGAATATTGAACTTGGATGTAATGGAATCAATAAGCGAAGATTTACAACCTATGCTATTAATTATTTTAATGTTTCCTTGCATTAGAAAAATTATATGATCTACTCATCGATAAGTCAATTAGTTAGAAAAGTGTTGTTTCAAGTGCCGTGAGATCAATTCAAATTTTGATTGTAAAGAGACATGCATGAATTATGATATTCGTTTGTCTAAGTTTGAAAAATATTTATTTTATTTTATTTTATGTAATGTGACATATAATATATATATATAAAATATGTATAATATGATTATAATTACTAATAATCTACCGAAACTAAATATTTTTTAAATTTCGTAAATTTTATAAATTCATAAATCATTTAAAAAATTAAAAACTATAAAAATAAATTCCATAAATTTCAATGAAATTCAAAACCATATAAAAGTTCTAAATCTTACAAATTTAACATTCCTAAATTTAGTAAATTTGTAATTTATATGATTTATGACTAAATTTAGGACTTTGTAAGTTTAACATTCCATATAAAAGTTAAATTTGTAAGATTTAGAACTTTTATGGAATTTGTTTTATATATATTAGTAATGTTAAATTTTATGATTTGTTAGACTTGTTAGATTTACGATTTTAATTTTCAAAATGATTTATGAATTTATAAAATTTATGAAATTTGTAATTTTATGAAATAATTTATGTAATTTTATGGAAATTGAAATATTTTAATCATGTTATAAATCATATTATACATATTTTATATATATTAGTCATGTTAAATTTTATGATTTGTTAGACTTGTTAGATTTACGATTTTAATTTTTAAAATGATTTATGAATTTATAAAATATATGAAATTTGTAATTTTATGAAATAATTTATGTAATTTTATGGAAATTGAAATATTTTATTTATTGATTTTTATAATTTTTAAAAATGTTCAAGTTTTCAGCCAAAAATATCAAACTTTCCGTTGACTGCCAAAAAAATACCAAACTTTCCGTTGACTGGCCAAAAAAGGCATGCCGTTAAATCCATCATTAACTCTGCTAACGGCGTGCCTTTTTTGGCCAGTCAACAGAAAGTTTGGTATTTTTTTGGCAGTCAACGGAAAGTTTGATATTTTTTTGGTCAGTCCAAAAGTTTAGGTTTCTTTTAGCAATTTGTGCAAAGTTAGGTGTTTTTTTGGCCGAATTTCCGTTTTTCATTTCTCAAAACTTACTATTTTGGAAAAACTTTCCTCTATTGAACTCCGTGCTCCTCGGAGTTCTTAGAATACACTAGGATATCGTCGATGAAGATGATGACGAACTCATTCAAATACTCATGGAACACGCCGTTCATCTACCTCATAAACACAGCCGGTGCATTCGTCAATCCAAATGGCATCACCATAAACTCGTAATGCCCGTACCTCGTCCTGAAAGCCATCTTTCTGATATCGACAACATCTATCGGAATCAGATGATAAGCCGACGCCAGATCGATATTAGAAAACCACGAAGCACCCCGCAGTTGATTTAATAACTCACCGATCCTTGGTAATGGGTACTTGTTCTTCGCCGTAACCCGATTCAATCCCTAATAATCAATGCATAACCAGAAACTTCTGTCATTCTTCTTAACAAATAATACCGGCGCACCCCAGAGTGAGCTGCTCAGCCTGATAAAGCCATTCTCTAATAATTCCTCCAACTGCTTCTTAAGCTTAGCCATCTCCGGTGGAGCCATCCGGTATAGAGCCTTAGACAACAACGTCGTCCCCGGCTCTTAACTCAATGGTAAAAGGATCTGATCTGGATGGTGGTAACCCGTTCACATCTGGAACACATCCTCGAACTCCTACGCCACCTCGATATCTTGCACTGCTAATATTCCAACCTCACCAAGTATAGAAATAGTAGCCAAGTACGCCTCACAACCCTGCTCAATCAGACGTTCTGTCTAAACCACATAAACCACAATACTCCCCGAAAATCGGTCTCACTCCCTGATAAACCAGTCTCCCATTATCACGTTCAAGCACCACACGCCCTAGATGAAAATCCAAATGTGCCCTGAACTTCACCAACTAATCCATGCCCAAAATGATGTCAAAGAGCTCCACTTGACACACTATAAAATCCACTGGCATCAGCTCTCCGGCGATCAGAATGTCAACACCATTCGTAAAACCATGAGTCCTCAACAACTGACCCCCAGCAATTCTCACGACACCCGAGTGATCTCCAGACAACTCTTGGATACCACTCCCTGACACCCACCCCGGTGTCACAAAACTGTGAGACACCCCAGAGTCCAATAACATATGAGACTCTATCCCAGCCACACTAAGAGTTCCTAAGCACTGAAAGGATTTAAGACAAAGAACGACTGATAATTACATAGCTAGTACTAAAATTAACAATCAAACAAGAACATAATTAAAGAACTAACTAGTAATCGATCTGCTGCCGTTTGCCTCACCCAATCCTGCGCCTATGGTGAAAACCCTCGGTGTCACTACAGACCGCTTCGGAGGTGGTGCCTCGATCAGCACAACTGGCTGAGCCAACTTCGGATAATCCTTCTTGATATGTCCCGACTCTTTGCAGAAGTAGCATACATGTCTTTCCAGAGGACAATCAGCAACTCGGTGTCCCTGAACCCCACATCTGTAACACCGTGGTTCAGAACCCGCTGACCTAGAAGTATCCTCTAACTTCTTCTTCTGCCTCTACTGCTGACCAGAATTACCTTCCTTGCTTGGAGCCACCCCTGACTCTGAGGCCTCTGCGGAGCCTCTGGCACTGCAGCCATCAAACTAGCCTCTGCCTTAACCCCCTCCTCAAGCTCCGCTGCACACTCCACCATCTCGGACACCGACTCGAACTTGCGGACCCTGCAACGGTTCTTGAGATATAAGCGTATACCTCGCAAAAAGCACATATTTCCTCGTGCTCGGTATCCATGCCCTGACCAGTAAACCGCTTTAGCCGGTTAAAATCGGCTTCCCTGCAACAAATAGAGAAACTATCCCTGCAGCCCGTTCCGAGCCTCATGCGGAAAGTATTTGAGATCGAACTCCCTCCATAACTCATCCCAAGACAACATTATCCCCTTTTTTCTTGCGGCAATACCCTGCCACTACTCATGTGCATCTCCCTCCCAAAAAAGCAACGCTAAGTCCACCCTATACTCCTCGGGGCACCTGATCGACTGGAAGTTCCTCTCCAACCTAGACCTTCACTCATCAGACTCAATCGGTCGAGCACCCCCACTGAAAAACTTGGTGCCCAACGTCTGCATATGCTCCATCACCCTAGAGTATGACGGAACCACGGGCTCGGCCTCAGCAATAACTCCCGGAACTCCCGGAGCAATAACGTCTAGCATCGCAACATCCCCCTGTGGTACCACTGGAGCTGGAGCCGGTACCAAACCAGGTAACCTCTCCAAAATTTGGGCCAACACGCCCAAAACAGCCCTTAACGGGTTCGGGTCCGCACCCGCCTGAGCACCACCCGGCGCCGGCATCACACCATGCACGGCTGCTGGCTCAAACTGACCCTCCCCTCGGCGTGCTCATACGCCCCTTGCTTTACCGTGACACTCTGCATCACGTCCACCGCTGCTCTGCCACCTCTACAAACTCTGCCTCCACGACCTCTGAGACCATGCCCAACGCTATCAGAATCAACCATTTTCAATAACCACTCATTACTATTCATCAACAGAAATAGTAAAAACAAGAACGAGTCTTACTGTGGAACCACTTTCAGGCTGAGAGATGACATGACTCTGCAACCCAACACTATACACCAAATAGCTACACCTAACTAATAATACTATGCAACTCTATCACCAGCTATAGCATCTTAAAAACAACTCCGCTCTGATACCAAATTGAAATACTCCGTCCCGGAAACCACTAAACCGAGAACGGTTAAAACTACAACAAATCACGCAAAACGAGCATTTAAAAAAAAATCTAATAACTTAACTGAATAAATAAAATCCATTTTATTTATTCCAAAACAACAGTCAAATCAGACTAACAACCTAGCGGAAGCGAATACTAAATAATTCTTTCAATAAAAATAATTAAATAAAAAATAACACCAATAAGGATCATGATCATGTCATCCACTCTAAGCCTTGGTCCCATGAGCTCCAGTAAGATTCAATCTTTACCTGCATCACATAACGAGATGCCTCAGTATAAAAGATATTGAATGAGGTAATAACTACACAAAAGCTAACATTCACCAATGTCAGCAATAAATAAACACAATTATATCAACAAACTACACATGCTATAAATAACAACAATAAACATCAATTACTCCTAATGGACCAACAACAAGAAACACGGAAACGAGGACCACTCCAAGTCCTCAGACTAACCACAGTCTAACACACAAGCACTCACCTTTGCTCACAACGATTTCCTTGATGGTACTTTCCTTTTTAAGAAACTTTTCTTTTCAGAAAACTTTCCTTTTTAGGAAACCTTCATTTCCAGGAATTTCTAGGGTTTCTTAATTATCATAGCAACACAACCGCAACCTCCCTTCCTCACCTTACAGCCAACCACAAGAACAACCCAACATTTAACCTAAACTGGAAAAATAACAGAAACGATCCGCTTCAAAGATGGGATCACAAATCGAAATTTAACCGTCCACATTCCAATCTCACTGTTAAAAATCAAGCCCTAGATGTCCTGAAGCTACGCCCAAAGTTTCGTGATGATCCGACCATAGATGAACTCGCGACCTCTCTTTGAATCCACGTTGGTCTAGATCGCGTCTGAAAACGGATACCTCACTAAAAAAGCAAATAACTTTCAGAATAATAATCCAAATCAACATCTGCAAAGTGGAACCTCTAGATATAAGAGTTAACTACATCACCACAAAATTTCCTTACTATTGAAAACGATTTTCTAGGTCAAACATTTGTTCTACCACGACATGTCGGATGTATCTGCATATCTTTCATGTGCAGATTCCTTCTTCTCTTTCAGCCACACACATCCTCTTTCTTTCTCTCCTTGAAGGTGGCCACGAAATTAGAGAGGATGGCTAGGGTTTCCACTATTTTTCTCTTTAAATAGACTTAGATTTTTAATTGGTTCATTTAAATGAATTCAAAAATTAAACTTAAACCAGAAATTAATTAATTCTCTCATTGGTTTAATATTAACTCAAAATCAGCTTCTTAAACCAACATTAAACCACCTCCACTCCTTAAACCGCAAAACTTAAAACCAACTCTCGGCTTTAAGTCCCCAAAATAATATCCGACTCATAACTAAGACTTTCTATTTCTGGAACACGGGTGTTACACTCACTGTCCGGAATAGCCGGCGCATGAGGCATAGAAGGTGGAAGAGTATTCGAGCTCGGAGCTGCGGAAGTACTCCTCCACACCAATTGCCTCGAACCGCCATAACGGTCTCGATAGAATTGACCATAAGACCTACAAAAATAAAAACAGAAAAACTGAATCATCAAAATAAAACATCTAAATAATCATTAAAATATAAACTTAAAAACCAAAAAAAATTTAAATACCTTTATAAAAATCGTTTTTTATAAATACATTTATTAAAAACTTTTTTAATAAAAATATATATACAAAACGTTTTTAAAAATACAAGTGCAAAAAACATGTTAAAATGTATTTATCAAAAATGTTTTTAAAAATATATATTTATAAAAAAACGTTTTTAATAATTATATGTATTAAAAACGTTTTTACAAAATTCATTTATAAAAAATATATTCTATACAACAACTTATTTTCTTTTATGAAATTAAATAAAATCAAATCCGGTAGTTTACTATATTAGAGGGATTCGCTCCTACCATATATATTTAGGATAGTATTTAATGTTTTTTTGCCTAAAATTATACCATCACAGTTATTATGCGTGGTATATACTCCCTAAATTTTAGTCTACTATTTTGGAACATACAAAAAAGGAATTACAAGATTAGAATTTTTTTATTATTAGAATTGATTTCAAAATTTATTTTAATTTGATTACTTTTGAACCATTTAATCACTACAAGAAAACACACGCATTTCCGACGTCATTTGTAACGTCCGTGTTCTGGAATATGCATATTTCGGAATTTCGCAGTAGGATTAAATCACAGAAATAATTCACGGAGAATAATTGATTTGGGTTAAATTGATTATTTTGGAAAGTTTCCAGGGGTGAATTAGATCGAATCGATAGTTTTGGATCGATTCGTAAAACTGCGAAAGTTCAGAGACTGCAGTAGCAATTTCCTAAGAGTTTGTTTTATTTCTTCATCTCTTCTTCTTCCTACGCCATTTGTGCTGAATTTCTGAGTTCTTGGAGCTGATTTTCGTGGCTAGGTGAGAGAGAGAAGAAGAGAGAAGCTTGGTGTGAAGCTTGGGGGAAGTTTGATTTCGCGAAATCAAGGGCATGAAGCTCGGTTTTGGAGTTTGTTTCGAAGTGAGTTTGAAACGTGGGATTCTTGCTGAGGCTGAATCAGGAGCTTAGGAGGTTTCCAAAGCTCAGATCGTCCCTTTGTCAGGGTGAGTGCGTGACCATAGGTTTCGAAACCTTTGATTTGGGGTTGTTTGAGGGATTATGCATGTTTTAGATTTTTGGGAAATCAAGGGTTGTATGCTTGATTCCTTGGTGTTTAAGGCTTCTTGGTAGCCTTAAGTTTGTGGTATGAAGGTGGAATGGTTGGGGTTTTTGCTTGCTTTGAGAGTTAGAGAGACTGAATAAAAAATCTTGATTTTGGTCGTCAGGGCTCGGGATCGATCGATCCAAGTGTTAAATGGTTGGTAAAGTGTTTCGGATCGTGTTGGAACGATCGATCCACGTGTGGGAAATAGGATCGATCCGGGTGTGGGAAATAGGATAGATCGATCGATCTGGGAAATAGGATCGATCCGGGTGGACCGATCGATCCGGGTGGACCGATCGATCCGGGTGGACCGATCGTTTACCGTATTGTATTGTATTTCCGTTGTGTTATAGAATTGCGTATTCTACGTGTTGTGTATGTTTGTTGTATTTGTATAAGTACTTGGAGCGTATTTTAAATGTATGGACATTTAAAATACTAAGTATTTGTATGTTTTAAAAAAAAAATTCGGGTCGTCTCAATTTGGTATCAGAGCTGATACAGTTCTAGGAGCCTAGGTGGCTCAGGGTTAGTTGGGTATTGCATGGGGTCTTAGAATCATCCTCTTCGAGCTTTTTGGGATTTCACGGTAAGTTATCTTTATTGTGTGATGATTTTGTGTTTTGTGTTCTCAGTCGTTGTACTTGCGAGTAGTGGAGAGCGTGGTAGGGGCCGTGGCCAGGCTAGAGGTCGTGGTCGTGTGGTGGAAGAGCATGTCGATGAGTCGCTGGCGAGTCAGGTAGGGTCTGAGGGTGTGGCTGGCATGCGTGCTGGTATTGCTGGTGTTCCAGCGGGTATTGCAGCAGGTGCTGCGGGTTTAGCAGCGGGTGATGCTCAGGCCTGAGATGATCGTCTTGCTGATCTCTTGGTAGTTATTTTGGAGCAGTTACCAGAGAGGATACCAGCTCAGGCTCCTGAGGTGCCACCAGTGGGTGTTGAGGCTGAGCCTCAGGTTGCAGCTGCGGTTGCAGAGGAGCTCCCATCCTACCTTAGGATGGTGGAGCAGATGCAGAGGATTTGCACGGAGTTTTTCTCCGGAGGTGCTAATCCTGAGGACGCTAATGAGTGGTTGAGGAGGATGGAGAGGAATTTCCTCTCGAGTAGATGTCCCGAGAGATAGCAGGTGGACATTGCGGTCCATTATCTGCAGGGTGGTGCATATCTCTAGTGGAGAGATGTCGCAGCCCGGAGAGTTTAGGCTGAGATGGCTTGGACGGATTTTGTGTAGGAGTTTACCTTCAAGTTTTTCCCTCTAGAGGCGTTCAACCGGTTGGAGTCAAGGCTTGCGAGATTGGCTCAAGGGAATTGGTCGGTACGCGAGTATGAGGAAGAGTTTACCCGGCTCAGGTCTTTTGTTAGACGAGCGGGTCAGCACGAGTCAGCCCGAGTGCAGAGGTTCTTGGGAGGTCTTCGAGCAGATTTCCGAACCGTTGCTCGGTGAGGCCTTTTAGCACGGTTGATGAGTTGGTAGAGACTGCGGCGTTGCGTTTGCGAGAGGCCAGGGGAGGTTGGTGTACCAGGGGGTGAGACCGACTTTCGGGAGTCTCGTGATCTCGGTCATACAGGCCCAGCGTATGATCGAGAGGGGTTGTGAGGCGTATCTGGCTATCATTTCAGTGCCGGAGGCCATTGGAAGGGCTGAGGTTCGGGATATACGGGTGGTTCGTGAGTTCTGGAATGTGTTCGAGTCATTGCAGGGATTGCCACCGTCTAGGTCGGATCCTTTCACGATTGAGCTAGAGCTGAGAACAGCACCGATATCCAGGGCTCCTTATAGGATGGCTCCAGCAGAGATGGCAGAGTTGAAGAAGCAGCTCGAAGAGTTGCTGAGTAAAGGGTTTATTCGCCCTAGTACTTCACTGTGGGGAGCACCGGTGTTGTTTGTGAAGAAAAAAGACAAGATTTTTCGGTTATGTATCGATTACCGGGGACTTAACCGAGTCACAATGAAGAACAGTTGAGAGGGGCTACTTGGTTCTCCAAGATTGACTGGGCATCGGGATATCATCAGATTCCTATCGATGAGGCAGATATCTGGAAGACGGGTTTCAGATCTCGTTATGGCAACTACGAGTTTGTGGTGATGACATTTGGGTTGACAAATGCACCGACTGCATTTGCGAGACTGATAAACAGCGTTTTCCAGGAGTATTTGGATGAGTTTGTGATCATCTTTATTGATGATATCTTGGTATATTCGAAGAGCCTAGAGGAGCATGAGGTGCATTTGCGTGTGGTTCTTGAGAAGCTGCGGGAACAGAAGTTGTTTGCATAGTTGAGAAAATGTAACTTCTGGCAGCGGGAGATTAGTTTTCTGGGTCATGTTATCTCCGCGGAGGGGGTTTCGCTGGATCTGGAAAAGGTTCGGGCCATTAGTTCTTGGCCGAGACCGAGGAATGCCACTGCGATTCGGAGTTTTCTCGGGTTGGCAGGTTATTATCGTCGGTTCGTTAAAGGTTTCGCGAGTTTGGCGAAATCTATGACGAGGCTGACGGGAAAGGATGTTCCTTTCGTTTGGTCCTCGGAGTGTGAGGAGAGCTTTGCGAAGCTGAAGACCATGTTGACCAGTACTCCAGTATTGGCGTTGCCTGAGCCGGGCAAGCCTTACGTGGTGTATACCGATGCGTCGGGGTTGGTCTTGGTTGTGTGTTGATGCAGCGGGGAAAGGTTATTGCATATGCTTCACATCAGTTAAGGAAGCATGAGTGCAACAACCCTACCCATGATCTTGAGATGGCTGATGTGGTTTTCGCTTTAAAGATTTGGAGGTCTTATCTTTATGGCGAGAAGGTGCAAGTGTTTACAGATTATAAGAGCCTGAAGTACATTTTCACTCAGCCTGAGTTGAATTTGAGGCAGCGGCGCTGGATGGAGCTAGTGGCCGATTATGATCTGGAGATAGCTTACCATTCTGGTAAGACTAATCTGGTTGCAGACGCGTAGAGTCGGAAGTGGGTGGCTTTGGCTCGGAAGCGTGAAGTTGAGTCTCTGGTGAGCGAGATTAGCACAATGCGTTTATGTGTGGTATCTCAGGAACCCTTGGGCTTAGAGGCAGCTAACCAGGAAGATCTTTCGAGCAGAGTGCGTCTGGCTCAAGAAAAAGATGAGGGTCTGGTTAAGGATTCGAGAGAAGCGGGTTCTGAGTATCATGTTTCTCCAAATGGCAAGATTCTTGTGAGTGGGAGGGTATGCGTACCTTTGGACGAGGATTTGAGGCGAGAGATCCTAAGTGAGGTTCATGCGAGCATGTTTTCGATTCATCCGGGAGCGACCAAGATGTACCGGGATCTTAAATGGTATTATCATAAGGTCAAAATAAAAAAGGATGTCGCTAACTGGGTTGCAGCGTGCAACGTGTGCTAGTTAGTGAAGGCAGAACATCAGGTCCCGAGTGGTTTGCTGCAGAGTTTACCCATTCCAGAGTGGAAATGGGATATGATCACGATGGATTTTGTGGTGGGCTTACCACTGTCGCGGACCAAGAACGTTATTTGGGTCATCGTTAATCGGTTGACCAAGTGTGCGCGTTTTCTCGCCATTAAGAAGACCGATGGGTCTGCGGTTTTGGCTAAGAAGTACGTGCAAGAGATTGTGAGACTGTATGGGGTACTGGTGAGTATTTTCTCGGACCGGGATCCTAAGTTCACATCGGAGTTCTGGAATGTGTTCCAGACGGAGATGGGCACGAGGGTGCACATGAGCACAGAATATCATCCTCAGACTGATGGGCAGTTCGAGAGGACCATACAGACTTTGGAGGATCTGTTGAGGATGTGCGTGCTGGATTGGGGTGGCCATTGGGTGGATCACCTGAACTTGGTAGAGTTTGCGTATAATAATAGCTACCAGACGAGTATTGGGATGACTCCATATGAGGCTTTTTATGGGAGTCCATGTCGTACACCATTGTGTTGGACTCAAGTGGGGGAGAGGAGCACATTGGGTGCGAGTTTTGTTCAGGAAACCACGGAGAAGATCCAGGTTTGTAAGCTGAACATGAAAGAGGCCCAACATCGGCAAAAGAGTTATGCTGATAAGAGGCGGAAAGAGCTTGAGTTTGAGGTGGGAGATCGTGTGTATCTCAAGATGGCTTTACTGAGAGGTCTGAACAGATCCATTACTGTGACTAAGTTGAGTCCGAGGTATATGGGACCATTCCGGATTGTAGAGCGGGTTGGACCGGTTGCGTATCGGTTGGAGTTACCCGATGTTATGCAGGCATTTCATAAGGTATTCCATGTGTCGATGTTGAAGAAATGTTTGCATAAGGGTGACGAGGTATTGGCTGAGATTCCGTCAGATCTGCAGGCCAATATGACTGTTGAGGCGAGACCTTTGAGAGTTCTCGAGCGGAGAGTCAAAGAACTACATCGGAAGAGGATTCTGGTGGTGAGAGTTCTTTGGGATTGTGACGGGGTGCAGGAGGAAACGTGGGAGCCAGAAGGTAGGATGGAAACGAGGTTTTGAAAACGAGGTTTTGAAAGTGGTTCCAGAAGCAGGCTGCAGCTTGAGGTTTCCATCGAGTGGTTCCAGTTTCGGTTTGTACCTGCATGTGTTTTGTATGTATCATTTTGTATTTTCATTGTGTGAACGATGTTACATTATGATTGTATAATAAGATGTGTATTTCTTATTATTGGATGGCTTTGGGAGTCATGGTTTGGCATTACGTTTTTAGTGTTAAAACGTTGATGCAAGAGAGTAATAAGATGGTTAGTCTTATTACTGTTGTGAGGTTGCGTGTTTTCAGTTAAGCTTGTCCGGAAAGATGAGTCGAGTGACGAGATTGGGTTATTCACTTAGTGGTTCGATGTGGTGAGTCAAATTGCAGACGTATGGTACTTGTTTGTTTTATTACGTTTGTATCTTTCATGTGCAGATTTCTTCTTCTCTTTCAGCCACATGCATCCTCTTTCTTTCTCTCGTTGAAGGTGGTCACGAAAATTAGAGAGGATGGCTAGGGTTTCCACTAATTTTCTCTTTAAATAGACTTAGAATTTTAATTGGTTCATTTAAATGAAACCAAAAATTAAACTTAAACCAGAAATTAATTATTTTTCTCATTGGTTTAATATTAACTCGAAATCAGCTTCTTAAACCAACATTAAACCACCTCCACTTCTTAAACCGCATAACTTAAAACCAACTCTCGGCTTTAAATCTCCAAAATAATATCCGACTCATAACTAAGACTTTCTATTTCTGGAACACGGGTGTTACACTCACTGTCCGGAATAACCGGCGCATGAGGCGTAGAAGGTGGAAGAGTACTCGAGCTCGGAGCTGCGGAAGTACTCCTCCTCACCAATTGCCTCGAACCGCCATAACGGTCTCGATCGAATTGAATCATCAAAATAAAACATCTAAATAATCATTAAAATATAAACCTAAAAACCAAAAAAAATTTAAATACCTTTATAAAAATCGTTTTTTATAAATACATTTATTAAAAACGTTTTTAATAAAAATATATATACAAAACGTTTTTAAAAATACAAGTGTAAAAAACATGTTAAAATGTATTTATAAAAAACTTTTAAAAAATGTATTTATCAAAAACGTTTTAAAAATATATATTTATAAAAAAAACGTTTTTAATAATTATATGTATTAAAAACGTTTTTACAAAATTCATTTATAAAAAATATATTTACAAAAACGTTTTTAATAATTATTTGTATTAAAAACGTTTAACAAAATTCATTTATAAAATATATTTATAAATTACAAATTAAATTTATAAAACCGTTTTTAAAATTAACAACAATTAGCTCAATAAAATATATTAAATAGAAAATACAAGAACATAGCAAACAATAAAATTTAAAATACATAATTAGTACTAAAATTATAAATAATAAAACTTAACACAACATAAGCTTACAACTTAATAATCTGGTAAACCGCTTCCCCGATCCATTGAGATCATTAAAATATTGTCCAAATGAAGTTGATGCTGGAGGAGGAGCATGTTGCATTTGTTGTTGTTCAACCCTTTTTCCAAAATACGTGCATTTGGAGTCCTCAATCACGTTTCGCAATTGTGAAATGGCCATCTCATTTTTGGGAAAAGAATGTGATACATGACATAATGACTACATCTATAATTTACTCAATACAAAATCGATTTGATATATTCTATACAACAACTTATTTTCTTTTATGAAATTAAATAAAATCAAATCCGGTAGTTTACTATATTAGAGGGATTCGTTCCTACCATATATATTTAGGATAGTATTTAATGTTTTTTTGCCTAAAATTATACCATCACAGTTATTATGCGTGGTATATACTCCCTAAACTTTAGTCTACTATTTTGGAACATACAAAAAAGGAATTACAAGATTAGAATTTTTTATTATTAGAATTGATTTCAAAATTTATTTAAATTTGATTACTTTTGAACCATTTAATCACTACAAGAAAACACACGCATTTCCGACGACATTTGTAACGTCTGTGTTCTGGAATATGCGTATTTCGGAATTTCGCAGTAGGATTAAATCACGAAAATAATTCATGGAGAATAATTGATTTGGGTTAAATTGATTATTTTGGAAAGTTTCCAGGGGTGAATTAGATCGAATCGATAGTTTTGGGTCGATTCGTAAAACTGCAAAAGTTCAGGGACTGCAGAAGCAATTTCTCAAGAGTTTGTTTTATTTCTTCATCTCTTCTTCTTCCTACGCCATTTGTGCTGAATTTCTGAGTTCTTGGAGCTGATTTTCGTGGCTAGGTGAGAGAGAGAAGAAGAGAGAAGCTTGGTGTGAAGCTTGGGGGAAGTTTGATTTCGCGAAATCAAGGGCATGGAGCTCGGTTTTGGAGTTTGTTTCGAAGTGAGTTTGAAACGTGGGATTCTTGCTGAGGCTGAATCAGGAGCTTAGGAGGTTTCCAAAGCTCAGATCGTCCCTTTGTCAAGGTGAGTGTGTGATCATAGGTTACGAAACCTTTGATTTGGGGTTGTTTGAGGGATTATGCATGTTTTGGATTTTTGGGAAATCCATGGGTGGTATGCTTGATTCCTTGGTGTTTAAGGCTTGTTGGTAGCCTTAAGTTTGTGGTATGAAGGTGGTATGGTTGGGGTTTAGCTTGCTTTGAGAGTTAGAGACTGAATCAAAAATCTTGATTTTGGTCGTCTGGGCTCGGGATCGATCGATCCAAGTGTTAAATGGTTGGTAAAGTGTTTCGGATCGTGTTGGAACGATCGATCCAGGTTTGGAATGATCGATCCATGTGTGGATCGATCGATCGGGAACTAGGATCGATCCGGGTGAACCGATCGATCCGACTTTACGTTTGTTGGGGGAACGATCGATCCAGGTCGGATCGATCCGGTTTGGGATCGATTGATCCGGTTATTCGTTTCTATTGGGATCGATCGATCCAAGGGTGGATCGATCGATCTGAGGTTCTGTAAAATGCTTCGCCGCGCAAGGTTTAGCGTGTCGTGTCTTTTATGGTTGGATTGATCGATCCAATGTTGGATCGATCGATCTGGGGTTTCTGTGACTTGTGTTTATAGCTTTACATGGTGGGTTGAATCGCTATGTGGTTTAGTCATAGATGCTATCGGTTTTCTTTTCACGGGCTGTGATTAGGAGATCGATAGGGTGTGGTGTAGAATAATTTCATGCGTGAATTTATTTGTGTATAATTAATAGGATTGTATTAATTCTTGATGTTTGATTGATTGCGTGAGGCTTTCAATGACCTGTTGATGGGAGGATCGTCTCACTCAGCATTTGGATTTCCAAATGTTGATGCATCACTTTTGTCGATGCAGGTAAAGATAAAGTGTGAATCGTGGAATCGAGGCTCGGAGGGAGAGGATGATTAGGATCCGGGGTTTGTATGCTTTACCGTATTGTATTGTATTTCTGTTGTGTAGTAAAATTGTGTATTCTACGTGTTGTGTATATTTGTTGTATTTTTGTATTTGTATAAGTACTTGGAGAGTATTTTAAATGTATGGACATTTAAAATACTAAGTATTTGTATGTTTAAAAAAAAAAATCGGGTCGTCTCAGTTTGATATCAGAGCTGATATGGTTCCAGGAGCCTAGGTGGCTCAGGGTTTGTTGGGTATTGCATGGGGTCTTAGAATCATCCTCTTCGAGCTTTTTGAGATTCCACGGTAAGTTATCTTTATTGTGTGATGATTTTGTGTTTTGTGTTCTCAGTCGTTGTACTTGCGAGTGCAGATGGCTGGAGAGCGAGGTAGGGGCCGTGGCCGGGCTAGAGGTCGTGGTCGTTTGGTGGAGGAGCAGGTCGATGAGTCGCAGACGAGTCAGGCAGGGTCTGAGGGTGTGGCTGGCATGCGTGCTAGTATTGCTGGTGTTCCAGCGGGTGCTACGGGTATTGCAGCAGGTGCTGCGGGTTTAGCAGCGGGTGATGCTCAGGCCCGAGATGATCGTCTTACTGATCTCTTGGCAGTTATTTTGGAGCGGTTACCAGAGAGGGTACCAGCTCAAGCTCATGTGGTGCCACCAGTGGGTGTTGAGGCTGAGCCTCAGGTTGCAGCTGCGGTTGCAGAGGAGCTCACAACCTATCTTAGGATGGTGGAGCAGATGTAGAGGATTTACACGGGGTTTTTCTCCGGAGGTGCTAATCCTGAGGACGCTGATGAGTGGTTGAGGAGGATGGAGATGAATTTCCTCTCGAGTAGGTGTCCCGAGGGATACCAGGTGGATGTTGCAATCCATTATCTGCAGGGTGGTGCACATCTCTGGTGGAGAGGTGTCGCAGCCCGGAGAGTTCAAGCTGAGATGGCTTGGACGGATGTTGTGGAGGAGTTTACCTCCAAGTTTTTCCCTCAGGAGGCGTTTAACCGGTTGGAGTCAAGGCTTGCGAGATTGGCTCAAGGGAATCGGTCGGTACGCTAGTATGAGGAAGAGTTTACCCGGCTCGGGTCTTTTGTTAGACAAGCGGGTGAGCCCGAGTCAGCCCAAGTGCAGAGGTTCTTGGGAGGTCTTCGGGCAGATTTGCGGAACCGTTGCTTGGTGAGGCCTTTTAGCACGGTTGATGAGTTAATAGAGACAGCGGCGTTGCTGGAGGAGGGTCTGAAGGATGAGGTGGGAGTGATTACACCGAGTTTTCAGGCGAGATCCGTGTCGCAGCAGTCGGATACGAGCAGAGGCGGTAGGCCGATGCAAAGACAGAAGAGGAAGCGAGAGAGCGCTTTGAGAGGCGGTCGTGGTGGTTCGGGATGCTTCGGGTGTGGTTGCGAGCTGTCCTCAGAAGAGTGGTGCGCGAGTGGATCCTCGGGTGTGTTTTCACTGCAAGGAGGCGGGGCACATTAGGCCTCAGTGTCCGAAGTTGCGGCAGAGTGAGACCACGGTGGTGCAGCCCGTCAGGTCTGCGGCAGTGGCGCCTCGAGTGTATACCATCGCGGAGGTAGGAGAGCCGAGTTCCAGGCCGATCACAGGTATTTTTTAAATTTATTTAAGTTTATTTCTTTGTTGGGGAATTTGGTTTCCTGTCGGGGTGTTAAGGTTCTACGCACATGAATATGTGCATGGACCTTGTGTGTTGAGGGTGTTCAGTGTTATGTGTTGTTTGACACGGGAGCATCGCATTGTTTCGTTACTCCGGAGTTGGCCGAGAAGGCCAAGTTTTGTAGCAAGCCCGATGTGAGTTTGGGTTTCATGGAGGTTGCCGGAGGGAAGCTCCTGAGGATTCATGGTCGGGTTAGAGACGTGTATGTTCAGGTAGCGGGAGAGTCCGTGCCTGCCGATTTGATTATCTGCTCCGTGGAGGTGTACGATGTCATTTTGGGCATGGATTGGCTCAGAAATTTCAGAGCGCATATGGACTATCACCGAGGGCGTGTTGCGTTTGCGAGAGCCCAGGGGAGGTTGGTGTACCAGGGGGTGAGACCAACTTCCGGGAGTCTCGTGATCTCAGTCATACAGGCCCAGCGTATGATCGAGAGGGGTTGTGAGGCGTATCTGGCTATCATTTCAGTGCCGGAGGCCGTTGGAGGGGCTGAGGTTCGGGATATGCGGGTGGTCCGTGAGTTCTCGGATGTGTTCCAGTCGTTGATGTTTATCCCTATGATTCCATTTAAGATCTTCGATTTTTGCTTATTGTTTTTCTATAGGCTATAAATCATCGCTTAAGCATATGTATCATTGTCTACCATGTAATCATGATTGTCGAAATTTTTCGAATTTTGGTATATATGATATATAACAAAGTTTTTGTAGTATTTTATCATTGAAATGAGTAACAAAGCATACTACAAACATATTTCAAGAGAAATGGATCGTAAAAGACAAAAAAAAACACAAACCCGTCGGAAATCTGTCGGAAATTTCTGATAAATTTCCGACAGTTTTGTGGTTACACGTGTCTCGTTTTAAGGTTTACACTGACAAATGACTCGGCAAGCCAAAAACAATTTCCGTCAGAAATCCGTCATAATTCCGCCAGAATTCCGTCATAAATCTGTCAGAAATCCGTCAGAAATCCATCGGAAATTTTCCGACGGCTTTCCGACGTAACTAGGTGTTCCGACGGAAATCCGTCGGAAATTTCCGATGGATTTCCGACGGATTTCTTAATTTCTGAAAAAGTCAGAAATCCGTCGGAAAGCCGTAAGAAATTTCCGACGAAATTAAAGGTCATCGGAAATTCTGTCAGTTTCCGACGTGTTTTCTTGTAGTGATAGTACGGTCGGAATATTCCGACGGATTTTCGAGGGAATACCGGTTCGTCGATATTCCCTTGGAAATCTGTCGGAATATTCTGACCGATTTCCGAGAAAAATAAAAACGTCGAAATATTATGACGGAGTTCCGAGAGAATTCAAACCATCAAAATTCTCTCGGTATTCTCTCGGTATTTTGTCGGTAATTTCCGACGGTTTAAAGCTCATCAGAAATGTCGTCGGAAATGTGTGTGATTTCTTGTAGTGATTAAATGGTTCAAAAGTAATCAAATTTAAATAAATTTTGAAATCAATTCTAATAATCAAAAATTCTAATCTTGTAATTCCTTTTTTGTATGTTCCAAAATAGTAGACTAAAGTTTAGGGAGTATATACCACGCATAATAACTGTGAATAATAGACTTAACATACACATATAGAATCTTATTAAATTAAAGGGCAGTTTTGGATAAATGAAAAGTGACTTTAATGGTTTAAAAATCCAACCAAATAATGTATTGGTCGATGATTGTTGGTTTTACATACTTCATCCATTTAATAAAGTGCTCGAGTTTGCCCGACTTTTATTTATACGACGGTTACAAGATTTTAATAACCCAAATCATATGGTTAATAAATCAAATTTCGGAGGGTTATCGACCATCGAGTTAGTGTGAGACGAGTAAATTAAATTAGATGAGTAAATTTAAGCCCATTACATACACAAACATACAATAGAGGAGTGGGTGAGTGAAGAAAAAAAGTGAGATGCAAAGAGTCATACATACGATTAAACCCCTAATCGACTTCAACAGTACAAAGGACACAACCTTCACAAAGATTATAATTCCTTACCAAACATAGTCTTGAGTCTTAACGACAGAGCTTTGGGTGTATCATAATTTAGAGTAGTTGTTCCTCCATGGACAACCTCCTTCAAATGCATTCTCCAAAACGTCTTCCATTCTCTTTGCCAACATCACCTGTTTCCACCATTCATACCAATTTTATAATTCCTTTCTTACTCTTTCAAGAACAAGACTAAGATTGAGGTTAACAACTTTACTTCCAGACTGGAAAGTACAGCGGCAGGTACTTCAACTAAGTCTTTCGCGTTCCTCTGTGGTAGAATCACTCTCTTGATACCATACCGGTGTGCAGCCAATATCTGTTCATAAATTTAACCCAGCTTTCTTAATATTAACTTCAGGTACTTAGAAATGTCTTGAAAACTATGAAGATTGTATCCGATTTCAATCTTTTTTTTTACCACATGTGAAGCTCTGGGATGTTAGCTTACCTTATCTTTGATGCCACCAACGGGTAGGACGAGGCCTCGGAGTGTTATTTCTCCTGTCATGGCTGTGTCTGCTCTCACACGTTTCTGACTGAATAGTGAAACCAGAGCCGTCACCAAAGTCACTCCTGCTGAAGGTCCATCTTTCGGCACTGCACCAGCAGGAAAGTGAATGTGGATGTCTCGCCCATTAAGAACATTCATGTCACCTGAAAATGCCAGCTTGAAATCCAACGCACAGGCTCTTACCTATAAAACATCATTAGATGATCAACTATAGAGTGCTGAAATTCTTTTCTACGTTCTGAATAGTAGATGCAGTGGAATGGGAAAGGTTTTACAAGTGAAGATGTTTTACCCATGTGAGAGCTAACTGAGCTGATTCTTTGATAACATCTCCGAGTTGGCCCGTCAAATGCATTTCACCTTTTCCCACCATAGATGTAGCCTCTACGAACTGGACCTCTCCACCAAAAGTAGTCCAGACGAGACCCACAGAAACACCAGCCGACGCCACTCGATCAGCCGCTTCACTGTCATCAAACCTTGGAGGCTGCAATGCACCCACAAAACAGCCATGTGGTTAAGTTCCAAAAATGTCACGGTTGTATCAAAATCTAAAACAACCTCCATAGGCTTGCGCGCCAAAAATAAAATTCCACTATACAAATAGTTAGAAGTGAACTGAAGAGAGATTTACCCCAAGGATTTTTTCAAGCATGGTCTCATCCACCACCAAAGCTGGGGGACTCTGGAAGGTACTTCCAATCTCATGATCATTTACACCCATTGGAATAACTTCCATTTCCACTTCGCCTCCCTCGGCCATTCTACCATTAAGCAGAGGAGAGGCAAGTTTCTGCACATCTTTGCTCAATGGAAGAGTTTGTTCATGCTCTGCAACCATCACAGCAGCTGCACGAGCCACTGCAGCCAAGTTTCTCTGTAGGCTACGAACACCAGCTTCCCTTGTGTACCTCTGGATTATATTTTTTACCATAGCCTGTGGCAAGTATACAAAGAAACTGCATAAGCGCACGACACGAGAGACAATTATTGGCAACATATCAAAACTTTAAAATAATAATATACCTCTGGAATCTTGAGGAACTCAGAACTAAGTCCATGCTGATCTAGAACTCGAGGAATCAGATGGCCCATTGCTATCTTAAGCTTTTCCTCTTGCGTATAACCTGGCAACTCAATTAGTTCCATCCTGTCTAAAAGAGGAGGTGGAATAGGCTGAACCCTATTTGCAGTCGCAACAAAAACCACCTTTGATAAGTCGTATGGAACATTCAGATAGCTATTTAATAAGTTAAGGGTGACTGTTGAGTCCATAAAATAGAGTGGCGAACTAAACCAAGCATCATCTGTGCATCTATGCAAGAATATAGTTATTGCCTACAATTTCAAGATTTAGAACTCGTGCAAGAAACTTTCAACAAGCCTAACAAAGTTTAGACGCTAAATCCACTAATATTGATTGAAGAAGGAAATATGATAGGATACTGATCACTGAAAGATTTGTTCTGCTCTGGATCCAAAACCTCCAGCAGTGCCGAAGCTGGATCACCCCGAACATCTGAGCCAGTTTTGTCAATTTCATCCAACAGCATAACTGGATTGCAAACACCAACCCTCTAAAATCCAAAACATAGAGCAAAACTCTTAGTGATATCATATAACAAACCATCTAGCATGATCGTAATCAAATAGAACATTCACATATTAGAAGATCATCTACACCACAGTTTTACCAATGCCCGTTCAGAAAAGCTAGGTAGCAATCATTTTAATTGTCAAGATCAGACAGACAGCGATCAAGCTTATCTGCTACAGCTTAGTTTCTTTTTCAAAAAAAAAATCCCTAAGTTTCTGTAAGAGTTCTTTCTTCGGTATAAAGTAGATATGTGTCCTTAGAAAACAAAAAAAAAAACACACCTTTAACCCATCAATGAGGCGCCCTGGCATGCTTCCTATATAAGTCCTTCTGTGTCCTCTAATGTCAGCTTCATCTTTCACACCACCCAAAGATAAGCGAACAAACTTTCTACCCAATGCAGATGCAATAGATGATGCTAAAGATGTCTTGCCCACTCCTGGTGGGCCAACAAAGCACAAAACTGGGCCTCTCGCATCTGGTTTAAGCTGCAATGAAAACGTTTCAATTAAGATAAAACCAGAAGACCAGAAACTGAAGATGGGCCATCTCAAAAATAGAAAGAAAGACAAACAAATGACCTTTCGGACAGCCAGATACTCAATGATCCGTTGTTTGACCTTGGCTAAACCATAGTGATCAATATCAAGACGTTCTTTTGCTGCTTTTAGATCCAACTCATGTTCTTCGCTTGCCTTTTCCCAAGGAAGATCAGCCAACAGCTCAAGGTAAACTCGTGAACTGTTATAACCAGGTTGCTGAGGTTGCATCTTTTTTAGTCTCCTGCATTAAGAAATAAGAAAGAAAATTACTACTAAAGAAATTATGGATTCAAATTGGTCAGCAATAGTCCTCTAGCACAGTATACCTCAATTCCCTTTGAGCATGCTTACATATGTTTGACGGCATTCCCGCAGCTTGCATCTTTCTTTCAAGTGCAGCTACATCATCTTCTTCGTCATCATTGTCACCAAGCTCCTCTTTAATAGCTCTCATCTACAAAAAAAAAGTTTCATTGCTCTGTGTCATACCACTGAAGGACAATAACTTCTCAGCTTGACATGACAACGAGTGATAGAAGAAACCAACCTGCTGGCGTAGGAGATACTCCTTCTGTGACTTTGACAACTGGCCCTCCACCTTCTGAGTAATCTTCTCTGCCACGCGAATTGACTGCCACAAGTAAACATCAACATGACCTCCTAATGCCAAACAAAAAATATAGGACAGATATCATAACTATGTGAATATCAACGGCTAACCTGCAAATGGCGATCAACTAGTTCACTAGCCTTTGAAAGTCTTACTTTAAGGTCAACTGAATCCAGCATAGATAGTTGCTCTTCAAAACTCATCTCAAAGCTAGCGACAAATATGTCGGCTAGTTTATGAATAGGAACTGTCTCCAAAAGAACTTTTGTCCTTCCACCAGTTTTTTGTTTCTGAAACAAGGATCAATACACGACTTAGTACTAATTCAATTAAGAATCATCCAGATTTCATCAGATTGAAATAAACAATTGATCCCATGGATAGAACCAAAAAAATCCCCCAGAGAAGAATCATTTTCGTGAAAACAGATATATAACTTCAGTGTTGTCAAGTTGTTACTTAATCTTGGAAACTCTACTACTGAAGTACAACAAAACTTGAGAAAGGAAGAACCAAAAACATATATTCATTTCAGTTTCACTTAAGTTACCTGCTCAAGCACAGAAACCAGCTCCATAGCAGTGGTCTTAAACTGGCGTGACAATGCTACAAAATCTGGGTCTTGTTTCACTTGCTCCAACTCTGCATATGGCCAGAAAGGGAACCAGCTAAAGACATCAGTGGACTAGCACGTAGCCAAATGCAATAGAAATATAAAAGATAACAGAACCTGAAATAAGCGGGAAAACTACCATTAATAAGCTCAAACTCAACTATTATCTTTGAGAATCTCTAACCTCAGATAATTTTCAAAAGCACAAACGTTTCTAAATATCATGAGCTTACATCTAAAGAATTAAAGCCCCGGTGGAACTCAAAAGAGGCAGGAAACTCATTCAGTAAAACAAAATCTCAGTTATATATCCTTATAATAAAATATAAGACAAACGAATTGCTTGGCCAGAAGAACGATTTGACACTAAAAACTGAAAGTGAAATAATATTTCTTACCTACCTTTGTCATCTCGAGCGATGTAATCCGTGCAACTGAATACGGTCCTCTTTTTCCAAGCTCCTGAACACTAAACCGGCTCAAACCTTCAAGGACAACCACATATGTCACTCTTCCACTTGGTTTCTCTACCCCTCTTGAAAGATGAAGAGCACGAGCTGCCACTCCCCTGAATATTAGAAAACAAGAGCATCACTCATCACTCAGCACATGCAGAGTATCAAACCAAAGTAGAAATCAGATCTCAAGAAACTCTTGAGGCACTTCATAAACTCAGGAATCACAGCATGCAAATTAAACTTACTAAAATATAACCCTAACCGGTGCAAAGAATAAAACGAACCTGCCATGCCATTGAACTTCTTGCTGATCTTTAGCATCAGACTTCTGAGCATCTGTTGTACCAACTAGAAATTTCAAGCTTCTTGCTCCAGAATCACTTGCAGCACCTAAGCAAAAGAAACCAAATCAAACACAATATCGAATCAAATTCATCAGGTAACAAATCAAATTCCCAGTACCTGGATTAATCATTGTCCCAATTGAAGAACCCTCAGCATCATCTCGAACAGGCAAAATGCCAATTAAGCCCTTCTCTTCTTTCTGCCATAGCTCTTGCTCCACTAGTGTGACACTAAATTCGAGAAACAAAGTAACCAAACCGAAAACGTCAATTGAAAATCCATATGATGTGCATGCAACTCTAATCCAATTCGATTAGGGTTATCGATATGATGTGCATGTAAACATGCGACATAGTACGATCAATACAACACAAAAATTAAACCCTAACTCATGGATTTTGGCTTCGAATTGGCAGAATTCGATTCTTTGGAACTGAATTAAGAAACAAAACACAGTCCAGAGGAAGAAGAAGAAGAAAATGATCGAACCAAAAGAGTCTAATACCTGCTATGAGAAGTACAACGGATTCGAATAATGGCGCCAGGTAAAAGAACCTTGTTCCTGAATGGAAGAATCGCTAACCTACTCGGTAGCTCCACAGTTTCCGCCATTAACGTCTCCTCGGAGAAATGCTATTGATTTGATCGTCCTTATATTACACCTTATATTACACCGACGCGGTTTCATCGGTCTTCACTATTATGATGAAATTTATATTTACTCCTTATATTTGTATTTTTATTGATTAAATTTCCGTTACTATTTATAATTTCAAAATAAAAGATATTTACTTTTCCTAGAAATCAGTTTTGTTTTTTTTTTGCTAAAAATTAGATTTAATTTGGTATTTGGGGGGGGGGAATCAATAAAAAATAAGATGGATCAACTTCGTATTTCCATAAAAATTGTCAATTGGAAATAATATGGACCAATTTGGTATTTTATGAAAATACCGAGACTATTTGAAAATTATTTGATAAATTTAGAGCCGTTGGATCTTTTCTGATAAGATGGGTGGGACATAACGCGTGGCATCAGGTAGATAAAGGAAGAGCAGAGTCTTGGGCCCCATACTAATTTAATGCCACGTGTCAGATAGGGATAAGGTAAAAGCTAGGGCTTAAATGTCTACGTGTTATTATATCCACAGATATTCGATACGGTCGATGCGGGTTTTTTTTCTTTTCTGTATGAGCGGTTACAAATTTATTTTATTTTATTTATTCGAAGGATTTTGGATGACAGTATTACATCAAGCACTTTACAGTAGTAAAACAAAAACAAAAACAAAAACAAAATTGTAGAAATAATGACAATAAAATGATTAAACATCTATATAAAAATGCATGTTTTAATTATCAATTTTTTTAAAATATGCATGCTTTTGCGACGAAAAGCTAAGTTATGTGATTTTCGTGGTCCTCTCGAGTCTCGTCGACCACAAGAGAAAATAGAAAAAAACAAATTATTGGACCTCTCTCTGTATAGAAAACGAACTAAATATTTTACATTTCTACAGAAGCCCAATTACATTTTCAGCCCGATATTGGCATTCTGTACGGCTCACGAGTCACAACCAACTTAGTGAATATTTTTTTCCCCTTTACGGGTATAAGTTCTATTCGAGTATTTATAACTTTTGGATCAAGTGCAGATGCATTTTTCTGAGTTCGGATCGGTTCAAGTTATATGAAACCTCGTCAAATTTTTGAATACATAAAGGTTCGGTTTTTTTTTTAATCCAAAATACCCAAAATTATTTGACGTAGCTTAAAAATCCCTCGAAGTAATCTAACCGACATTAATAAGTAAAAAGAATAAGTCTAGATCTAGTTTTTTCGGTTATATCAGATACTCATTCGAGTTTCGGGTATTATCTGAACTGAACCAAAACCCAAAATACCAAACATATTAAATCCGACAGGGCAGAATCGTACCCAATTCAAACCCGATTTTTCAAATTAGGTTTGGATTCAGACCCAGTTTTTCGAGTTTTTGTTTCCATACCTAATATTACTATTATTAACAACCCGATATCAGGGGCAGAGGGACATGGAGAGCAATTGACACCCATAGATTTATTTATTTTTAATTTGGTTTGCTAATATTTAAAATTGATACCCATAAAGTGTAGGTTGATGCTAATAAATGTAACTAATATTGTTGTCCAATTCAGTTTTTCAAAAGAAATAAGTAAAGTAAATCCATAAATTAAACTCAATAAGTTATGAATAAATTAAACTTAATAATTCATTTTAAAACAAAATCTAATTAATCCTAGCCGCACTATTACGCTTACTTTTTTTCTCTATTCATTTTTTTTCTTTTTTAAATCGACATAAAAAGCATATTCAAAGTCCAAATCAAAAACTGATCTAAACAAGATTATTAACATTAAAAGATGTTTCTATGCAATGAGTATTATGAAGATGGTTTTGTATAATTGTGATTTTTTTTAGTGATTGTCTAGTTTATTTTATTGAAAAACACGTATTTCATACTGTGACAAATAAAATTGTGATAAAAAAAATTTCAAAACATGAATGTAGGGTACGTTTTAAAGATGATTATTTGTAATGGATATTTTTCTTCTTTTGATATAATATATGCATTTTGAAAAGAATTTTTTTTTTTTTGACATCCATGATTAAATATCCTGGTTCTCCCACTATCCGATATGGTGGTATGGAGAAAATGAAAATAAAATAAACGGATCTCGAAAGGTGAGAATTCATTTAGAAATTTGAAAAAATCATGCACTTTTGAAACAGACAGCGTTATTGTGAAAGACAAGTGTTAACATTTCGCACCCATTAGAATATAACTACTTTCTTGTAAAACATTTTTTGTTTTTTGGTCGAATCTTCACAAATATCACACTATTTTTTGCATCAATATCGGGTTTGAAACTGAATGGTTAACATAATGTAACATTTTTGTCATCTTCTGATCTTCAATTCATTTAGACGATGACACAAACACTTCACCATCACGTCACTTCTCTTAAAAACAAATTATAACGTGGGAAATAACTCATCAATTGTTAAAGATTTGACTAACCGTAGTAAAAGTAACGTATGTTTTTGCCAATTTACATTTAATTCGTGTATGAATTAGTTAAAAAAATTAGTTGGTATATGACAAACACAACACTATAATTTGTATGTATTGTAACCAAATACTAAATAATATAAATTGACTATTTCCCTACTTGCGTATATGATAAAGCATCGTTTGCGTTTGCATTATATGTAGCATTTGGTAGCTGCGCTTGAAAGATATGGGCCTCTATTTCGAAACGCGACCATAATAATGTGTCGGTCTAATCTTTAACCCACGAGTTTGAGTTATTTTGTCGGGCCAATCGTAAAATATCCATCCAACGCCCAAAGTAATGGACGTGGCAATTTCAAGTTAAGTATCTATTGAATTGAAGGCTAATCTTCACCACATAGGAAAAAAATTAACAATATTTTGTTACTCAGAAATGCATAGGAATAACTTGTTCCGAAAGCAAGATTCATAGAGGATATATGAATCATTTTCATGAAACCTGTTAAAGACTCAAAACTGCTTCTACTTAATGTTTATGATTGTCACGAACTCGGTTCCGTTTTGGAATGGACAATGAGCAACGACATTTAATGGCATTTACCAAAATCGCCATGACTAAAAATCACAATGCAATGCCTAAGACACCTAAAAGGGTCGGATTACAGTTGCTGAGGTTCCCCTTTCATCTTCTCATCTCGCTGTAGAAGAGGAGGTAATAAAAAGAAAACTAGACAGAAACAAAAAAGAAAGCTAGTCAAAAGTCAAGAATCATGTGGCTTTCTGAAGGGGAGTTGAACACGAGATTCTTCCACAAAGCCGTGTTGGCCAATATCTCAAGGAACTGCATGTGTTATCTCAAAAATGATCGGGTGAAAGGATCTTTAACCCAACTCTGATGAAATCAATGATTCTGGGACTGCTAACTCGGAGATTACCCCTTACTCGGTGAGTCATTTACCCCTTCCGCTGTAGTGAATCATTGGCTTCAAGGCTCATAGGCCTGATGGCTTCTATATTGATTTCTTCACTTCCTCCTGGGATTTTTTCACCAACCCGCAAATGAGAAGACAAGTGAATGCCACTATCATTGCTCTGATTCCCAAATCAATAGGCGCTGAGTTTCTCTCTGATTATCGGCCCATCTCCTGCTGTAATTCTCTTTACAAGGTTATCTCTCGAATTATTTCTTCTCGCTTAAAGCTCTTCTCTTCAGATGTTGTACAAGGAAATCAGGTAGTCTGGATCTAAATCTGAAGAAATCTTGCTTGGAATCAATCATCAACTCTCTTTGGCTTTAGCGAATCGATTTGGGTTGTCTCAAGGCTCTCTGCCGGTTCGGTATTTGGGTCTTCCGCTTCTACCACACAAGTTAGGTCCACGGGACTATCAGCCTCTCTTAGAAAAAGTGAAATCTCGGATCACTTCCTGGACAGTTCGCCACCTTTCCTTTGCAGGCAGGCTTCAACTACTCCAGTATGTTATTTATGGACTCGGACTGCAGTGTTTCCTCTTCCAAAAGGTTGTCTGGAAGCTCTTGAAAAATTATGTGGTGCTTTTCTGTGGAGTGGAGCTCCAGATTCAGCAAGACGAGCTAAAGTATATTGGGATTCAGTTTGTACACCAAAGTCTTCAGGAGGATTAGGCTTGAAGAGGCTTGATTTTGTCAACTTGGTGTTCAGCCTCAAGCTCATATGGCTTCTCTTTGCAATTGACCCCCTCTCCTTGCTATTACGGGAATGCAAGGATCCAGAATATCAGCGAGGAAGGCATCCTGCTTTGGGCTTGCTAAGGTCTTGTCTCCCTGATCCATCAAATCTACTCTCAGTCGACTATTTTCTCTGGAGGAACTCGCCATCTCTTCCGCCTGCTCAATTCAATTCAAGATTGACTTGGGCTAGATAGTCTCAATCCATCACCACCCACAAGCTTGTTTGGTTTTCTCAGAATATACCAAAGCATGCTTTCATTCTCTGGATTGTTCTTCGTCAACGTCTCTCCACTAGAGATCGACTCATCAACTAGGGTCTTGCAGTTCCTAAGGTATGCTTGCTCTGCAACTCTAATGCTGAATCTTCTTCTCATCTCTTTTTCAACTGTGTCTATGATAAGTGCCTAACTCGCCGGTATCACCAAGAGAAGCGGATGAGCCTTCAAGATGATAAAGCTAAGGACTTGTCACTGTAAATCTCAGTTTGTAAGAAAGAAAGATGAAAGGAACTCTGACTTGTAAAACTGCTTTGAGGTAATGGAATAACGTTTACAAATCTGGAGTTCAAAAGCAAGAAAGAAACTCAACGAAATCCAAAGAAACAAATGATAAAGATAACTCTAAGAGCTTGTCTCTAAATCTCTCAGCCAAACGAACAAAAGATAAAAAAATCAAAGGGGTTTGTCTCCAAACTCTTTGCCCAATCTAACCAAATGGCTAGCCCTTTGCCTATGAGATAATTCCTAACTCTCTCTCTTCTGTAACCCTCTATTTAAAGCGATGATGTGTCTAGGTTTGGTGAGGAGGCTCCTTCCCCGAGTCTGTCTTCTTTTTGTCCTTTGTGGACAGCTCATCGTCCTTTTTTTGAAACTTCAATTCCGCCACTTGTCTTTATGCTTGACGTAGACTTGTAGGGTATTAACAAGGAACCTATCAATACTTCCCCCTTTGAGAATGAGCTTGCCCCCAAGCTCCAATGTAAGAATCTTGTTTCCCCCTTGACTTGTTCACTAGCATCACAAGCTTAAGAAACATCATGAACTTGAATTTGAACTTGAACATCCAATCCTTAAGGATTTTGGTCTTCCACTGTTTGTTTTTCTCAAGTTTGTGCCTTTGAAACCACAACTGGAATTATAACTTTCTGTTTCATCGCCAAACTATTAGTGAGTGATGCGTAGACCTTAATCCATCAACATTTGTCATGCCACTCAATCCTGCTGAAACAGAACTCCTTTCAGCCTGTTGTAAACCTTCCGCTGCTTCTATAGTAGTTTGTCGGTCCAAGCAGACACTAAAGTTGGATTCCATGCATTTATTAAAATATTGTGATGCTGATTCAAGTTCCCCAACACAAGATGACAATTTGCAGCTCTCATATATGTTATAATGTAGCTTGGATCAAGTGAAGCAGCCATCACACAGTCGCTTATAGCCTTAGAGATATTATCCCCATAAAACCCATCAGTACTGCATTTGCTGAAGAAATCGCCAATTTTGGTAATAGAGTCATCACCCTTGTTTGGATCAATGTGGAAACCAGAGACACCAACAACGATTATCTCTCTGAGGTCCACTTTGGGTCGAGCGAACGTTGGGAGTCCACAGTTCATTGTTTCGAGAATGGTTAAGTCAAAAGCTTCATACAGAGCTGGTTGAGTAAAGATTCCTTTTGTATCAGCAATGCATCTATAAAGCTCATTGTTTATGTATCTAATAGTTGGAGCAGTGATCCATCTAAATTTTGATATATGAGCAAAGCAATGTTAAACTTTGGATCAAACACGTCAAAGCCGAGACAACTCTATATAGACTGGCATTGTGAAGGCGATGTGACTCTCGTCTCTCGCCTTATCTTTGCTTCCTGCATTTTCTTGATATGTATTGGGATCTAGTTCCATCTATTTTGCAGCAGAATCTTCATACTTTATCTTCTCCAACGCATGAGCAGATGTAAATACAGGTCCATGAGGCCGAGTCTTGCTTTTTCATCTTGAATATCCCGGAGGGAAGATAACCCTTTAGAAATGTTAGCTTCACCCTTGTAGCCTTAGAGATATTATCCCCATACAACCCATCAAGATCTTGCAAGAAATCGCCAATTTTGGTAATAGAGTCATCACCCTTGTTTGGATCAATGTGGAAACCAGAGACACCAACAACGATTATCTCTGCAGGTCCACTTTGGGTCGTAGCGAACGTTGGGAGTCCACAGTTCATTGTTTCGAGAATGGTTAAGTCAAAAGCTTCATACAGAGCTGGTTGAGTAAAGATTCCTTTTGTATCAGCAATGCATCTATAAAGCTCATTGTTTATGTATCTAATAGTTGGAGCAGTGATCCATCTAAATTTTGATATAGGAGCAGCAATGTTAAACTTTGGATCAAACACGTCAAAGCCAGAGACAACTCTATATAGATCTGGCATTGTGAAGGCAGTGTGACTCTCGTACTGTCCTGGCCTATCTTTGCTTCCTGCATTTTCTTGATATGTAATGGGATCTAGTTCCTTCCATTTTGCAGCAGAATCTTCATACTTTATCTTCTCCAACGCATGAGCAGTAGTCGTAACAGGTCCATGAGGCCGAGTCTTGCTTTTTCATCTTGAATATCCCGGAGGGAAGATAACCCTTTAGAAATGTTAGCTTCACCCTTGTAGCCTTAGAGATATTATCCCCATAAAACCCATCAGTACTGCATTTGCTGAAGAAATCGCCAATTTTGGTAATAGAGTCATCACCCTTGTTTGGATCAATGTGGAAACCAGAGACACCAACAACGATTATCTCTGCAGGTCCACTTTGGGTCGTAGCGAACGTTGGGAGTCCACAGTTCATTGTTTCGAGAATGGTTAAGTCAAAAGCTTCATACAGAGCTGGTTGAGTAAAGATTCCTTTTGTATCAGCAATGCATCTATAAAGCTCATTGTTTATCTATCTAATAGTTGGAGCAGTGATCCATCTAAATTTTGATATAGGAGCAGCAATGTTAAACTTTGGATCAAACATGTCAAAGCCAGAGACAACTCTATATAGACCTGGCATTGTGAAGGCAGCGTGACTCTCGTACTGTCCTGGCCTATCTTTGCTTCCTGCATTTTCTTGATATGTATTGGGATCTAGTTCCTTCCATTTTGCAGCAGAATCTTCATACTTTATCTTCTCCAATGCAGCGATGAGTAAATAACAGGTCCATGAGGCCGAGTCTTGCTTTGTTCATCTTGAATATCCCGGAGGGAAGATAACCCTTTAGAAATGTTAGCTTCACCCTTGTAGCCTTAGAGATATTATCCCCATACAACCCATCAGTACTGCATTTGCTGAAGAAATCGCCAATTTTGGTAATAGAGTCATCACCCTTGTTTGGATCAATGTGGAAACCAGAGACACCAACAACGATTATCTCTGCAGGTCCACTTTGGGTCGTAGCGAACGTTGGGAGTCCACAGTTCATTGTTTCGAGAATGGTTAAGTCAAAAGCTTCATACAGAGCTGGTTGAGTAAAGATTCCTTTTGTATCAGCAATGCATCTATAAAGCTCATTGTTTATGTATCTAATAGTTGGAGCAGTGATCCATCTAAATTTTGATATAGGAGCAGCAATGTTAAACTTTGGATCAAACATGTCAAAGCCGAGACAACTCTATATAGACTGGCATTGTGAAGGCGTGACTCCGTCTTGTCTGGCCTATCTTTGCTTCCTGCATTTTCTTGATATGTATTGGGATCTAGTTCCTTCCATTTTGCAGCAGAATCTTCATACTTTATCTTCTCCAATGCATGAGCAGTAGTCGTAACAGGTCCATGAGGCCGAGTCTTGCTTTGTTCATCTTGAATATCCCGGAGGGAAGATAACCCTTTAGAAATGTTAGCTTCACCCTTGTAGCCTTAGAGATATTATCCCCATACAACCCATCAGTACTGCATTTGCTGAAGAAATCGCCAATTTTGGTAATAGAGTCATCACCCTTGTTTGGATCAATGTGGAAACCAGAGACACCAACAACGATTATCTCTGCAGGTCCACTTTGGGTCGTAGCGAACGTTGGGAGTCCACAGTTCATTGTTTCGAGAATGGTTAAGTCAAAAGCTTCATACAGAGCTGGTTGAGTAAAGATTCCTTTTGTATCAGCAATGCATCTATAAAGCTCATTGTTTATGTATCTAATAGTTGGAGCAGTGATCCATCTAAATTTTGATATAGGAGCAGCAATGTTAAACTTTGGATCAAACACGTCAAAGCCAGAGACAACTCTATATAGATCTGGCATTGTGAAGGCAGTGTGACTCTCGTACTGTCCTGGCCTATCTTTGCTTCCTGCATTTTCTTGATATGTAATGGGATCTAGTTCCTTCCATTTTGCAGCAGAATCTTCATACTTTATCTTCTCCAACGCATGAGCGATGAGTAAATAACAGGTCCATGAGGCCGAGTCTTGCTTTTTCATCTTGAATATCCAGGGGAAGATAACCCTTTAGAAATGTTAGCTTCACCCTTGTAGCCTTAGAGATATTATCCCCATAAAACCCATCAAGATCTTGCATTTCTTTGAAGAAATCGCCAATTTTGGTAATATAGTCATCACCCTTGTTTGGATCAATGTGGAAACCAGAGACACCAACAACGATTATCTCTGCAGGTCTACTTTGGGTCGTAGCGAACGTTGGGAGTCCACAGTTCATTGTTTCGAGAATGGTTAAGTCAAAAGCTTCATACAGAGCTGGTTGAATAAAGATTCCTTTTGTATCAGCAATGCATCTATAAAGCTCATTGTTTATCTATCTAATAGTTGGAGCAGTGATCCATCTAAATTTTGATATAGGAGCAGCAATGTTAAACTTTGGATCAAGCATGTCAAAGCCAGAGACAACTCTATATAGACCTGGCATTGTGAAGGCAGCGTGACTCTCGTACTGTCCTGGCCTATCTTTGCTTCCTGCATTTTCTTGATATGTATTGGGATCTAGTTCCTTCCATTTTGCAGCAGAATCTTCATACTTTATCTTCTCCAATGCATGAGCAGTAGTCGTAACAGGTCCATGAGGCCGACTCTTGCTTTGTTCATCTTGAATATCCCGGAGGGAAGATAACCCTTTAGAAATGTTAGCTTCACCCTTGTAGCCTTAGAGATATTATCCCCATACAACCCATCAGTACTGCATTTGCTGAAGAAATCGCCAATTTTGGTAATAGAGTCATCACCCTTGTTTGGATCAATGTGGAAACCAGAGACACCAACAACGATTATCTCTGCAGGTCCACTTTGGGTCGTAGCGAACGTTGGGAGTCCACAGTTCATTGTTTCGAGAATGGTTAAGTCAAAAGCTTCATACAGAGCTGGTTTAGTAAAGATTCCTTTTGTATCAGCAATGCATCTATAAAGCTCATTGTTTATGTATCTAATAGTTGGAGCAGTGATCCATCTAAATTTTGATATATGAGCAGCAATGTTAAACTTTGGATCAAACACGTCAAAGCCAGAGACAACTCTATATAGACCTGGCATTGTGAAGGCAGTGTGACTCTCGTACTGTCCTGGCCTATCTTTGCTTCCTGCATTTTCTTGATATGTATTGGGATCTAGTTCCATCTATTTTGCAGCAGAATCTTCATACTTTATCTTCTCCAACGCATGAAGCGATGGTAACAGGTCCATGAGGCCGAGTCTTGCTTTTTCATCTTGAATATCCCGGAGGGAAGATAACCCTTTAGAAATGTTAGCTTCACCCTTGTAGCCTTAGAGATATTATCCCCATACAACCCATCAGTACTGCATTTGCTGAAGAAATCGCCAATTTTGGTAATAGAGTCATCACCCTTGTTTGGATCAATGTGGAAACCAGAGACACCAACAACGATTATCTCTGCAGGTCCACTTTGGGTCGAGTAACGTTGGGAGTCCACAGTTCATTGTTTCGAGAATGGTTAAGTCAAAAGCTTCATACAGAGCTGGTTGAGTAAAGATTCCTTTTGTATCAGCAATGCATCTATAAAGCTCATTGTTTATGTATCTAATAGTTGGAGCAGTGATCCATCTAAATTTTGATATAGGAGCAGCAATGTTAAACTTTGGATCAAACACGTCAAAGCCAGAGACAACTCTATATAGATCTGGCATTGTGAAGGCAGTGTGACTCTCGTACTGTCCTGGCCTATCTTTGCTTCCTGCATTTTCTTGATATGTAATGGGATCTAGTTCCTTCCATTTTGCAGCAGAATCTTCATACTTTATCTTCTCCAACGCATGGCGATGGTAAATAACAGGTCCCTGAGGCCGAGTCTTGCTTTTTCATCTTGAATATCCCGGAGGGAAGATAACCCTTTAGAAATGTTAGCTTCACCCTTGTAGCCTTAGAGATATTATCCCCATAAAACCCATCAGTACTGCATTTGCTGAAGAAATCGCCAGTTTTGGTAATAGAGTCATCACCCTTGTTTGGATCAATGTGGAAACCAGAGACACCAACAACGATTATCTCTGCAGGTCTACTTTTGGGTGCGTGTAACGTTAGGGAGTCCACAGTTCATTGTTTCGAGAATGGTTAAGTCAAAAGCTTCATACAGAGCTGGTTGAATAAAGATTCCTTTTGTATCAGTAATGCATCTATAAAGCTCATTGTTTATCTATCTAATAGTTGGAGCAGTGATCCATCTAAATTTTGATATAGGAGCAGCAATGTTAAACTTTGGATCAAACATGTCAAAGCCAGAGACAACTCTATATAGACCTGGCATTGTGAAGGCAGCGTGACTCTCGTACTGTCCTGGCCTATCTTTGCTTCCTGCATTTTCTTGATATTTATTGGGATCTAGTTCCTTCCATTTTGCAGCAGAATCTTCATACTTTATCTTCTCCAACGCATGAGCAGTAGTCGTAACAGGTCCATGAGGCCGAGTCTTGCTTTGTTCATCTTGAATATCCCGGAGGGAAGATAACCCTTTAGAAATGTTAGCTTCACCCTTGTAGCCTTAGAGATATTATCCCCATACAACCCATCAGTACTGCATTTGCTGAAGAAATCGCCAATTTTGGTAATAGAGTCATCACCCTTGTTTGGATCAATGTGGAAACCAGAGACACCAACAACGATTATCTCTGCAGGTCCACTTTGGGTCGTGGCGAACGTTGGGGAGTCCACAGTTCATTGTTTCGAGAATGGTTAAGTCAAAAGCTTCATACAGAGCTGGTTGAGTAAAGATTCCTTTTGTATCAGCAATGCATCTATAAAGCTCATTGTTTATCTATCTAATAGTTGGAGCAGTGATCCATCTAAATTTTGATATAGGAGCAGCAATGTTAAACTTTGGATCAAACACGTCAAAGCCAGAGACAACTCTATATAGACCTGGCATTGTGAAGGCAGTGTGACTCTCGTACTGTCCTGGCCTATCTTTGCTTCCTGCATTTTCTTGATATGTATTGGGATCTAGTTCCATCTATTTTGCAGCAGAATCTTCATACTTTATCTTCTCCAACGCATGAGCAGTAGTCGTAACAGGTCCATGAGGCCGAGTCTTGCTTTGTTCATCTTGAATATCCCGGAGGGAAGATAACCCTTTAGAAATGTTAGCTTCACCCTTGTAGCCTTAGAGATATTATCCCCATACAACCCATCAGTACTGCATTTGCTGAAGAAATCGCCAATTTTGGTAATAGAGTCATCACCCTTGTTTGGATCAATGTGGAAACCAGAGACACCAACAACGATTATCTCTGCAGGTCCACTTTGGGTCGTAGCGAACGTTGGGAGTCCACAGTTCATTGTTTTGAGAATGGTTAAGTCAAAAGCTTCATACAGAGCTGGTTGAGTAAAGATTCCTTTTGTATTAGCAATGCATCTATAAAGCTCATTGTTTCTGTATCTAATAGTTGGAGCAGTGATCCATCTAAATTTTGATATAGGAGCAGCAATGTTAAACTTTGGATCAAACACGTCAAAGCCAGAGACAACTCTATATAGACCTGGCATTGTGAAGGCAGTGTGACTCTCGTACTGTCCTGGCCTATCTTTGCTTCCTGCATTTTCTTGATATGTATTGGGATCTAGTTCCTTCCATTTTGCAGCAGAATCTTCATACTTTATCTTCTCCAACGCATGAGCAGTAGTCGTAACAGGTCCATGAGGCCGAGTCTTGCTTTGTTCATCTTGAATATCCCGGAGGGAAGATAACCCTTTAGAAATGTTAGCTTCACCCCCCCTCCCCCCACCCCCACAGGACCTTCAATCTTAGGCTTTGGTGGAGGGGCAATAACAACAGGTTTAGGGATATCATCAAGAGCACCAGTCAAGAACATGGAAAGCCCACCCTTTCTGTTCTTCTTTTTGTTTGCAACTTTCTTACTTCTCGGCGAATCGGGTGGATTTTCTTTCTTGTGCGAGAGTGAGGCAAAGTCTGATTCTTTGGGGAACCCACTAATCATCTTCATATCCAACATGACATTTCCATCCTTTGCCTTGATAGCTTCAGAGATTTCCTTGGTTTCTTTATTCTGCATTGTATCTATTTCCACTTTAACTTCACCAAAATCAGGGAAAGTCTCAACCTATGCAAACCTCTGTTTTCCCTTTTTCTTAATTTTTCCTTTTTTGTTGGCTGCCTTTCCATCTAATGGCAAAGCTGATGTTGATTTCGCCTCTAGAGAATCTTCAACAGGAATACCAAGTTCTACCAGTGAATTTTCGATATCTAGTTTCTTTTGAAGTTTTGCTATTTGCTGATCCTCAAGAAGTTGTCCTCTTGATTGCTTTGCTTCCAGGATCTCAATTTGTTGCAAATTTTTCCTCAAAGCTCGGACTTCTTTGGAATTACATTGAGTTAACTCATCTTCTGGTTGCAAGAATGAATTCATTCGAGTGCTTCCCTCAACAATACTAAAAATGCGTTTCACATGGTTATCACGAGTTCTTAAAATGTCGCTCTCACTTTCCTCCTCTTCACTGTCTATAACCACAGGAAATGTGGTTGTTGGTGTTGGAAGTGGTCGGAAGCTCCATGCTTCAGATGACTTCTTAAGGTTCTCTGCTTCAAGTGAATCCGCGATCTCAAGAAGTTGAATAGCATTTCGTGGCTCTACAATACATTCCGCTGCCACCTTCTCGTATAAACTTTTCAAGCTAGGTATTGTCCTCTCCTTAGGATTATCGTGTTGTATAGATTGTAACACGTTCACAGAATCCACATCATCAAACATAAAACCCTCATCCAGTTCTTCCCTACTTACATCCGCTTGCACAGTCTGAGACTTCTTAAGCATAGTAGGAGCATAAAGAGGATTATGCAGAGAACCCTCAACAAGAAGATGTGTTTCACCAACAGCAACTGTGGTTGCTCTTTCAATTTGTGAAAATGAGAAAGAAACGGTGACATATCTTTACCTTCCTTCCAATCCCACATGTAAACTTCACCTGTACTAGTAACAGCAGATCCCCAGTATTTACCTGTTGAAATGTTCACGACTGTTTTACCGTGCAGCAAATGCAACTGATGGCATCAGATTGGAGTCCGAAGAAACCCGATAAAACATTGCACCATCTTCTGCTAGAGCCATGATGTGTACCCTTCCTGCAGCTATTGCAGTCAATCGAAGAGGTCTCCTTCGATGAAAATTAAATATTGTGTTCTCAACTTTCTTCAAATTCTGGAATATAATAACACGTTTTGGAGTCACCAGTCGATGACCCCATGTGTACACCTCTCCATCTTCTTGCAGCACTAGAATGTGGTATTTTGCAGTTTTAATAGCCTTGAAAACCTTTCCTTTCAAGTAATCAACCAATCTGGGAGAATAGTTTGATGCTGAGGTTGATGTTTCATAACCAAGTTGACCCTCTCTATTGGAACTCCAAGTGAATACATCCCCGCTTTCAGTAGCCATAACAGTGTGATGCTTAGCTGCCACAACTGCCTTTACATGGCGAGATTCCAAACCAGATAACACATGGCGATCCAACATAAAGGCAGACCCCCTTGATGGTGTAGTTAGAGGCTCGTTAGGAATTTGAAATCTTCGGTAAATCTGTAAAATTTCACAGATTTCAGGAGGACGAAGCCATCGATGTCGTGCTTCTGAGAGTATTTGGCCAACATCTGAAGAAGTGGAAACAGTGACCTGAGAATGCTCAGCAATATTGATATCCGACTCTGAGTCTTCAACAGAGCGGTTACCAAACTCAGACTTTGCTTTCCCCTTTATCTTAACTTTAATCTTCTTGAACCACCAAGAACTTTTCATTCTTTTTCTCTTCTTAGCAAGTAAAACGTTTCTTAGTTGCTGCTTGGTTCTTCTAACAGTCATTTTATCGAACACCTGGTGTGCTTCAAGATAAAAAGTTGTTTCCTTTTGAAGCTCAGGTACTTCTTGTGTTGATTTCACCACTACCGAAGCATAATCGTCTTCCCCAATCTTCTTTGTTTCTGATGTTTCTTCTGGCACGTTTGATACTTGAAGATAAACAAAATCTTCCGGCTTGGATTCCGTCGTCGTGGAAACAGATACCCCTGATTCTGATTTCCATTTCTCCCTCACCGAAGCTGACACATCTGCCACCGTCTCCTCTGGCTCTGCTACAGGCAGATACGGTGTTGGTTCATGGACATTAACGACCGCCAGCTTCACTATCGTCTCTTGGTTTGGGCCAACACTGTCAGTGATTCTAGCTGTTGGCATTGTCAACGTCGCCAGACTTTCTTGGAGCATTGAAACCAGATTTTGTTGGATTTCTTCCATGTGTTGCGGACTGAGAACCATCCGTGGAGGTGATTCAAACCGAAACCACAATTCTCTCTTCATCTCGTTCCAGCTTTGGAACGATTCACGGCGGTACAACCACTCATATGCGTCCCCTTCCATGAGAGCTTGAGACAGATTGAGTTTATCATCCTCGGTGAAATGGTGAAACACAAAATAATCTTCTAACCACTCAATCCATGACTCGAGATTGCTTCCGGTAAACACTGGAAACCCATGTAAATCCATCACGTTAGATTCGACACTGTTCACGACGCACCAGTTGATAAGTGCCTAACTCGCCGGTATCACCAAGAGAAGCGGATGAGCCTTCAAGATGATAAAGTTAAGAACTTGTCACTGTAAATCTCAGTTTGTAAGAAAGAAAGATGAAAAGAACTCTGACTTGTAAAACTGCTTTGAGGTAATGGAATAACGTTTACAAATCTGGAGTTCAAAAGCAAGAAATGATCTCAACGAAATCCAAAGAAACAAATGATAAAGATAACTCTAAGAGCTTGTCTTCAAATCTCTCAGCCAAACGAACAAAAGATAAAAAAAAAGTCAAAGAGTTTGTCTCTAAACTCTTTGCTCAATCTAACCAAATGGCTAGCCATTTGCCTATGAGGTAATCCCTGACTCTCTCTCTCCTGTAACCCTCTATTTAAAGCGATGATGTATCTAGGTTTGGTGAGGAGGCTCCTTCCCCGAGTCTGTCTTCTTTCTGTCCTTTGTGGACAGCTTATCGTCCTTTCTTTGAAGCTCCAATCCCGCCACTTGTCTTTATGCTTGACGTAGATTTATAGGGTATTAACAAGGAACCTATCAGTCTATTCCAATGAAGTCTGGTCCAGTTTCTTCCATCACCAAGGCCTTAACCCTCTACTATCATTCTACGACATAACTCTTTGGCTAAACAACCCCTCGAAGCTCAAGGTCATTTGTCGTATTATTTTTCAAGAGGTAATTTATCACTTGTGGAAGGAACGCAATCAGAGACTACACTCTCAAACTTCCCGGCCTTCAACTCTAATTGTCAAAGAAATCAAACTCATCATTCGTGTTGGAGGTGGATTTAGCACAATCCATTATTTTTCAGCTCGGCCCATTAGCTTGGCCCATTAGCTTGGCCCATTAGCTAGGCCCATTTACGAATTACACCGTCACAAATTTACTATAAATACCTCACCTCATTGTTAGAAGAAGGAGATCTTGGTCTTCTGATATTTCACTTCTCTTTATACTTAGTATATTTCCGAGCTCTCTCACATTTTTCCGTATTTCCTACCTGACTTTTTTAATCCCTACCTGACTTTAATCTCTACCACTATGCTTCACTTCGAAAATCACGATCTGCTAAGTATCTCGAGAAACATATGTTGTGCTTTTCGCATTCAACATTTGGCGCCGTCTGTGGGGACTGATTTTTTGTGAAAAAAATCAGCTAGCGATTAGCTCAGCTCGGTGCAAAAATTTCAGCTAGGGACTGATTTTTTTTGTGTGCAAAAATTTTAGTTCGGGATTGTTTCATTTCAGCTCGGGATTATCTCAAGATGAGCTCGGTCCAGTCCGTTTCAATTCAATTTACCGATCCCAGCTCAGCTCGGGTTAACTTTTCAACAGCTCAGTTCGGCAATTCCCGAGGTGCATCTTTGCGAGGTAATTTCTGGACGAACTACGACTACCCAGGTGACGATCAACCTATCCCTGATTGCCCCGAGAGTCAGCTTTCCATAGAAGCCGACCTCGTCTTATTCCGAGCTCTCTAGTGGAAGTTAGCGTCGTTTTCGTGGAACATGGCAGGTCGTCGACAGTTCAGTTAGGCAATTCCCGAGGTGCATCCTTGCGAGGCAATTTCCGGACGAACCACGACTACGCAGGTGACGATCAGCCTATCCCTGGATTTCCCCGAACGTCAGCTTTCCATAGAAGCTGACCTCGTCTCATTCCTAGCTGTCTGGTGGAAGTTAGCTTCCTTTTCGTGGAACAGGGTAGTTCATCGACAGTTCAGTTCGGCAATTCCCGAGGTGCATCCTTGCGAGGAAATTTTCGGATGAACTACGACTACGCAGGTGACGATCAGCCTATCCCTGCATTGCCTGAATGTCAGCTTTCCATAGAAACCGACCTCGTCTCATTCCGAGCTGTCTCGTGGAAGTTAGCGTCGTTTTCGTGGAACAGGGCAGCTCGTCGATAGTTCAATTCGACAATTCCCGAGGTGCATCCTTGCGAGGTAATTTCCGGACGAACTACGACTACGCAGGTGATTATAAGCCTATTCCTGGATTGCCCCGAATGTCAGCTTTCCATAGAAGCTGACCTCGTCTCATTCCGAGCTGTCTGATGGAAGTTATCGTTGTTTTCGTAGAACATAGGCGGTCTGATACTCTCACCTCAGCTCGGGACATTCACAATCGCTAGCTCAGCTCGGTGCAGTTCATTTTCCAGTGTCATCTCAGCATTCACAACCTCGGCCAGCTCGACTCGCCAGCTCGGTTCGATTTGCAACTCGCCAGCTCGGCTCAAATTGACACTCGCCAACTCGGTTCAAATTGCCACGACCAGATAAGTTCTCCAACATTAATAATATATATATATATATATATATACATATACATATATATCCAAGCTTCTGTGGGAACCGAACCCACGGCCACACTCGTCGAGTCCTCGCCATCTCCGGGCTCGTCAAGTCATCTTCGCTATATATAGTCGAGCTCTAAGTCTTATGAGTTTATGAACTTGGACTCGGATTAAGTCAAGCCGAGCCTCGCACCGACCTCTGAATCTCATATCAGATTAAGTCGAGCCGAGCCTCGCACCGATCTCTAAGCCTTACGAGTTGTCGAAACTCATTCTCACGTCAAGTAAAAGATTGAGCTCTCATATCAACTATTACACAAGTTTTCTAACGATTCCAATTTTTACAATTACTTGATGCATGAATTATCTCCGGTATTAGTCAATGTTTAAGACGATCTCTCGCTCGCATCAAATAAAAAGTGCTCATCGCCGCCTCCGAAAGCCGAGCTCGTCGAGTCATCGCCATCTCTGAGCTTGTCGAGTCCTCTTCGCCATAGCCGAGCTCTCTTCGCCCAAGACCGACCTCCTAGTTAACAAGTCATGTTGTACTCTTTTTCCACTTCGGTTTTGTCCCATTAGGGTTTTCCGAATGGTTTTAATGAGGCAGCATGATCAAAACTCGGCGCGGGTGAATTACGAGACCGAGCTGACTAAATCAAATTCGATGCGCTCAGTAAAATTTTCACACACCGAACTTGGGAGGGGGCTATTGTTGGAGGTGGATTTAGCACAATCCATTATTTGTCAGCTCGGTCCATTAGCTAGGCCCATTTACGAATTACACCGTCACAAATTTACTATAAATACCCCACCTCATTGTTAGAGGAAGGGGATCTTGGTCTTCTGATCTTTCACTTCTCTTTATACTTAGTATATTTCCGAACTCTCACATTTTTCCGTATTCCCTACCTGACTTAATCCCTACCTGATTTTAATCTCTACATGACTTTAATCTCTACCACTATGCTTCACTTCGGAAATCATGATCTGCTAAGTATCTCGAGAAACATATGTTGTGCTTTTCGCATTCAGCAATTCGTAGTAAACTAGCGGGTCTAGATAAGCAGTCTCCTCCAAGGCCGCTATCCTCTGTCTCGCCCAGCCAAGCATAATCTTATCTCTTAACTTGGCTCAGGTTTATTCAAGATTAAGCTTCTTCAACTTCTTGTTTCACATAAGTTTCGTGAGATATAATATATATTTTTTTTGACATCCAATGCAGATATAACTTGTTGATAATATGAATCACACATGTATAATATATAATTTCAATACTCCAAATACACTAATTAAGAATTATATTTAATTTTAACATGTATCTACGCTTGAAATTTTGAGAGTTTTTTTTTTTTTGGCAAATTGTTAAGATTAATTTTGAGAGTTGTTACAGACGCTTTCTTCATTTGTTTTCCAAACGTCAGATTCTCATCAATTTGGATGTCCATTGGCATAAAGATTTTTTTTTTTTTAATTTATCTTTAACATGTGCTTGATTTCAAAAAAGATATGTATTATACAATGTTATACAACACACATAGAATTCTATTTGGAAAAAAAACATAACATTTGATAAGAAAATATATATCTGTTACATAAAATTTATTTTATGATTGTAGTATAACAAATATAATTATAAATATTGAATATAATTATATATAGGTGATAATATTATTCAATTTATGCTAGAAATGGAATGAAGATTGGAAAGAAAAAAAAAAAGAAGATGATGAAATCTGTCTTCACCTTTACCTTTTCGGAGAGAAAATTCAGCATATAAAAAAAAACAAGGGAATTGTGTAATCGTCCGCTCCACCCTCGAATATGTCAAGAACCACATTTTGTAGATTTAATGGTCATTGACCTAACATTCTCACATTTTATAGCTACACACCAAATTATCCTTTTTTATCTTTTAGATTTCTTCGTGTAGCTGAAAATTTTTATTTGTCCATAAGTTACTTATTAAATTTGTATGTTTTTTTTTTATTTCACATACAAATTAATGACACATAAGATTGATTGTTATAATTAAGCTCTTAGATTTATAGAAAACCCAAAAAGGATACTTACACTGCCATCATCGGGTCTTAGAGAGCAATAACCAATTTATTTAGATTGATCATATAAACCAATGTAATCTCGTAGTTTTTTTCACGTTAGTAACTAATATACTTTGATGTCTTTAAGATTACAAAAAAATATATAATTTTTTTTTTGAGATGTACTGATAAAGTTAAATCAGTCCCTCCCACCGTCTAGATTCAAACTTGTGACATTGGAGAACTTTTTCTTTAGGTGATCCCCAATTGAGCTACTTGAGGGTTAATGACCTTGATGTGTCTAGCTTGTTTGATTAACCCATAATTTTTTGTTAAAGCTTGTTGGATTTAAAATTATTTGGCCATACCCTAAAATATGGTTGGTCCTTGGTCCCCCTCATAAAGGGTTACAAGAATTTAAAGAGAAGTAGAGGATGGATTGATGGTTGAGAGAATCTAACAATAACAACAACAAATAGTATTCTTATTTAATGGTTTTCCTTCTTTGCCTTATCAAACCCCATCTTCAAACTTCTCCTTTTATTTTTCCACCATTATCACTTTTCTTTTTTTGTTGAAGAGTTGGTATAGATATTTCAAATCTTATATTATACTTTTTATATGGTGGAGAACAAAGTATATATGTATTCTAGTGGTTTTATTGGGTCTATTGAGATGGATGAGCAGTTTTCAGTGGACATATTAGTTAAAGATGCTTTATTCATGATTTATTTTTATGCCAGATATGATAATACGAATTATGAGATTTTGTATTTATATTTTCTTGTTGTTAAAATACAGAATGAAATTAATGACCACATTTATACACCCTTCGAAACAAACCCAAAATTTAATGAAAACAAATGAACAAAATACAAAATGATGAATAACCATTCCAGACCAAAATAAATTGATTAGTGATAGTATATATATGTTTGTTTCGATCCGTGTATTCAAACTTGTATTGCATTTACATATATCCAAGACTCGGATGCTTCAAACTCTAAATGGATCAAACTGGTTCTTAGATTAAAAGTCAAATTTATCTAGATATATTGAACTTGTGATTGTAGTTCTGTGATTTTATTGCAAGAAATAAAAAAGTTGGCATTGTCTTTCAAGTTCCACCAAATATGTACCTTGTCTGTCTCGTCTCTGACCATCCTGCGAGGAATCATTAGTCTTGGAAATTCAAAAAAGTGGGTCCAAATATATAACATTATCAAATTTTTCTTAGCTAATACGATCTATCGTGGGGTGAAAACTTAGCCAACAAGATATTTAAGTTCATACTCGTGAGAAATTAAACTAAAAACATATGTATAGAGATACACATAAAGATGATCAAGATTTTCGGTTACATTTGATGATAATGATGATGAGTAAGAATCCATATATATATATATATATATATATGCAATTGACTTGTGATGATGACGAATATAAGAATCCATATATATATATATAAAGATGAGACATAAATTGAGGGAGATAATTGATTAATTAGTTTGGTTTTTCTTGAAAGCTAAAATTTCGCTAACTTCCGGAACCTTTTGATTATAATAATGTAAGGAGATAGAAGGAACTAATAAAACAAAGTGTGTACAAAACGCTTAATTTGCTTGATTAATTAAAGTGTATAACTAAACTTTATTGTGTTTCTGTATTACAAAAAAAAATTGTATGATATACACCATATGTAAATTATCTTTATTTTGGCTAAGTGAACAAACTGAATTTGGTTTTCTTGATCTGATTTTCGTGTAAATGTCTAAAAGAAGTTTTGTTGGTCATTAATTAATCAATTATTAATAGGGAAACCAAATGCTAATTCCTTACCATTCACATGTTACCACTCACATGTCACCATTTTGCATTAAATTGGACGGTTAATTTATCTTTAAGTATTGTGTAATATTTTCGTATTTAGTTAGGTTCTTACGTGAGACCATGACCCAAGGCACAAGCCACACCTTTTGGAGAAAAGAAGAAACAAACAAGCAAATAATTAAAAAAAAAAAACAATAATACAAAATTGACTCTTCTTTTGTACCACTTCTCATTTTTTCAACAAACAAAGATGGCCTCATTAAACAGTAACCAGCTACAATAATGAATTGATAGGCTCAATATCCAAAGTAAAGTTGATGCTATAATGCCTTTTGCTAAACAAAAAATAAAACTAATCCAGAAGGAAATTTGACTTAGACCAAATCATGTATTGGCTCAAGAGATGTCATTCCCTTACATCAATGTTTTTGCCTACCTGTCTAGCTCTTGCCACCACATTTCTACTTCTACACCTTTTGTCTGTATACACAAACAAATATAAATATAAATAAATATATATATATATAGTCTGTATGGTCCATTCTCATCTTACTATCTTATATATATATATATATATATGATAATTACAATACAATAAAATGAACTCTATTTATGTATGATTTGATATTTTGATTTTGCTGCATGTTAACTCGCATAATATATATGGTATGGACTTTTGTTTTGTTTTTGATAAGAGGCTTTATGGTATGGATTGTAGCTATGACCATATAATATAACACGTATGTATATGTTTATATATATCCTTCGTTTTGAAGAAGACGGAAACGACTTTTTGGTTGAGAATGTGAAATTGCATAGTGTGAAGCATTATTATTGTTACTCATGAGGAAACGTGAAGGTCGCCAAAAGGGATAATTTTAAAAACCCTAATTAAGGAAAAATAATGATGTCCAATTGTGTATTTTGCATCTAATCAAATATACGCCTTTGAATATTGACTAATTCTTCTTTCCACTTTGTTTTTTCTTCAATTTCTTAATTTCTATTTAACATAAAATAATTTCCATCTTACTATTCTCAATTAATTCACCATTTTATTTTCATCATGGCCAACACACAATTCCAACCAAGGCTAAAGTTGCACCTACGTATAGATATCTATGTATGAGAAAAAACATTAAATAGAAAGTCTTCTAAGTAACGAAAAACATCTCTTAGCATACACATACATATATTACTTGTTGTGTTTACCAAATTACTAGATCTCACCCTAGATATAAACTCAGTGTTCTTGAAGATGCCTTGTCACATCACATGCACCACCCAACAAAAATATAAATTTTTCTTTAAAACAGAAAATTTTGACATCATATAACTTTCGGTAAAACGTCCGACTACATCTAGGTATATATATGCATGTCTCTTGGTAAAGAATATATGGAAATCTAAATTAATAATCAAGTGGCAGATATATGTATATTTTGTTATATTTGTGTATAGATATATTTGTTTATTTATATATTACTTAAATAGTTTTGTTATATATGTATATGTATGTTTAAAAAAGAATATAGAGGCAGTATGAAAAATGAGATTGTTGGGTGAGGAGTAAGAGAGATCGAAAAGTGAGGATAACATGTTTTAGGAAGAGAAGAATTGAATGTTGAAGAAGTTTTGCCCAAGAAAAAAAAAAAAAAAAAAGTTTTGCCCAAGAATTCACAATTTGGTGTGGTGGGCTCCTCTAAAGGGCAAAGAACAAAAGTGTGTTATGTCTCCATTACTATTTTCATTAATATTTAGTTTTAGAACAATCACTACTATTACTCCCATCATACATAGATAATAATAATTGTCCATTGGTTATGGTTCTACATTAATCCGTAATAGACATTGATTTTGCATTAACCAATTTTTTTTAATCAACATCACAAATTTTTATATGGCAAAATTAGTTTGAACCTTAAAAAAAAACAAATTAGTTTGAACATGAAAATAAAATCTCTCCTATCAGCATACCTTACATATATGATATATAGTGTGTTTCTTCCTTGCCTAATGTTAAAAACTAATGAAAACTTTGGAATCCATTAGGTTTAGCAAGAGCAGCCACCCACCTAATATCTCTATAATATTATAAGCTCATAACTTGCAAGTTATTTTGATCAAACTTGTTGATTATCTTTGTTAGTTGTTAGATTTCTGTTCCATCATGATACTTTACTAAACCCAATAAAAAATTTCTCCATTTATATATATACATATATATATATACATGTATGTGTATGTGTTCGCGCGCAAATATATATATGATCATGTCTTTATCATGGACAAAGTCAGTTACCGGCAATACCATAATTTCTAAACTTCAATCAGGTAACAATAAATTTAATTTGAATCTACCTATTTTATAACGTTGAATAATATGAAGTGTATTTGGTAAAAAAACTGAAATGTTGACAAGAACAAATCATGAGTAATAGGAGTAGTGGATGATAAATATATACGAACGTTCGACTCTTTCGAATAATTTCATAACTTTGATTATACTGGATTTAAACAAATCTTAACATGTTAAGTGAAGGAGAATGAATATATATATATATATATATATATATTTAAAAAAAGTTACAAGAAGACGTTGCCGTTTGATAACATCAAAGCAGCAATGAGCAAATACGATTGAGAGTCTCTTCGAGAGAAAAAGCAAGACACACCAAAAGGAAGAAAGCTTGAGAAGACAAGTTTCAAATTTAGTTATTTAAAATTGCGATTAAGATAGACAAAAAGTATCATAAATCCTGATTATAAGTATTAAGTTTTTTAAAAATATATATAAATAACAAAATATTAATTTCTACGATAAAAATTAGATTGTTTGCTCTATGCATGCATATGTAATTAAGGAATATGATTATTTTATTTTAAGAAGATACTACCAAAAAACGAAGAAATATGCCGAAATTAGCTTCTTCTTTTTTTTGGGGTCAAATATGCCGGAATTAACTTTCAAGTTTCAATGGTATATGTACTACTAAGATATTTCATATAAGTTACCCAATATGTCAAGATTCAACATAACATACAATATTTTCTTTAAAGCTTAAAAAAAATTCTAGAAAAAATATTTACTTTACTATTACTCCTATTTACATTTAGTGATATTTTTCTATTTACATTTGAAAATTTAGTTACATTTCCAAATTTCGAATTTTACTGAAAAAATATTATAAAGCAAAATAAAAAATGTGATATGCAAATTTTATCTTTTCCAACATATTTAGAAAGTTACCTTTCATATATAATAAAAATAGTAAAAAAAAATTCTAAGAAACTGCTAATAGAGTATAATTAATATATCTAAAAAACAAAATATCCGTTTCCATTTAAAAAAGTAAATAAATAAAAATCTAGATGCGATTCAAATATTCAACATTGAGTTTTTATTATAATAAATGAGAATCATGCTTACTATGTGCAATATACACAAGAGACTTAAAAGCCTTTCCCTTAAAAACTCCAATTTCATTCCTCCTCTTCAATCTTCACTCTTCACTCTTCACCATTAATTTCTCACAATTTTGTAATATTCCTCAAAAAAAAAAAAAATCAGAATCCCAAAGCAAAGTTTCAATCTTTCATCACCATGTCCCAATACAATATAAACATATATTTTGTGTGATTTATACATATTAAAGATTCTTATCAAGAAGAAGCTTTCCTTCTTTTATTTCATATTCTTCCTCTGTTCATGGCGGTTCAAACTCATCACCATCCTTCTACTCTCTTCTTCCTCAACAGGTCCTCTTATCTCTTTACATATATCGACGTATATATGTATGTATATATTCATATATGTGTTGTTTCGATTTCTCAGAAACGGTCAAGAAGGGAATGATTGTTCAAATCAACCACATAAATCTCAGTTTCAATCCATCAACGCCGGTTTGTTTTTTGTAACTAAATTCTGATTCGATTTGAGATTTTAATCGGTTTATTATCTTACCGGTGAATCTGTTATCTTTTTTTGGCGGCTAAAAAAACAGGGGTTGATACAAGAAAGCGAGCGAGAGAAGTTTCGTCGGTGATTGATTTAGAAATCACGGCGGCTCCGATGAATCCTCCGCCGCAAACTCCGCCGCAAGTTATTGGCCGTCGACAAAATATGAATGTTGTATCTACTGGGCTTCGTTTGTCTCATGAGCAGAGCTCTAATCGTGAATCGTCTTTTCCGATGATGACCGGAGATCTCGCCGGAGAATTCAAACTCCAGTCAGATGAATTAGATAGAGTTCTTCAAATCCAGGTGACTATTTTTAATTGAAAACAAAAAAAATAAACAAATTTTAATTCTAATATTTCAAGATATATGCTCAATTCTAAAAGTTTAAGAAAGTTCAATAAATTGTTTAGTCGCATTTTTGAAAATTTTCTGATAATTTTGTAAACCAAAATGTGTTAAAAAATTTACAATAATTTGTATTTTTTTTTTAATTTGAAAATTATGTTTTTGCCGAAATTTATCGAATTTGTTTTTTTGGCAAAGGGAGAGCATTTGAGGCGCATGTTAGTGGAAAACAGTGAGAGGCACTATCATGAGCTTTTAAGAACGGCGGAAGAATCAGTTAGGCGGAGATTAAGAGACAAAGAAGCTGAAATCGAGAAAGCCACGCGTCGTCACGCCGAGCTAGAAGCACGTGCGGCGCAGATCGAAACAGAGGCACGTGCCTGGCAAGTGAGAGCTACGGCGAGAGAAGCCGAAGCAACGTCGTTACAAGCTCGATTGCAGCAAGCTGTAGCTCACAGCGGCGGAGTTACGGCGGTGGAACAAAATTCGGGAAGCGTAGACGGTGTTGATGAAGCTGAAGACGCTGAATCTGCTTACGTTGATCCCGATCGGATTGAAATGATCGGACCGGGATGTAGGATTTGCCGGCGGATATCGGCGACGGTGTTGGCTTTGCCGTGTCGTCATTTGGTTCTGTGTAAAGGATGCGACGGCTCCGTACGAGTTTGTCCGCTTTGCCTTAGCTCGAAGAATTCAAGCGTGGAGGTTTTTTTTTCTTGATGGGCCATTCTTTATTGGGCTTATCAGGCCATTTATTTGCATTTTATAATTTACAAACGAAATCTTTATCTCTATATATATAAAAATTAAATTTATCTTATATAAAATATTAATATACAGTGCTGTTGAGTCTGAAGCTTAATGAAAAAGCTTGAGGTTTGATGTACATAGCCACATGCACTGGCCTTGTTTTTTCTTTAGAAATTCTTTTGTTTTAGTAGAAAATCGTAATAAATAAACCATAACCATTTGATTTCATTTATTTTACATATAAGACATTTGATATTATATAATATATGTTTTTTTCTATAACTTGATCTATAATTTGGAAGAAAAGGAATAATAATTTGTGAGAAACTCGTGACTTCCACATAGTGCCATAGCCAAATTAGCCATATACCTATGGCACTATGTGAAATAGTGCCATAGGTATATGGCTAATTTGGCTATGCCATTATTCACCTTTTTCAAACCAATAATAGTCCATCCATGCCATTATTCACCTTTATGTGAAAGTGTTATTACAAGTAAGAAAACAAAACATACATGTGTTATACAAGTAACAAGTTGTTCGTATGATTTTATAGATATTCATATTTTAGTTTATTTTCATCTTCTTTGATAATAGTTACACAATCGCAGTTGGAAAAAAAAACAAATAACGACGTATAAAATATAGATATACAAAGTTACAAACGGGCGATAAATAAAACTATTTTGATAAACCTGACTTATTGAAATTAAAAATTGATAAATATGTGTAATTAGATAGACATATATAGACTTCAACGAACAAAAATAGACTTTGCCCACATTTAAAATGGTAAAACAAAGTCATTAAGTCAGTCTTTTGTCTTAAATCAAGGTGTTGTGATTATCGCAAGATATAATCAAAATCTTAAGAAAGCAAAAAAGAGAATTAAGAACAAAAAATCTTTGAAGCGAATATTCTTTACTCTAGGGTTCTTATTATTAATCTGATGATTTAATTATAGACTCTTAGACTCCTATATATATGCCTCAAAACCTGATACAAACTCTAATAGAAAAATAAAATCTTCTAAAACATGTTGTACCGTACCGCGGGCCGCAGGCCCGCACTTCCCCCAAAAACATGCCCTAGCCGCCTTTGACCCATTAGCATAGCGTTGGTCCAATACTTATTTTTATTCGCCCCTAAGACAATACTAATATTTTTAAGTCACTTTGAACAACAAACTCCACATTGACGAAAAAATCTTTTTTTGTGACCCTTTGCTTGTTTATAGGGGTATTCTTCATCTTCTTTTAGCACTTGAAGACATGGTGCAGATCCAAACAATGTCTAAACTTCTCCGTGGTGACTGGCTTGGTTAACATGTCAGCTGCATTTTCCGACGTGTGCACTTTCTCCAAAATGATCTCACATGAAGCTACTAACTCCCTGATCTTGTGAAATCTGATTTGAATGTGCTTTTTCCTAGCATGATACACCTGATTCTTTGCCAAATATATGACACTTTGACAATCACAGTGTAGCTGAACTCCACCTTGCTCAACATCCAATTCTGCTAGAAGTCCTTGAACCCATAGTGCTTCCTTAGCTGCTTCTCCCATTGCTATGTACTTCACTTATGTGGTGGACATTGCAACAATAGATTGTAGAATAGATCTCCAAAATATTAATTCTCCTGCAAGAGTAAAGATATACCCTGTAGTGGACTTCCTGTTATCAATATCTCCTCCATAATCTAAATCAACAAAACCTATGGCTTTGTCTTTTTAATCTTCACCACTGAACGTGAGACCATAGTTAGTTGTACCCGTCAAATACCTGAGAATCCATTTAAATGCTTCCTAATGTTATCTCCCATAGTTAGACATGTATTTTCTGACTTGACTAACTACTTGAGCTAAATCTGGTCTCGTACATACTATAGCGTATATAAGACAACCCACTACACTAGCATAAAGAACTTGTGCCATATCCTTGATATCTTTATCAGTCTTCGGACACTGATTCTCTGTGAGTTTGAAGTGATTCACCAATGGAGTAGAAACATGTTTTGCTTTTGACATGTCAAACTGTCTAGAATCTTCTCAATATAGTTCCTTTGAGATACCCACAATATTCTAGTACTTCTATCCCTACGAATTTTCATTCCTAAAATTTTCTTAGCAACGCCAAGATCCTTCATCTCAAACTCTTCTCCCAATAACCTTTTAAGCTCAACAATATCTTCCATATTGGTCCTGACAATGAGCATGTCATCAACATACAATAGTAAGAATATGAGAGAATGGTTACCTGGGTTCTTCACATAGACGCATCAATCATACTCACATCTCTGGTAATTTATATGCAACATGTAGGTGTCAAAACATTTGTACCATTGTCATGGAGCTTGCTTCAATCCGTACAAAGACTTCTTTAATTTGCACACAACCTTCTCTTCTCATGGTTTGACTAATCCTTCAGGTTGAACCATATAAATTTCTTCCTCCAAATTTCTATGGAGAAATGCTGTCTTTACATCCATTTGTTCAAGGTATAAATCCGAGCAAGCTCCCAATCCTAACACAGCTCAAATCGAGGTGTGTCATACAATAGGGAAAAAATCTCGTTGTAGTCAACCCCTCCCTTTTGTGAGTACTTTTTGCTACAAGTCTCGCCTTGAACTTTAATGGTTCCTTGTTGGAGACTCCTTCCTTTCTCTTGAAGCCCCACTTGCAGCCAATAACTTTTTTCCCTTTTGAAAGTGTGGTAAGATCCCAAGTCTAATTCTTACTTAGGCTTTCTGCTTTCTCTGTCACCGCACCCATCCATTAATCACTTTCTGGGCTATTGATAGCCTCACAAAAATTATAAAGATCATCTGTACCAATTGAGAGTGCATAATTTGCCATCTGTTCAAAACTATACATGACTGGTGCCTTAATAATACAAGGTTCCTTATTAGCTGCCACACTCCCATTTGCTTTCTTTTGACCGCTCTTTTGACTGTTCTTTTGACCGCTCTTTTGCTCAACCTTGGAAAACTTCTCCACCTTAGGAAAAAGCTCATTGTCTTCTGCTTCAGGTTTAGTGGTATCATTAGACCCTTCTTCCTGATCCTCTTCTGCAAACTCAGAACTATTATCAACCTCAATGGTTATAGGCACTCGATCTATCCTTGCTCGTTGTAGCATGTACTGCTTATCAAACACCACATCTCGACTGATTACTCTTTTCCTAGCCTCATGATCCCATAACTTGAAATTTTTGATGCCTTTCTCAAATCCCAGAAAAATACACTTCTTGGACTTAGAGTCCAACTTTGATATTTCGTCACTGGGAATTAACACATAATCTGGACATCCAAAGATCTTCAAGTTTAATAGATCAATATCTACTCCAGTTCATATTTCTTCTGCTACCTTTCCTTCAAGAGAGATCTGTGGTGATCTATTGATGAGATAGACCGCCATGTTTACTACCTCAGCCCAGAACTGCTTTGGAAGCTCTAAATTCAGTCTTAGACACCTTGCTTTCTCAACAATATAACGGTTCATCCTCTCACTTACCCCATTATGTTGTGGTGTCTTCCACACTGTAAAGTGCCTCTGAATCCCTTGCTCCTCACACAGCTTCTGAAATTCTCCATTTGTATACTCCGTACCATTATCTGATCTTATATACTTAATCTTCATCCATGTTTTGGTTTTCTAGTTCAGCTTTCCAAGTCTTAAATTTCCCAAAGACTTCAGACGTCTGTCTCAAGAAATAAACCCAAACCTTCTTCGAAAAATCATCGATAAAGAGGACAAAATATCTGCTACCACCTAATGATTGTTCTCTCGTTGGCCCCCACACATCTAAATGAACATAGTCTAAAAGACCCTTTGTAGTGTGTTGTCCTGTCTTGAAAGATGCATTGGACTGCTTTTCTATCACGCAGAACTTACAGAAATCCATCTTACAACTCTTCAAACCATCCAAAAGATTTCTCTTATGGAGTTCAGCTAAACCATGCTCGCCTATATGACCCAACCTCATATGCCATAGAGTTGTGCTATCTAATTCAGTCAACACGGCTGTAGTTTCACCATCAACCACGTTTCTGAGTAATCGATACACGTTTCCTGTTGTGATCTCACCCTTCATCACTGTTATACCTCTTTTGCGTATACTCACACAATTTTCATCATCCGTCTCATACTTGAAACCATTCTTGTGAAGTGTGCCTAGAGATATCAGATTCGTCTTTACAGGAAGAAGATGATTTACATCAGTTAATGTCCTAATGAACCCATCATGCATTCGAAATTTGATCTTACCAACACCAACAATGCTGCAACTTATGTCGTCTGCAAGTTTAACAGTTCCAAAATTTCTACCTTTATACGTTTCAAACCACTCCTTATTTGACGTCATGTGGAATGAACATCCCATATCTAAAATCTAAGAATATGTGTGATTTGTCCGTTGTCACTACAAGCATATCGAACTCAACTGTTACTGTATCCTCTTGTTGAACTACGTTTGCAGTATTAGATGATTCTCCTCCTCTATTCTGCTTCTTATTCATCGGACAATCTCTCTTATAATGTCCTATTTTCTGGCACTTATAACAGACTGCCTTCTTCTTTCTGCTATCTCTCTGCTTTCCTTTGTTCTTTTGTCCTCCATTACCCTGGTTGAATTTTACATACAACCCATCACCATGAGAGTTAACTCTGCTACTACATCTGCAGTGATCTGATTGAACTGATTAACATGCTGAATCAGATTTGATCCTTCAAACATCTTAAACAGATACAATCTCTGCTTTAGATACAACTTGATGGATGGAGATTTTGACATGTACATCTTTTCTAGTTTGTCCCAAATCTCTTTTGAATTAACAAGATCGATCACCTGATGCACAACTTTGTCTCCAAGACATGTACGAATTGTCGAGCCCGCCTTCTCCTGCAGCTCTTCCCAATCATCGTGTGTTTTAATTAAAATTACTAATTTATAATTAAGTACACTATGTGCAATATCAATTATATCAATGATAAAAAATTTGATCCGAGATCCGTCATGACCCGTCTTGACCCATTGACCCAAAATTTAAACAAATACCATATATGCGTAAATAATATTTAAAAGATAAAAATATTTGAATTATATATTCTATTGAGAACTAATTGATTGAAAAAACTAAAAATACGTTTCATTTTGTGATGAAATCTATAATTAGTATTATATTAATATGCATACAAAATTCAAAATCTATAAAATTAAGGGAATATTCAGAAGATACTAATATTAAATCCGCAATCAATATAGAAAATCTCGAAAATTGAAAAAATTATTATATATATATATATATATATTAAACAGTTAAATTTTATAAGAATAAGTATAGGAATGTCTAATGCAAAAATATATTGGGATTATGTTTCATAATATCAATTCTTTAGTAAAAATATTAGATTTTTATAAAGTAATTACTAATAAATATATTATGTGATTTAGAAAGATCCAACTAATAAAGTTAATGAGTTGAATACAAATTGTACCTATAATATATTATGAATTAATGTTATCATATGTTAAATGTTAAACTATTATTGGTAAACCAAAAATATTATTTAAATAATATTATAATATATGAAACAATCCATGTCCGTTTAAAAAAATTCAAATCATAACAAATGTGAAGAAATGTATATAATTTTATTATAAAAATTATGTGATTATTTACTTATTTATAAAACATATGATAAAATAAAAATGAGAGAAGGAAATATTATTAACAAATAATTAGTAGAATTTAATTGAAAAAAAATCGGACGAGAGATAGTAATTAGTTAAATTTAAAGTTAAATTTAAATCTAATTGAGTTATATAATCTCTATACTGTTAAAAAGGGGTACTATTGGACCTATTGACAAACACGTTTTCAAAAGTACTTAAATGAGATAGTTTTAGCATTGCATCCAAACAAGATTTTTTTTAGATTAAAACATTTAATATTTTAAATAATTATTAGTTTCCAAAAATTAAAACTCATTAAATTAATAACCTCTCTAAATTAATACTCGATAAATTAATAACCTCTATAAATTAATAAATTATCCCGGTCCCGAGTTGGGCCGGTGTAATAATTGTCATATTTCGATAAGATAATAAGATAATAATTTTTTTAAAATCTCTATGTAAATATATGGTTCCATTAATAAAATAAATTAATAATTATATAAATTTATTGTATATATAAAAGATATTTTAGTAAAATATGATTAAAATGTTATTTATTTATTCGTAAATTTGTAATTTTTGTAGGAGATTATCTTTATTTTTTTCTTAAAATATCAAAAATATATGATATTATCTTTTCGAATTACATTAAAATTTATAAAAAAATTAATATATGCAATCATTATTTTCTAATGTGTAAATGCATTAAAACATATCGAAGTATTGTCGTCATTTGTTTTAATATAAAATAATTTTTTAAATTCGGGAAAACTCTCTATGAATTAATAATTATTAATTTATCGATTACTTAATAACCTCTATAAATTAATAAAATTCTCTGGTCTTAACGTTATTAATTTATAGAGGTTTTACTGTAATTATGAATGAAAATTTAAATTACTTTTAAAAAAATTGTTAACCGATTGCAAAATAAAGATATGAGATCTATATCATATTAATTTATTTTCGTTATTATAAATGAAATATTTAGTTAAGATTTGAAATTATGATTCTCATATCGTCTTTGTTTGATCTCATTTTTAGTTTGATTTGAATTTTTATATAATACATATAACTAATAAAGATCTATAATTTTTTTCACGTATATTACAATTCAAATTTTTTGAAATAGACATATATTACTGAATTGATGAAAAAATGTGTGTTTTTGTTTAATGTTTCACACATGGACTAAAACTTTTGAGCAATAATTCATAGTCATATTATAAAAAAGAAAAACATGATTTCAAATCCGAATAAGCAGGAATGTTGACCTAACGACTTAACAATTATCCAAATTTAAAACTTTAATCTGGTTTAATACGATTCTTTAGCTGAACTTATAGTTTTATCAAATATAATAGTTAAAAGGACATCTAACCGGATTAGCATTTCAATGAAATAGATCTAGAACTCAAAACACAGTAAACAAATAAACCACCTTTCGCATGCGAATATTATCTTAGTCATAAATCCGTTAGGACACTATGCTAGCATTTATAAACAAGTCTGATAGAGTTCACTTGATGATCCAACCTCGACTTTCGTCGGCTGACGACCCTCAAGCCTATAAACTATTGATTCAGGATAGTCTAACCAATGATTAGTTATCTTAGAAAACCTAGAGATCATTTGCTAGATTCGTCAATCTAACAAAATCATTAAAACTATAAAAATAGAGATCTAATAATCATAACCCTAATCTATAACAACATCTTATTTAACCATTAAAATCCCATTGAATGAATTCCTTCTCCTAACAAACAGATCTACTCAGCCATGGCAATGGACAGAGAAATCATAGTGGAAGAAATCTTTGATTGCATAGAAAGAGTAGAAAGAAATAAGAACAATAGATCCAATATTCAAAAGAGAAAAGTATAGATCTAAAAACTGAAAATAAACAAAGGAAAACAATAGAATTTTGTCTCTGCCTCTCTCTGATGGCTCAGGTCTGAGCCTCCTTATATAGTGCTTCATTAGGTTAAAAATCGGAGTAAATACTTGATTTGGAGAATATTCGTGATCGGGTCTTCAAAACGCATCACTTCATTAATTCGTCAATCTGGTCAATTCACTTCAGGATCGGTCGATCCCAAAGAACCTTAATGAATTCCTTGAAGTGTATAAATGTCCAAAGCTGCTTCATTTCATCCATTTTGCTCCAATGAAGTATAAACTTGTTAAGACACTGAAAATGACCAAAAAGACACGAATTCTAATCCTAGACTCAATAAAGACATTAAAAACATATGAAATCAAGGACATAAAACCCTTAAAATCATGACCCATCAGTGTTGTTTATTCATTTCGTAAACCCGAGAATATCATGCATTTTTCTAACCAATTTTTTATCTTATGCCAATTATATGTAACTCTTGTTGATAAACCCGACAAAACTGTTTAACAGTCGGTCTTGGATATCATTTAGTACTCATAACATTCTGCATATTAGATCATCTCCTAAAATTTATTTAATACTTAACCAATTAGAATAATGAATTAAATTGGATTATACTAAATCAATTTTGTTCACTCTGCAATCAAAGTTTATATAATAGATAAGATAAATTAACAAAATTTTTGATTTTTTTTCCTTTTAAAATTATTTCTTAATTTTAATTATTGATTAGATAAATTGATAAATTCTTAAAAATCTTTTATTTTTATTTTTAGATTTTTTTAAAAACTTATTTTTAGTTTTAATTATTGATTAGATAAATTAAAAAAATATTGGTTTCTTTTTTCCTTTGATTATAATATATATTTTATCATAAAAATTATATATATGAAAGTGAGTCCATTCAACAAATAAAACAAAATTACCAATATAAAATTGTTTGCAATTTAGCAACGCCCCAATAACCTATATAATAGTATTAGATTTTGCAATGTTAAACATGTCATTTGATTGATTGAACAAATCAAACCCAAAAAATAAGAGAGAATTGATAAAAAAAAAAAAAAAATATTGCAAATTTAGCAACGGCCCAGCCCATAAAGCCAAACAATGAGTTAGGATGTCTGTCTTCTTCCTTTAACCCTAGATCGTGAAATCCCTAAATCATTCTCTGAAATCCCTAAATCATTCCTTGAAATCGTTCTCTGCGTGAAAGAAATGGAGGTGTTGATCAATGGCAATTTCGCATCGTTAATTCCGGAAAAAAAGAGGAAGAGGAGGAGGAAGACAACGACGACGACGAAAACGAAGAAGAAGAAGCTTGAGAAGCCGTCGTCGACGCCGCAGCAATCGACCCCAAATCCAATTCCGTCACTTCCCGATGATTTGGTATTTCACATCATCGCACGAATCTCAAGATTATACTATCCGACTCTCTCACTCGTCTCCAAGAGCTTTCGATCTCTGCTAGCTTCACCAGAGCTTTACAAGACTCGGTCACTCTTGGGCCGCACCGAGAGTTGTTTCTATTTGTGCCTAAAGAGTGAATGTTGTAACGGTGGCCCTAGCTGGTTCACACTCTGCCGGAAACCAGATCAAACCATAACCAATGATGAGACCAGTGGGGAGAGGAAGTCAAGAGGTTATGCTTTGGCTAAAGTCCCACTTTCACAATCTCCTAATGCCAAGTTTTCGAGTTTGGTGGCGGTTGGTTCTAATATCTATAACATTGGCGTACCCCAATCCATCTACAAAGCGTCCTCCTCTACCGTCTCCGTTCTTGATTGCACTTCTCACACTTGGCGCCAGGCTCCAAGCTTGCCTGTGGAACTATTTAGACTTTCTGCTAGCGCTCTTGATCCAAAGATATATGTAGCAGGATGGCACGCAAATGGCAATGATTCCGATCACTTGAAGAACACGTTCCAGGTGTTTGACACAAGAACGCAAATTTGGGGTCCTGAGCCCATCCCTGAAGACAACTTGTACTTCTCCAATAGTGCATGTATTGACGGAAAGTTCCATTTGGTGGCTGGGTCAAATGTGGCTGCTTACAATGCCAAGGAGGGTAGATGGGACATCCTGGGTAAATCAGGGATGAGTCGGTACATGGATACAGATACTCATTGTGACATAGAGAATGTTTTGTACTCTTTTTCTGACGGAGCCTTGAGATGGTATGACTCTGAGGTAAGAGAATGGAGAATTTTGAATGGTTTGGTAGGATTACCCAAGTTCCGTCCTGGTGCTTGGGTTGGATTGGCTGATTATGGTGGAAAGATGATGGTTTTGTGGGCGGAGACTGCTGGTGCTCTTGTTTTCTATCAGAAGAGGATTTGGTGTGCCGAGATTACGCTTGAAAGGCCCAAAAGTTGTGAAATATGGGGGAAAGTTGAGTGGTTTGGTCATGTGCTTACAGTCTCTGCCGATTGTAAGTTTAAGAAGGTTATTGCTGCTACTGTTTGATGAAACAGGAAGGAAGACCACAAAACAAACCTTCTAGATTACTCTATGGTGTTGTATGATATTATGTATTAATAAGCTTTGATTTGGATTTGTTTAGTTTATTTCTAATCCTGTTTTGGTTTGTTGGTCTAATATCCCTTTCTGTTGTTGTACTCTCTATTTAAGATGATGCTACTGCTTTGATTTGGATTTGTTTAGTTTATTTATAATCCTGTTTCGGTTTTTTGGTTTAATATCCTTTTCTGTTGTTGTACTCTCTATTTAAGATGACGCTCTACCGTTTTCTTGAATAAATGAGAACTCATCTTGTTATAAAGAGAAGAGTATTTTATTTGAATAAATCGTGGGGCAAGAGTTGATTTTGATCCTCATGAAACTCTTGCAAATTGGAATGTTTCTGATGATCATTTGTGTTCTTGGTTTGGTGTACAATAAAGTGCAGATACTGTAAGCTCCTGTTTTTGTTATTTTTCTTTGTGATTCCTGTTTTTGGTTTTGTTTTGTAGGAATCTTAGTGGGAGGTACTTTAGCTTCTGAGCTTAGTCAATTGAGTGAATTAAGATCTCTCTGTAAAGGTTTTGTTTTGCTGATCTTTTTGCTCTGCTTCTCTCGTATTGCGGATTTAAGCATTACATGAAAGCTTTTTCTTTTATTTAAATTTTTTCATAAACCTTGTGGTTTAAGGGAACAGGTAATTTAGTGTCCCTAGTCCTTCTCTCGAGATTGTAACCAAAGTGTTTCCAAGTAGAAAATGACAAAAAACTGGATTTTGCATCTACTGAGAAATGAAATCGGAATCCTTTGGGGATTCAAAGTATAAGCTTCACTGAGAAGTCCAAGGGGTCCTCTGCAAGCAGATCCAAAGTCTCAGTTACTCCTCCTCTACAGACTCGAAGACCAGAAAGAGACTCCTGTGAACTTTGTATTGGCCTACGGAGCCTTACACACCAACAATTGTTTCGGTTGAGAGAATTGTTGGCCCACAAGCACCTGGAGAGAATGTTAATTGATCATGATGGTAATGTTCCTTACTGGGAAGGACAAAGCTATGGAGTGATTACTCCTGTAAGTGCTTCATTCCTAAATTGTGTTCCATTTGCTCTATTCTTGATTCGTAGGGCGAGAATCCTAAGAAACCTGGTTTGCCTTGATTCGTTTGGTTTGGAGGGTTTGTGGCGCAAACAGGTTCAGAGATTATTGCAACTGACAGGTTACTGGAATTGAAAAGAGAGATTATTTTGGAGGTAGCTCAACGACTGCCTAACGAAGCACATGTTGGAGCAGAGAGATTAAGGAGAATGGTTTCGGGTTTTTCAAGGCTATGGTCGTTACAGTGGTTAGTGTTTGCTCTGAAACCTACAAAAACTTTTTCAAGCTGTTACGCATTGATTACATGGTTTATAGTGATGTATGCTACATTAGCCACCAGAGATGTTGACTGTTGCTTGGTTCATAGAGAAATGGCTCAAGGAGAAATGGAGAATAGTCTTCTCCAAAAGAAGGCCACATGTACTTCTCCAAAAGTGCATGTATTGACGGAAAGTTCCATGTGGTGGCTGGGTCAAATGTGGCTGCTTACAATGCCAAGGAAGGTAGATGGGACCTCCTGGTTAAACCAGGGATGTGTCGTTACATGAATACAGATACTCATTGTGACATAGAGAATGTTTTGTACTCTTTTTCTGACGGAGCCTTGAGATGGTATGACTCTGAGGTAAGAGAATGGAGAATTTTGAATGGTTTGGTAGGATTACCCAAGTTCCGTCCTGGTGCTTGGGTTGGATTGGCTGATTATGGTGGAAAGATGATGGTTTTGTGGGCGGAGAGTGCTGGTGCTCTTGTTTTCTATCAGAAGAGGATTTGGTGTGCCGAGATTACGCTTGAAAGGCGCAAAAGTTGTGAAATATGGGGGAAAGTTGAGTGGTTTGGTCATGTGCTTACAGTCTCTGCCGATTGTGATTTCCAGAAGGTTATTGCTGCTCCTGTTTGATGAAACAGGAAGGAAGACCACTAAACAAACCTTCTACTCTATGTATTAATAAGCTTTGATTCGGATTTGTTTAGTTTATTTATTTTCCATCGTTGGTTTAATATCACTGTACTCTATTTAAAGAGCACATTCTGATGATCATTTGTGTTCTTAGTTTGGTGTAAGGTCTTTGTGATTCTTGTTGCAATTTCTGATGATATCTTAGTGGTTGTTCACTGGGAGGAACTTTAGCTCCTGAGCTTAGTCAATTGTGTGAATTAAGATATATCTCTAAGGGTTTTTGTCTTACTCATCTTTTTGCTCTGTTTCTCTCGTATTGCGGTTTTAAGCAACTTCAAGACATTGCAGCTCTTGTACAGTTGTTTTCTGCGAACCAAAACAAGCCTGCAGATATAGTCAACATTTTCTGGTGACAAAGGTATGAAAAGTCATTTTAAGTGACTGAGTTTGTATCCGATCTTTCTCCTCCTTAATCATGCTTTGTTTTGGTCCATTTTGTTGGCAGGCGACGAGAAGTTTTAAGCAGACAAAAGTCAGGTTTTTGAGAGAAATTGCAGCACTTGAGCCACGAGATCTTGCTTGAACCAACCAAGGCAAATCATCCCTTCCTGTTGTTTTTGTTTGTTAGGTAACCAATCTCTATCTCTCACTTTCTCACACACACACACAGACACAGACAAGATATTTATTCGATTATGTATTCACATGTACACTCCTTCACTGTTGATGAAATAAAATGGCTTTGTCATTAGTTCACATGTACAAGAGTCGTCGAGGCTTCAAGGTCCCTTCAACTATTTTTTTAATGATTTTATGAGGTTTTCTTAACATAGTGGATGATGCTAATAGCATATATTTCCTTCTCAATCTGTAGAATGTGAAGAATATTGAAAAGAAACTATTGTTGTAAATCAGGATAACCCCAGTGTCTATTCAGTGATTGATACAAGGATTTGCAAAAAACAACTTGTAACTTTACAATTTTGGTTGGCTAAGGAGCATTCGGACCTGTACAAAAAGCACAAATGTCTACCGGTGAGACAATGGCTGTGAAAGTTCTTGCCACTGATTCTTAACAGGGCGAAAAAGAGTTTCCAAAGAGTTTCAAAGGAAGCTTAGCTTCTTATTTTTACAGTAAGCAACTAACTATTTTTGCATACTATAATAATCTGCTTGTCCCTAAATGAATTGTCAAGGCAATGTTAAACTATTTGGTTTCTTTGTAGCATATTTATTGAATCGATGGTTTAGACTTCACTAATTGATGAGCCTTTCTAAAGATTTGAGACATTCTAAAATGCTTTTTTGATAGAGGCGAAAAACATGAACCACTGAGCTGGGATTTGAGAGTGAGAGTTTATCTTCTTGATGGGATAATTTACTTTCTAAAACCATCCACCATTTTTATGCATCTCTTAGAAACCACAACTTCAGAGCACATGTTCTATTCAATTTTTTCCTAGGATGTTCCTCCTGTAATCCACATAGATCAAATCTTTCGACATTTTGTTGGATCAATCTATGAGAGCTCTGGTAAATATATCTTCATTCTCCTTGAAATCTCAGTCTATTAACCACCTCAAGTTCCTCATGGTGGATTGTCTTTTACTTTCGTTGTTGACTTTGGACTATATAGAGAACACACTGCTAACATCAGAGGAACATTTGGTTATCTCGATTCCGATTACGTTTCCACAAGAACATTCACCAAGAAAAGCAATGTTTATCGCTTCGGGATTTTGCTCTTTGAGCTTATAGCTGGAAGAAATCCTCAACAAGGTCTAATGGAATTGGTTGAGCTGGTAACTGTGTTTATGATATTTTGTTTATAGTTACATTTTGTGTATAAAGATATAAATTTGATTAATGGAATGATCAGCTAACTTAACATATAGTAGAATTAAATTCATATTAGCTAAATTTATTTGAATTGTTCAGAGAACCAAACTGCTTTGTTTTTCTTTTATCTTAACGTAAGCAATAAGATCTAAAGATGAGAGTATGCAAAATTAGTAAAATTTGTGAAAGTAAACAATTGTACTTAAAGAACATATGAAAGAAACCAACGTAATTTTCAAAAAAAAAAGAAAAGAAACCAACGTAATCATCATGTTCATAATACAAAATGAAAAACGATTTTTTTCTTTTCAAAACCACTAATTGGTACTCATAAATACTGCGGTGATCTTTTTTTTTTTTAATAAAACAAATGATTTTAAAGCTTAAAATAAAAAATAAAAATAAATGAACCAAAGTGGAAAACGAATCGATTGGATTAGAGTGAGAGTGGCGTTTTGTTTTCCCATTTAACATTTGATTAAATGATTAAATTTCCAAGAAGACATTTATTGTAATTTCTCTAAGAAACTTGCTTATATCTGTCGCCTATAGACAATTTAGTGTCACATATCTTCCAAGATTAAAAAAAAATAACCCTATTTCCAAATTCTTTAATCTCGTCTTCTTCTTGTTCTTCTATGGCTGAAATGCAAACAATCTTCATCGAAACTAGTCTTCAAACTCGTCTTGCTCTTACCATCAACGAAAATGATCATGTCCTTGCATTCAAAGGTGAGAAATCTCTTTATACTCTTTTATATTTGGTGATTTTCTTAATAAATTTAGCACGTTCTGTTTGTTTTCTTTGCAGACAAGTTTAGCAAAGAACATGCAATGTGTTTCCCAGATTTTGGAGAAATCACTGTTTCTGCTTTGAAGGTAACACGAAAATTTTTGTTTCATAAGTTATAACACGTTTTTTGTTTTAGCTACAACAACAATATCAACTCAAAGATTTATTTATTTATTTTTTATATAGGTTAAGTGGCAAGATCATTTTTATCATTTGTCAGATTCGATGAGTTTGAGCAAGGTTTTTGAAAACGAAAATTGCGAGATGTTTTTATTTGTGGATGTTGCAAGTGTTGAAAAGAAGCTTGATCCAACTCATGAAGAAGCTCTCCAAATCCAAGCTGCTGAGGATAAAACAGAAAAGAGGAAAATGAAAACTTCTTCGAGTGCTAAAAACAGTCGAAAGAAACTTGCTCATGTTCCCAATGAGTCCAAAGGTAACCTTTTTTTTTTTTTCATTTCTAATATTGAGTATATTAATCTGATGTTATTAATATACTTTTGATTTTTATATCTCATGTTTCATATAGAGATTGAAAATGTCATAAGTTTGGGAGATAATCAGAACCAAGATGGACTTGATGATGATCATGTGAAGGATTTGATTGCGGATCAAACTCTTGAAGAGGCTATTGAACAAGGTATACATCAGTTTATAATTATTGATGTATTCTTTGTTCCTTTATGTGATGTTATGGAATGTTAAATTAGTGAGTAATTTTTAAATGTTTAACAGACCTTGAAAAGGGAGTAATGAATGCTTCTGCTGCTGGTGATATAGTCATGATTGACCAAGAAAATGATCTTGAAAAGGGTACTAGTGTTTTATTGTTGTTTATAGGTTAAGTTACTGATTAATTTTGCTCATAATTATATTATTAACCCTTGATTTGTTCCTTGTGTTGCAGTTAATCTTCTTCTAACTGCTGAACACTACAAAACAACTGATGCTGAGGATGAAGGGTTGATAGATGTTGTTGATGCTACTTTTGAATCTCTTCCAAACTCAGTAGGTGAAAAAGTTACCATTACTCATGTGGAAACAATTCAAAGCGGTAATTTTGGTTCTTAGTTTAATATAGTTTTTATTTATTCTCTATTAATAAAATGTAACAAAGTGTTATTCATTCATAATTGCTTAATTTTTTTGTGTAGATGATGAAAAGGTTGACAATGGTGAGGAGATTAAAGTTGTGAAACTTAAAAAGAGAACCAAGTCGAGGAAGGAAAAGGTTGTGCCTAAAGAAGACACTCTTGTTGATTCTACATCACCAAACGCTGTTGTGGCCTTAACTGCACCTAATGTGCAGCATGGTGTTGGTGAAAAGGTTGTTAAGAAATCAATCAAGAGGTCCAAGAAGAAATTGTCTGATGAGAACAATGTTGAGGAGGGTCCAGTGGTTTCTGCTGAGTGAGAAGGTCTTCGATAATTGGATTAAATGAAGTTTTTAATTTTCATTTTGTTTTGTTTTGGTTTTGTTCAAGTACTACTGTCTTTTGAGTTTCTGCTTTAAACTTTTATGGTTTATTGGTTATGAATTTTAATTTCAGTTTTAATTGCACGATTTCAAAAAGGTTTGTTTTTGTCTTACTTCTTCCTTGGATGACGATCTCCGTCTATGTTAGTAGGTGTTTAATTGTTGTATGAGTAATTAAATTAAGAATATGCATGCTTGTTACTTGTATTCTTAATTTATATGGTTTGGAGTATAAGAAGATGATTTGGTGTGCCGAGATTGTGCTTGAAAGGCTCAAAACTTATGAAATTTCGGGAAGGTTCTTGCTGCTACTGTTTGATGATACAAGAAGAATACAAAGGAAACCTTAGAGACTGAAGAATCAAAGGTGATTACTCTATTTTGATGTGTATTTGTTTTAGTTTATTTATTTTTGGTGTTGTTTTGGTTTGTTAGTTTAAGATCACTTTCTATTGTTGTAGTCGGATGAATAAATCGACAAGTCTCCCCTATAAGTTAAATCATAGAAAATTTATAGGATTTTCCATTTGCCTTGCATCATATTTCACAAGCTGGCCTGAGCTTCATCACCAATCTGCCACAACAAGGAGAAAGAGAAGAGACCTTGAAAGACCAGTTTGATAAACCGAATTAGCTCTGCGCCATAATCCTTTTGACTTTCTTCACTGCCTTCAAGCTAGAACCACCAAAGTGAAGAAAACAATTCAACAACTTAACCCCTAAAATCTATGACATCTGCATCAATTGATGTGGAAATAACAATTCCAAACTAATAATTCTAATCAGCCAAACAACATTGAGAGAGTAATATAAACGATTAGGGTTAGTAATTACATAGAGAAACCAGCTAAACCAGGTCATTTCGGTAACGAGCAAGTTGAGATACAATCGCAAGGAAGCTTATCTCCGGAATTTTTACTCCTCCGTCGAATTCTTAATCTTCCTGAAAACCCAAAATCAGAAACCATTTTGACACAATTCGCACAATTAATAAGATGAGAAGAGAGGAGAAGTGTGAGTTACATAAGCCACGGGAATAGCGGGTCATCGGCAGAGTTGAATTCACCGGCGGTGTATCTTTAACCGATTACCATTTTTTTTTTCACAGGGGGAAGTTTTGCTTTCGAAATTCAAAATTTAATGGGCCGCAAGTCTTTTATGGCTCGAGAATATTAATGGGCCTAATATGTTCTCTACTAGGCCTGCATTTTTTAGCCGTTGAGAACAAACGCAATGTTTGCAAAGTGTTTTCGTTTGTATCGCAAAAACAAATCACTTTCCACACTTTCTTCTTCAAGAAAACATTCGAATTTTCTCTCTTATGATCTTTTTGGAAGAACTCTCTCTATCAACTTTTCGATTTTGTCAATTGAAGATCCGTTACAAATATTCTCTCGATCAGTTCTTCTATTAGTAAGTTTTGGTTTTTCCTTATATTGCGAATTTTGTTTTAGAATTTCTAAGTTTCTTGTGTAATGATTCTGATTATTTAGGGTTTTTGATTTGATGGTAGTTGAATGCTTGATTTGGCGTGAAAATTCTACCATCAGTTAGGTTTCTTCATCGTCTTGATGATTGGTTAATTTTTTCTTATTCCTCTTTCGCGATCTTGATTTTAGGGTTTCCAAGTTTTCTAATCATTTATATTTAACTTCTGTTTAGGGGTTCTATTTTCTTCATTGGGTTGAATCTGCTTGGAAGTTTGACCCTGCGTGAAACCATCAAGGTATTTCCATGTCTTTACTATTTCGTTGATGTTTCTTAGTTTGGTTTATGCAGATTTGTTTATGTTTATGTTTTTCTATATTTGAGTTTGAAATCGGACAAGGACAAACATATAAGATCAAGATCAGTCTTTGTCCGTGAGATTATTCCTTTGTTTCTATATTTAGCCAATTGACATCTACTGCATCATTGTATTTAGCCAATTGCTCTGTTTTCCGATGAAACAAAACAAAATATAAATTTCTTGCTCTGTTTTCTTAATTAAATGAGAAAGTTAATGGGCCTGGGCCCTTTTCGGCCCATGTAGTGTCCACTCTTGGCCTTTTTCAGAACTGGCGGCCCATTATTTTCACTCACTAGGCCCTGGCCCAGGTCCATATCTTTTACTCAGTTGCTTAATTCATTGTTTTACAGATCCGACACAATACTATGACATGATGAGGACTCCCTTCAAGGTTTGTGTTGGTATCTTTTCATGGATTATCCGACTACCATTCCACCAGCCTGAAGCAACGTCATTCTTCTAATTTCATGTTTTTGGAAGAGTTTGCAACGGCACTAGTGATGTTGAATGTGGAAGGGAGTGTATCACCTAGACCTTTTCAAGCTTTCACCGGTTTTCCAACCGGATATTTATGGTTCATTTTATCAAATTTCTCTTTCAAGAAGAGCTTACAAAGGAAGAAAGATCGATTCCACCTTCCTCCCTCCTAGGGGAGAGATCCTTTCCGCCACTTTCCCTCTTGATGAGAGGAGAACTTCTTTCGGTTATCTCGGTCTTAATACTGGAAAACCGTCCCACTCCTCTAACCGTATTGTTATCTTGTGTAGCGGTCTATTCGAGACCTGAAGATACAACCAGTTTCATCTCGATTAGACTCGGACGTAGAGGTGTTTCAATGTCACAATTTAAGGTGACTATGTGGCTAGCTTCCGGCCATGCCGTGAATGTTATACTAGGGTCAGTCGACGAGTTTGGGTTGAAAACTGCTTCTTCTACGGGCGCGCTCGTCTTAGTTGGTTGTGTCTCTATCTTTACTCTTTGATTGCTCTAATTTCCTAGCGTTTATATATGCTTTCGGGTTCTGTCCGATTAAGTTTATCCTTTATGTAACCTTTTAGCGATGAATGAAGTATTTGTGTGACAAAAAAGAAAAAAAAGTTCCTCTTTTGAATAAGATTTGAAAACTTTTTTTGGTTTTGGTTTTATCAAATCTAAGAGATTTAAAGTTTTTTTCGATTCTTATTTTTGAGATATATTGTGCCTTTTGGTTTTAGTTTTATCTTTTGTTTTGTTTTTTTTTCTATTTTCCTTTAAAACCCAAAAAGATTCATGGGCAAGCACTAATCTAATAGTGTTCTGTCATATTCTTTTTGGGGACATTGTCCCGGGCAAAATTGTGAGTTGAAACGATATATGGTGGTAGTGCATGTCTAATCATGATGGTAGGGGATGAAAAAACATTTTTTAAAGAAGTTGAAGGTACTTGTTAAAGACTTAAGGAATGGTTTAAAGAAGTCAAAGGTACTTGTTAAGAGTATGAAATGGTTTAAAGAAGTCAAAAATACTTGTTAAAGACTTAAGGAATGGTTTAAAGAAGTCAAAGGTACTTGTTAAGACTAAGGAATGGTTTAAAGAAGTCAAAGGTACTTGTTAAAGACTTATGGAATGGTTTAAAAAAGTCAAAGGTACTTGTTAAGACTTAAGGAATGGTTTAAAGAAGTCAAAGGTACTTGTTAAGACTAAGAAATGGTTTAAAGAAGTCATAAGCAAGTACTCACATTATCACGCGGGGCAGAGGGACCATCTCATCCAGTCAATATGGGTCCACCACTTCATCCTCCCCAGCCATCGGGTCAGCCATGCCAAACAGCTAGGACATCTCAGGACCGGTCAACCATGAGATCCATCGCCAATAAAGGTACTTGTTAAAGACTAAGGATTGGTTTTGGACTTGGTGGATGGTAAAAACGAACAACATCTTAAAAGAAGTATGGTGCATTTATGTAAAATGACGACTAACTTATTCTGATTTCCTCAGGTATATGCTTATGGAGGAGTTCTAATTGTAAGACTCTGAGGAGATTTTCTGTATAGCACACTTCTTCAACATGTATGTTCTTTTTAAACTTGTTTGTAATTAGTTGATACAATCATGAATAAAAATCACAAGTAAGAGACACATACGTGAAGTAAAACTAATTTTGATTTTTTTCAGGTATATTCTTCAAAAGGTGTTCATATTCTCAGGTATATGCTCTTCTTTGGTAAATTGATAATATTAAATGTGAAAGTTTAAAAATTAAGTAAAGAAAACTAGAAATGCATATCTAAGCACCGTTTATAATTAAAAATGTTTCTTGGCAACAGTCTCTCATTGATCTGTTTCTTAAACAACTGTCTTGATAACATTACTATCCTTGATCTCTGTTAGATTCTAGAAACTCGTTTCTTATATATCCATTGATAAACTTTGGGTATTGAAACATTACATTGTGTGTTTAAAATACTTTTTATCTCTGTTTTAGTGCTTGTATGTATCATAAGGTCTCTTGTTTCTTGAAATGGATGCATCTTGGAATTTCCTATAGATATTTATTTTGAAGTGAGAATCATGTAGATTATGTAGTATTTTCTTTGAATCTAGTGATCATTCGAAACATGTAAAATGACTTTGTGGAATTCTGTATCAGAAAATGATTTAAGTATTGGAATTACTTTGGTTATTGGAATGTCACATTGTGTGTTTAAATTACTTATTATCTCTGTTTTGAAATGGATGCATCTTGGAGTCTCATGTTGATATTTATTTTAAAGTGAGACTCATGCAGTTTATGGTAGTAGTTTTCTTGAACCTTGAAAGTATTTTGTTTTGTGTTATGCTCTAAACCATTGGTAATTGTGGTAAGCATGTGAAATGACATTCTGGAATTCTGTATTATACACCCATGAATGATGATGACCCTGTTAGATTCTACTAATTGTATTGTTGACTTGAGTTCTTACAATACACTGAACTGAAAATATCTTTAATATAGTTCTAGTGTCTATCCCTTTTTCTCTTAGTCTTACAGAGTTGATGGAACTTGGATACTTACTAAATGCTTTTTGTTTTCGAAATACTTTTCTAATGATTGATGTCAAAATCAGAATTACTAGACAATTTAATCATCCCCATTGTAGAAATATGGCATAATAAGTGCTTTGATCTTCTATGCTCTTAAGGTCGACTAAATCTCTGTCTTATATTTTGTTTAAGTTAGTTTGCTATCATCGCTTGGAAGTTCTTGACTACTCTAGTACAGAGGTCTATGTACAAAATCCAGTTTTTTGTTTGTTACTAGGCAAAATCATAAGGTCTCTCGTACATTATCTCTGTTTTGGTTCTTGTATTTGTATGTATCATATGGTCTCTCATTTTGTGAAATGGATGCTTCTTAGAGTCTTTTGTAACTATTTATTTTGAACGTAAGTGAGACTCCTTCAATATGGTGGTTTGACTGGTTTCTCTAAACCCTTGTTGGGTATTGGAACATTACATTGTGTGCTTAAAAGATATATTATCTTTGTTTTGCTGTTGTATGTAGCATAAGGTTTCTCATTTTATAAAATGAATGCATCTTTGAGTCACTTGTAGATATTTATTTTCAACGTAGGTGAGACTCTCTTAATTTTTGTCTGCAAGTATTTGATGAATGCTAATACCATTTGCTCTGATTATTCTCTTTATTTAACTCTTCTACTTGTAGTCATAGCTCTTATCACGAAAACACTAATTCATTCTTCAATTTGCTATTCTTATGAAGCATTATTTTGAACTTCCTGAAGATTATGGTTGTAGTTTCCTTGAATCTCAAAAGTATTTGTTATGTTATGCTCTATTGTTCTAAACATGTGAAATGACATTCTGCATTATACACTAATGAATGATGATTACTGTGTTAGATTCAAAAAAATTGTATCCGTTGACTTGAACATTTACAATTACAGTGATTGTAAATATCTCTGTTATGGGTACTATTGTTTATCCTTTGATCTCTTAGTCTTACAGAGGCTATGGAGCTTGGATATTTATTAAATCATAAGAATGTGCAATAGATTTTTCTTGATTTCTCTACATGCTTTTTGTTTTTAATAACATTTTTATGTGATTGATGTCAAAATCAGAAATTAGCATACAATTTTTTCATCCCCATTGTAGAACTCTAGCATAATAGGTGTTTTGATCTTCTCTGCTTTTAAGGTCGACTAAATGTATTCTATGTCTAATATTTTGTGTCTACTTGGAAGTTCTTGACTACTTCTAGTACAGAACATTATAGTTCTCGCATATTTATTGTTGTTTGTTTTGTTTAAAATAAACTATTTGAATTTCGATGTTAATTTTGTTGATAAATAATATTTTTTAGTGGTTTTTTAGCGTTGAGTTTCGATGTTAATTAGAGATCTAATGGTGAACATAGTTTTTATATTTTTGTTGGTTGTCTGATCGCCTTTTGATCATTCTTTGGATGATACCATTTGACTCTTGCTTCTTGATTTTGTGGTAAAGTGATTAAACTTTTTTGGGAATATATGTTCTTGTATGTTTTATCCTAAATTATACCCAAATAAGGATCCCTCAATGCTTGTTACGCGTATGGGGATAGTTAGATGACTTGAATCTTTTGTTTAGTGTGCATAATTAATTTATATAATTGTTGAATCTATTACTTGAACACTAATAAACTAACTAAAGCAAATTTATAATTGCGTTTTTGGAAAAATGATGAGTTCTATACTATATAATTAAAGGGGAAATTCATGATATAGGTTAACTTTCAAAGTAAATTTTCAAAATAGTCTAGATTTTTGTAAATTTATAAAATTGTATAAAATTTCTATCCTAACCACAAAATCTGGATCATAAACATTAATTTATGAAGCCTATACCTATATATTAAATTCTAAACTTAAAAACATAAATTGTAAGTTAGAAAACCCTGTAAAATACATAGCCTAGCTTTTTCTTTTTTTTAATTTAGATATTTTTCTTATTGATCTTATAGTTAAATAAGTGTATAACCTAGTTTAAAAAAAAATTAGATATTTTTCTTATTGATCTCATCTCGTAAGCATATAGGTTTAGGAAATCAAAATTATACGCTTATTTAGCTATGAGATCTCATAATTATTTGAATGGTCAATGGTTTCTTATTGATCTAAAAAAAAATTGAACAAGAAAAAATAAAAGTTAAAAAAATAGTTTTTAGATTTTCTTTACAAATGGGTAAAATCTCACAAAATCTGGTTCTCTATTTTAGTGGGACAATACTTTTCAAAAAATCTTGAATGAGTAAATACTGAGTTTTTCAAAAGCTAAATCTAAAATCTACTTTATATAAAAACTGTAAATATTCTAAGGCTTTTTATTTGTGGAGTTTTGTATATCCACTTGTATCTAAAATAGATTCGGCATATTAGCCTTTTATAAAATGTCATTAGAACATATGCGTGAGTATATATATTGCGCAATGATAATTATCCTTCTTTATCCTCGAGAGACAACGATTTTTCATGTCTTGTCACCAATTATCTAAATTAAACTTTATAATCTCAATATGCTTGGAAATTTAGCTAATACTTTAAAGTTAAAACTATTATTGTCTAAGAGTAAAACGTCATGGTTGATCCGAAAGTTGTTGAATAAGTATTGCCTTAGCGAACCTAATGCTAGGGAATCTTCAATAGAGTAAGCGTGTTCTTGGATTTATCAATTGTGACACAAATATTTACTCAATATCTTACTAATTGTAGAGATCTGTATTAGGTTCATTTTTTAATTCTAATGTATTTGGTATACTACATCAATATACACAATGGCCCATGGTGCGCCACAATTGTTTCACACCTTTTATAAAACACATCACATGTAACGAACTCATCAATTGGGCAAAGCAAGTATAAGTTTAATTATGTTTCATTCTATAAACAAAAATCTTAAAACTACCATATGAAAACATGTGCCTAGATTTTTGCAGAGATTGTCTCGTCATATTCGTTGGTTATTAATTTATTTAATTATTATCGTTTTAGGCAGAATTTACAAAATTATACAGAGACCATATATATATATATATATATACACATTAGTGAGGCTAAAAAATGATACAGTATTAAAAAAATGAATCAAATTTGTTATTTTCTTTCATTGTGCTCAAACTCAAATTATAGCAAGTTATCATCAGCCATTTTTTTTCGTTATCATCAGCCATTTATATAAACAAAAATTTAACTTTTCACTTTTCACAACACCATAACCTTTTTGATTATTAATTTCGTTTTTTATTAAAGTATTTATATAATTTTTGAAAAAGAAAAAAAAAATATCTTTCTGTTGGCGAAATTCATACCATTGGAGACTTTAAATGGGCCCGATTCGGTGAATGTGGGACAGGAGAAATCAGACGGTCAAGAATTGATCAAATTTTTATAAAATTTCTCCGACCGTTAGATTATGAAAACAACAGAAGATGCTAGATTCATTGTGAAGCAGGCAATTCCTGATCGGTTAGATCATCACACGTGTCATGATGACTCAAGCCTTTGATGCACACGTGTACCTTTTTGAATTATTTTAGAGAATCCAATATCTGAGGAAAACGCATGAAAAATAAATATCGATTTGTTTTTTTTGTTTGATAAAAAAAAACTATTGATTATTGATTTGTTACGTCGGTGTTAATTAAGTCTTAAGAAATTATTATTTCTCTCCTATATTTTATATCTTAGGGGCATAAATACAGGTATCTAATTATTGACAAATCCTATGGTGGACTACTCTCTAATCCCAAGTCAATTAAGAACATTCTCATATATATATAAACGTTATATATAGAGAGTATATGCCCAAAATAACCAATAATAGTTCGAATAGCTGAAAAGAGTAGGTTCAAACAGAAATAATGTTTTTCTTTTTGTTAAAGTCTTGCACACTTTTCTAATACTTAATATGCAAAAAAGAAGGAAGAAGAAAATTTCATAAAATGACAAACAGAGTCTAAGATCTCTAGGGGCGATGGATTCCCGGGAATGCCCGGCAAAGAGGAGTCGTTGATGAAATAAACAAAAACATTTCTTTCATTTGGACAAAGAAGAACTTATTACGTCACCTTCTTTTTTTTGTTTCTTATAGTATTAGCTTGTTCTAGTTACGAGAAGCAACCACTAAATTAGGTTCTCTTAATGTATAATTTGAACAATTCAAATTCAGCTAAAACGTACATTTATGTGTACACACATAGAAGTTCTTAATCACTAAGTAGTGACTTAATTATACTACTAATCTTCAAGAAATTCAGCTATCATCGATAGTAAGTAATTCGTGAGTCAGACAAACAATTCAAGGCCATTGGCAGGGAGAGTAAATACGGTACTTCATGAGTGGGCCCATACCTATGGGCTTGGGCGGTGGGTCCACGTCTTGTAGTGAAAACGAATTGAATATTTATTTTGTACCACGAAAGTTTCGAAGAAGAATTGTGGGAAAAGACAAAAGAGAAGAAGAATAATAACTTAAAACGAATTTGTAAAAAAAATGAAAGTGCATAGAAAGTCTGACGTAAGGAAAGGGGTATGCTAATATTACTACTTTATTAGTGCTTGAACTATATAATTAGTACTTAAAAGCTTAAACTATATATATATATGTTATTAACCATAGCTTATATTAAGAAAAATACCATAAAAAACCTCCAATTTAATACATTTTTCCAACTAAAACATCTAACTTTTTGTGTTTCCACATAAAACCTCCAACTAAATTGTTATTCAAAAACAAACCTTAAAATAATCTAAAATGTTCATGAGATTAATTTGACTAACGGTCAACGTTAGTTCCATCTAACACCGTTAACAATAATAAATTTATGTCAAAAAGTATTATTTTCTATTTAAATATAAAAAGCTAAAAATATAATTAGGAAAACTAAATAAAACAATAAAAATTATGTCTTCTAAAAAAAATTATTTGATTTAATTAAATAAATAAAAATATAATTATCTTCAATTTTTTTTTCTAACAAAACTTTGTTTTTTTCTTTTTATTTAGATTTTTAATTAAATAAATAAAATACAAATTTCTGACCAAAAAAATAATTTTTTTAATTAAATAAATAAAAATTTATAATTTCCAGAAAATAGGAAAAGAAAAAATAATTAAATTGATTATAATATTACCAGTAAAGGTTAATTAAAATTCAATATTATAAATATTGATTAAATTAATATAGTTATATTATTTACCATTAACAATGCTAACACACAAGAAAAAAAATTAATTGATTATAATATAAAATTTGGACTATCAATTATGGAGTGAGTTTTTAATATTAATGTTTGGTTGGTAAAAAAAATATTTTTATTATTGTAAATATAACATAATGTTTATTGTTAATAATAAAAAATATTATTTTTATTATGTTAACATTTTTAAAAAAATATTATTTTTATATTATTTTTTGTTTTATTTTATTTTTACTTAGTTTTTGTTTTTTTCGTTATGATTTTTTAGTTTTTTCTAATTAAATTGAAAAAATAATAATTATTTAACAAAATAAATTAATTTTTGTTAACGGTGTTAGATGTTGACCGTTAGTCAACCCAACTTTATGCATATTTTAGATTATTTGAAAGTTTGTTTTGAAAAAATAATTTAGTTGGAAGTTTTAAGTGAAAACACAAAAAGTTAGATGTTTAAGTTGGAAAAATGTTTAAAGTTGAATGTTTTTTATGGTATTTTCCCCTTATATTGTCACCATCTTTTACCTCTAAATATAGGTTATTATCGGTTATTATATCAATCAAATATTTGTGGAATGATATATGACTACAAATAAAATGTGTAACTTTATTTTGAAATTAGATAATATATTTATATAATTAGGTAGGTTTTAGTTCGGATATAAATCACAAATAACAAGTGGGTTTCGGTAACATCAGAGCCTTGCGCAAGTGTGCACCGTTAACTTATTAAAATATTTGCTTGCACGTATTCTTTTGCGTGTGTAAAGGATTGTATCACACTCCACCAAGACCAAGACTTAATTTGTGTATTTTGGCTTTCCATGGTAAGACCAAGACTTATTTTCTCCCCATTAATAAATTATTTGTATATACTTATGATTTTGAATAGTCTAAAGAATTTGAAGACATGTACAGAGAAACTCTTGCAATTGCTAGTCTATACTTGTAAAATACTATTCATTTATATGTGATTTATACTGTATGTTAACCACTTCAGAATTAATGTATCAAATTCTGTGTCCCCAAATATAAAAAATTGTTTGACAATTTAGTAGTTTGACAAAAAAATTGCAATAAATGAGAACTTGCGGTGTAACAAGAATTGGGACGGTGTTTGGTGAGTGAGGGTGTTAATGGTTCTTTTAAGTTCGATTGAGGAGGTTGTAACGTACCAAACATCCTTTTATCACCATTTTTAGAAGAGTGTATTTATAGAAATATGCAAAATTTTGAAATAGAACCAAATTTTTTTTACACTGAATCAAATTTGTTTAAAAAAACTTCAAAGAAAATTTTTTTACTTGGATAAAACCTTTTACTCACTTAAAAAACTATTTTGGTTTAACCCCGAAAAAAGTAGAATTAAGAACTATTTTTTTACGTATAATAAGTATTTGCTCGAAATTCATTCCCACAATGGTTAAAAATAATAAAAAATAAAGAACATCAATCATTAAAGTATGGTTATCTTGTTCAAACCCAAAACACCGCCCTCATGGCACCACTACTATTTGTATACCTCACAAAAAAACTCCTAAAAGTCTTCGCAAAAACGTCACCCACCACGGAAATTCATAAAGGAGACAAAACGACAACTTTATTTATTAATTGGTTTTATATATAAAAAAAAGTAGTAACAAAAATTAAAATACATTAACCATTTTTGCCGAGAAAAATAGTTTGACGGTAACGCTTCCAAACCTCACGCGCGTGGGGTCCACCTCTCTCCGAATCCCCATGATTTTCTTAACGTCTCCCAAGTGCTGGTGGGACCCATGTTTTATGGAACCGCGATGGAGTTTAGTTATTTAGATTTATGCACCTTGTATTTTCTTTTAATTATAGTATTACCGCTATTTTGTTCTTTCCTCTTGTTTTGTTACCTTAAAACTTTTTCTTTCGAATACCTTAAAAAAACATTTTTCCCTTTGGAGGGATGTGATCAGTTCACTGTACCATCACTGTTACTAACAGTGTGGGTTATTGAGAAATGAATCCAATGTGGCCACATTGATATAAAAATTGTATTTTAGTTGGAACAATTGATATAAAAATTAAGTCGTAGAAATTAATACTATAAATTTTAGTTGGATCCACCTACTATTTTAAGAATCTGATTAGTAAGATACTAATATATATATATATATAATCAAATTATATTATTTTGAAATTATAGAAAATTGTGTAAATAAATATATACTGATTCCACATATCTTAAATTTTTATGATATTATATAGAACTTCATATCCAAAAATACATATTTTTATATTTAAAATACACATATAAGTATTTTTATTTACAGTTTTATTATTATTATGTTATTGTGTATCCTTTAAAATATTGTAAAAACTGTAAATTTTTTTGACTTAATTTACCAATCTCACCTAATATTCAACATAATTTACCAATTTCGACATAACATTTCATTTCAAACATATGTAACTTTTTAATGTCTTATTGTATTGAAAAATCAAAGTGAGTAACATACTTTAATAATGCTGCTAAGTGAAAAAAGAAAAGCTAAAAAGTAATATAATTGAATCAAAAAGCAAAAATTTGAAAGAGTTCTGTTTTACTTATTCGTCATCCCTCTGTTTTAGAGGAAACTTTCTAGAGAGCTTAAGTGAAGAAGTCATGAAAAAGTATAATTTTTATATAACGCCTCTCTCAATTATTCCTCAAGTGTCAAATAAAGTATTTATAGAAAATAACAAAAGTGGTTTTCGATTTCTTGTACTTTCGAAAATAACAAAAGAAGGTTTACAAAAGCCAATAGATTCTCCTCTCTCAAAATTCGCCCCTTGTTTCTTATTTTATTTCTCTTAAACCCCAAAACAAAAACAAAATATCTTTTGCTATAAATTCCCCAACTCATACTTTCTTCACATCAACAAAACATTTCTCTTTCTTTCTCTCTCTCTCAAAAAAAAAAATGGAGGTTTCATCTAGAAAGCCTTATTTCATCGAAGAAGAAGATGATGATAGTTTGGATTCTTCTTTATCAGAGATGGAAGCTGGGTTTTCTGGTAATAATGGAAATTCCCAAAACGGCGTCGTTTCAAGTCGTTTCTCTTACAATAGAATGAACAGTCTCAGGAACATGAGCTATTGTTATAATAATAACTATCCTCAAAGTTATTATTACAATCAATACTCAGTTTCGTCTCCTAGATCTGTTGTTTCTGGAAGATTTCATGATTTCAGATTCGATAATCAACAGCCTCATTTCTTGGATTCGTGTTTCCTCTGTAAGAAACCACTTGGTGATAACAGAGACATCTTTATGTACAGGTAAACTTTTAAGATCTATATCAAAAAACTCAGATCTGATTTTTACAATTTTATCTCTTTGTAAATCGTGATTATGCAAAAAATATTGGTTTTTCGAATACCCATTTCTTCAATCTTCTGATTAATCAAATAAATGAATCATGGGTCTGAATTTTACAAATCTGATTGTGTTTGGTTTCAAAATCTTGAAAAAGTACAGATTTTAAGGATACCCAATTCTTGAATTTTGGTGATTGATTAAAAAGTTATGATTTTGGTGAATTTTGCAGAGGAGACACACCGTTTTGCAGTGAAGAGTGTAGACAAGAACAGATGGAAAGAGATGAAGCAAAAGAGAAGAAACAGAATCTGTCATATTCAGTGAAATCAGCTATGAGAAGGAAAGAACAAAAAAGCTCTTCTTCTTCTTCACCAACTAGATCTCGTGATTATGCTTTCCACAATGGAGGAACTGTTGCTGCTGCTTAAAAAAATGGGAATTATTAAGTATAATAAGTAATTAGGTCTAAGAATAAGTAGGTGATATTATCTCTAATGCTTCGAAGCTGGTTTTTGGATTCTCTTTAAGATCTTTTTACTTTAGCGTGAAGTTTCGGAGAAAAGAGAGGTTAAAAGATCCTTTAGTTTTCTTTTTGGAGAAAATAGTATCTTCACTTAAAATTTTGTGAGTATGAGAAAAGAAATTGTAAATGCCTGTGTGAAGTTAAAAGTCCATGGCATGGTTGTGTAAATTTTCTTTGTTTTTTTACCTTTTCGGTTAATTATCTCGAGGAAAAGAGTCAAAATACAGTTGTAAAATCAAGTTCTATGTTGAAATGTTGATCTATGAGAATATATTTCCGACAAATATATATAAGCTTGTGTTTACTTCTTTTTTTGATTTGCCGACCTTAAGTATTTTTTTTAACTAAATGAAGGTTTTGTGATTTGATAGATGATTATAAGAAGAGTTTTTAAGATTTTTAATAATAAAAAAAATAAAAAGTGTGAGAAAGAGAAAGAGATAAATTCTTAAAATTTTTGTTTAAAAATCTATAATTTTTTGTTTAAGAATCTATATGACACATGTCTCTCATATATTGGTTTTATTTTTTTTTGTTTAAATTAAAATCTATAGCAATTACCAACATAAAAGTATTCATGATAAATTCCAAACAACAGTGCATTTACATATTCTCATGGTACAAAAATGGCGAACTCTTCAACCAGGTAGGTCTTTCTCTCGTTCTTACCTTCTCAAACCCTCCGAAGCAAACAGAGGCTATGACTTCCTTCATCTTCTCCAACTGAAATCAAACCGGTCTCAGCTGCTAAACCAACTCCAATCAACACCACAACCAAGTCGATATCAGGTCAATAGTAAGCCAGAATTAGATCACATACACAACAAATTTCACAAGTACATATATCTTTTTCAAAAAAAATTTGGTTCGTTTAAAAGTTAAAAAAACAACTTTTGATTCTCTACAAAACACTCTTAAAATCCGACCTCAATGATTCTCTGCATTCACCGTATTAATTTCATTTATAAACACACAATAAGCTAACCTATTTTTCTACAAACCCCACAATAAACCAACAAATTGCATAAACCATAAACTTATTCGTAAAACCTGCAAAAAACCTTCTAAAACTCAAAATCATCCTCTAACACTAACTCCTCTCAAACTTCGTTTCCCAGGTTCTGCAGCTTGTCTCCTCCTTACTTGACTACTTTCCTTAGTCATAACCATCGAACTATCTCCATTAACAGATTCTTCGATAATCTTCTTCAAACTTTCCACTACACTTTCCATCGTGGGCCGCTCTTTATCGTTCTTTTTCAAACAAAGATCAGCCAATTTAGCCAAACTTTTGGCTGCAGCATATGGATAATTGTTGCGTAGACGAGGGTCAACAATCATGCTGAAGCGATTACTATCAGCAGGATACTCTTTCACCCAATCCAATAGCCTTTGTTCAGCTACTGGCTTGTTCCTCTCAATGGTTCTACGTCCACTTATGATCTCATAGAGTACAACACCAAAGCTATAGACATCGCTCTTTAACCGAAGATAACCGGTTTGCACGTACTCAGGAGCTGCATAGCCGTGTGTTCCAACTCTCTATACAAAGAACGAAGAAGAAGAAATGTTAAACCAAATACACCAAACCGAAATAACCGTATACGGTATACATAACCGAGAAGTTTTCAGTACTTACTGCGGTTGTGACATGAGTATTGTCACCTTGAGGTCCTTCTCTTGCAAGACCAAAGTCCGATAATTTCGGACAGAATTCGTCATTTAAGAGCACATTAGACGATTTGAAATCTCGATATATCACCTGCCAACCAAATACACCAAACATGATCATACACATCGTTGACAAATTGACTAAACTCAAAGCACAACGTCATTCCCAAAAGATCGTAACATGGTTCTTGAATGTCTCATTTCGCTTATAATAAGATACATTGTGTCTGTCCTACAATATCAAGAACAATCAAAAGGGTTTAGCTTTACCTTAACTTCATGTAAATAAGCCAATCCTTCAGCTGCACCAAGCATGATCTCGAGTCTTTTTTTCCACGGTAATGTGTGCGATCCACGGGTGAAAAGATGATCCTCTAAGCTTCGATTCGACATGAACTCATAAACCAAAAGCCTTTCCATCCCCCTTTCACCGTCTTCCGAGCAATAACCTAAGAGCTTCACAACGTTCTGGTGATTTACTACTCCTAGAAACTGAACCTCTGCTAGCCATTGCTTGTGACCCTAAAACACATAGAAGCAAAAAAACAAGATCAAAACTTTGAGGAAAATTTCAGAATTGACACTAAAGAAACAAAGTGACATTTTTTACATTAAAATAAGTGATAAAGATTGAAAATGCATCCATTGAATAATCTCTAAACTTCTATTTCACGTTACTAAACCTTTATTACACGATTCTGAATTTTCTTCAAGTTTACTTTTAAAACAAAAGGCAAAGTTCGAATTTGCTTCATAATTGCATCAATTTGAAGAATATCAAAACTTAAATTTCACTATTTTAAGTTTCTGTTTCTTAAGTTCAGATTAGCTTCACAATTCGAACACTTTAAAGAATCACTAAGCTTCAATTTCTTGCTTAATTATCTCTTAATCATTAGATTAACAAAAAAAACAGAGTAAGATAAGAAAGTGATCAAATTTTTTACCTGTAATCCTTGTCGATTAAGTTTCTTAATGGCGACGATAATTGAAGAATCAGAATCTCCTCCAATGGTGAGAATCTTTCCTTTATAAACACTACCAAATCCACCTTCACCGATCTTAAGCTTTCTGCTAAATCCACTAGTAGCTTCACTGAGTTCTTCATAACTGAAAACCCTAAGGTTTTGTTCTCTTTCTGTATACAAATCTTTAATACTTCGTGGAGAAGGCAAAGATCTTGGCGTTTGTAGATTAAACGACGACGTTTCACTCCGATTAGTCAATTCTGGAGCTGAGTTTTGTAACAATTCTTTTCCTTTTCTTTTACTCCTTTTCTTGTTGTTGTTGTCGTCTTTTTGTTGATTTCTGGGTTTGGGTTTCTTTGATTTGAACAAGAAGAGACAATTCATGTCTTAAGAAGTAAAAAGATTGAAACTTTCTGAAGAAAATAAGTGGAATTTTGATGGAAACAATAATTAATTACTTTTCAGTTGAGAAGTTAAACACAAAAATGTACTAAAAAAGCTTCCTTTTTTTGGGTACCCCAAATTCTAATGAAAAAACCTAAAATTTGAGAAGATGGATCATATGAACAAAGAAATTTAAAGAGAGAGGATTTGATTTGGTATAGAATGAGAAATGAATTGTGGAATAAGAGTATGAACACAGATCTATTTAACTAAATCCAGGAGAGACATTTTCCTGGAAAATTAAGGAAAGAGACAACAAAATAAAAAGCTAAAGAGATTGAGTAGTAAAAGACTCTCTTTCTCTCTGTTTTTTTTTTTGGTCGAGAAACAGGACACAAATGTTACACTGTTCCTTAAAAGATAAGGAGAAATCAGAAAAGCAATCGCGTTTTAACAAAAAAGAAATCGCGTCCGTACAGAATACACGTAGAAAAGTATGTGTGAAAGAAGAGAAGATGACAAATGTAAAATGGACAAGACTTGGTCATATGGGTTCTAGACTCTCTATTAATTGTGGGCATAGCTAAAACTTACTTTGTGCCCTACTTTACTATTTGGTGTTTAATGTTAAAGATTTGCGAGTCGTGTGTGGCTTGTGGAATTTTTGAATGGAATGAATTAAAGAGCCTAATAGAAATTTCAAATTCGTTTGTATGTATACTATTCTACATTGTTGAGTGGGTAAGTTATGGAGTATTGCATTCAATAGTTAGGTAAATAGCGACTATTTTTATTTTTTAAAAATTAGATAAATAATACCTTTTCCATGAGTTTTTATATATTTAATTAATGATAAATATTAATAAGTAATTTATGTAAAGATTGAAACTTGGCCTGTCTCTAATTTTCTAATGATTAATTAAATTATGCTCTTAAAAAGAATAATTTGATATCAATAGAAAGTAATCACAGGATATTATATCTATATTATATCATAAAATATAATTACATAGGAAAATGATATGGTGATTGGTGACCAAGAAAATAGACGAAAAGATAAAAAATACATTGAATTATAAGTATTGTGTTTTCGTTAATAAACAAACAGTTTAAAGATGAACCTTTCACCTTTCACCTTTGCTTTGATTTTTTGTTGTTGTTGTTGTTGTGTAATCAACAATATTTTTGATATCTCGAAAACATATGAAACTTTTTTAAAGTATATTTTAATTTCACTCTAATGTTTGATTCTTGTATATATGTAGTTAACTCCTCGGCTAATATATAATACAAAATTGCGTATATTAAAGTAAAATAAATTATATAGTAAATTTATTGATATCTAAGTTGTAGTAAGTATCCATTATGAATGATGATGTGAATTGATGTGAATTCATGAGAAGAAGAGAAGTTAATTATAGCTAAAACTTACGTAAACGAGTCAAAAAGTTTAAAATAATACTGTATAATATTGTTTCTTATAACATCTCTTTGCATTGTTTGGGATCAGTTTCAGATCGCTTTTCATATCCTCGTAAAATTAGAATGGATACCAAGAACTGTATTCTTTTTTTATATAATTATTAATTATGCTTTCTTGTTTTATTATAGTTTATGATGATTAATATAGATTTCTAAAACAAAGTGAAAAGAAAATTCAAGAAATGCACGGAAAATTACATAGGCATACTAATTTTTTGTCACTCATCCGAACGCACTTGCCAGTTCCTCTCCATGTTTGTCGGCACAAAGCACCACAGCCACCACAATCTACTTCTGGTAGAATCTCATGACAAACCCCCGGGTTTTGTCCTTGAATCTCTGTCATCATCAATCCTGTAAAAGTATTATTTAAAACAATATGGAATCATCAATTTTAATGGCAGCAACAACTACCTGATTTTGTTTTTAACAACTGCATGATTTAGAGATGGCTAATAGAAAACAAACCTAGAATAAGGACGATGAAGAGAGCAAAAGAATTGGATTTAGTCATGACAAAGGGAGTTTTCAAAATGCAAAAACAATAAGAGTAGCGATAGTGTATACTGAAGGCCTTGATTGTTTGTAGTTTTTGAAACAGTTTTTTGTTTTAGATTTTTGAAAATCTAATTTTCACCCATTTAAGATTTTATAGATTCCCTAAAAGTTAGAGAAACTAGTTTTTTGATGGTTTCTCTAATTTTCAAAGAAAAACTAAAAACCACAAAAACTTGTTTTTTCCTTAAAATCTATACCAAAAATCAAAAACCAAAAAATTCAAAAACAAAAAATCAAAAATCAAAAACTAAAAGCCAAAAACCATTTAGAATCTACCAACCATTTATGGCAGAAATATCATTTATATATATATATATATATATATATATATGCATGCATAGATATTTTTCTCCTTACGTACATATTTTACAAAAAAACATATATATTGACTATGTATGATAATATATATGCATGCTCTTAAAGTTTAATACACATATTTTATTTTACAAAAGACACAGATATTTTTCCCCTTAAGTTTTTCATTATCATCTTTTTCTTTATAATAATTATACAGTTTATATTTGTATATAAATCTTCTTTAGATACCAATATATGTATGTATTTTTTATTTCCGGAGTGAGTGGGATATCCAAAATCTCAGTTTTTAATATTTTTGATTTGCTACCATTCTAATGGATATGAGATTTTAAGATTTTTTTTTTGTTAAAAGATATATTAGATTTTAAGATTTACTTTCTTCCATAAACTTATAAACTTGTAGTTATAGATATCCTTTCAAAATGGAGAATGGATCCATGGAATATTACAAATATTTTGTTCAACTATAATCTCATCGACACAAATATTGCAACCTTACTTTGATTAGTTAAAAAAAAAAAAACTTTGATTAGTTAGAACTACTCGATCGTCAGTAATTTTTATTTATTTTTCTCTTCTGCTTTTTAATATTTATAACTTTATAAGGGATGTCTAAATCCTATGGTTTTGATAATGTTGAAAAAGTTTGAAAAAGTATCTTCTCGTCTAGTCTTGGATAAAGCTCCAAAAGAAAATTATTAAAAGCGTGTAATAGTAGTCAATATTTGCATTTATTGGATTAAGTCATACAAATCTATATAGACTATTTTATTATATAAATATTGGTTGCATTCAGGAGAGATCAATACATATTAAAATTCTAATTCATAAGATCATGATACATGTTAGTTGATTGATAAGATTTTGACACGTGTTAAAATCAGTTTTTATTTCTGAAATCGATTATATTTTGTTTTCCATAATCAAAAAAGAAAATCAACATAAAAAACTAAATAATAAAATAAAAACAATTTGTTCTATTTTCAATATATGTTAAATCTAATTATTTAATAAATTTTTGAAATTTTCTTTTCTTTTCATAAATCTAATTTAGCTTTTTATATTATTTAAACTTTCATAAAAAAGTTCACGCACTTTTAATTATTTAAATTAAAAAAAATCTAAAATTTAGACTATGACACGTGTAAAATATTTATTTTCTTAATAAAAAAGGAAAAGCAACAAAATAAGATTTTTTAAAAAATCAACCAATTAGATAATTTTTATTTTCTATTTTACACTTATAATTTTGAACATGTTTATAAACAAGTTTATATGTTTTCAAGTTAACCTTAAATAAATGTTTATATTTTATATAAATTTAAATCCTTAATTAATTAGGCTAAATTTTTAGATCATATATATTTTAAGAGAATTATATATTTAATTAACTATTTAGCTAAATTATTTCCTTAATCAAAAAAGTAACCCACTAGAAAAAGAGAAAACAAATCAACAATAAATTAGATAATTTTTACTTTCAATTTTTCCTAATATATGTTCAATCTTATTATTTCAATAAAATTTAAATTTGATTTTAAAATTTATAGTTTTAGATTTCCATATATTTAGAATCAAATAAAACAATTCACACGTTTCTATTTTTTTCGTTGAACAAATTGATTGAGTATAATCTAATCTAATTCGTTATCCTAATTGGTTTAATGTTAAATAAATCATAGAGTAAATTTATTGGATAAATTGGTTTAATGTTAAATAAATTCACTAGGCCTAAGCATTCGAGTTTGGTTCAGGTCTTCCATGTTTTTCGGGTTTAGTGGCATACGTCCCCATTCATGTATTTATAGTTTTCAGTTCTTTTCGGTCCAATCTAGGTTCAAGTGAGGTTTGGATACATGAAATACCAGAAAAAAGGTTAAGTTTGAATAAAATTTGGTTAAATTTTTTATAAATATTAGTAAGAAGTTTTAGATATATTCGGTATTTTGGTTATTTTATTCTAAAAATAATTGATATTTTTTTGTTTATAAATGTAGGAAAAGTAGATTTTATTAAGTCTAAATATAATTAATAATTTAGGTTATAATTGTATTTCAAGTATCTATTATGTTCTCGGTTCTATTCGGATTCGATCTTTCTGATATTAAGACCCATTCAGGTTTTTGACAGTTTAGATTTGGGTTTGGTACCAATTTTTGGACCGGATTCGGTTGAGATTTTTGGTTCCCTGTATTTTTTCCAAACATATATTACACGGTGGTCGAAAATTTCTTTAAATTAATTTCTCTAAGTAATTTAATGATTATGCTTTAATTTATTTTCAAATCGAAAAGCGATGGAGCTACTGCTAGAGATTGAAGATGAGGGTGGATGGAATCCGAAGATGGAAAATAAAAGAAGCAACGAAATAGAAGCATATATAAAACTAGAAACACTGAGAGCTGGTGATAGAAATGTTGAGTTAAATGATGTTGTGGGAAAATATTAGGAGACAAGAAATAACTCTAATGGAATATGATTTCTTTTTCTTTTCTAAAATTTTTATTTTTATTTTTCATAATAGATAATATGCTCACAAATTAACCCTACAGCTACTCTCTCAAATTTAGAGATCGATTGTAGTACTTAGGAGTCGAATTCCACAGAGACTCACGTTCACACAATAGATTTTTAGTATATGAATTAAGCTACACAAGAGAAATAATAATTAAAAGAAAATAGCAAAATAATAAAATCGTGTTGTAAAACAATTGGAAAAAGAGTTAGGCTTAGGGAAATTCTCAAGTAATTCAGAATTGCAGGTTAACTAAATTATCAAGATTATTATTAAGATCCATTCTCGAACTCGAAACACAATGGTAAAATCAATCAACTCTCGCTGCAGAGATCATCTCTGTTTAAATTTAGAATTCCAAATCTCTTTGCTAAATTCTTCAATTCAAACAAGCATTAATTCCATGTTTGATTGTTCACAAAATTCCTAAACCAAATCTCTTTGCGAATAGTTATTTTGCTCATTTAAGATAATTCATGCAATGAATTACACTCTCGTGTCAACTAATCAACCTAAAATCAGATTCTAGGTCATGAATCTAGAATCAATAATAAACACAATCTAGATGAAGAACTATATTGATGCAATCCTAAATAACCATCAACCTAGCAATTTATCTTCTACTTTTCAAAACCCTAAACCTAACAAATAAACTACTCATATATGATCAATGAAACAGAAATCATAGTTTGAATAGATTGCATAAAATAAATCAAGAGAAGAAATAAGAGTTTAAAAATCTTCTCCAAAAACTCTAAAAAGGTGGATGTAGCGTAGAATAAAGCATATGTCTAAACAATGACCTAAAATCATATTTATTACTAAAAACACAAAAATGACTAAATAACAAATAAAAAAAACTTTGGGGCAGTTTTATAATTCTGAAACTGTGTCTGCGACCGGTGTCGAGCAACACCAGTAGATGGTGTCGACCGACACCAATGGGTGGTATCGACCGACACCAACGCCATAATTTCTCTCCAAATTTGTTTTTTCCGCACAGCTTCTCGGTTTGCTCCAAAGTTCTCCAAAACCTCCAAATGAGTCCAAAACGTACATAAACCTGCAAAAACTCGAAAAGACTCTAGAAATACCAAAAATACTTTATAAATAACACTTATATCATGGTTGAAAACCCATAATGATTATAATTAGCATGATCACAACAAGTGTTGCTTAATCGATGAGATTCTGATGCGTGTAAAAAAATATTGTATTATTCTTGTTTTCCTTAATAGAAAAAAAAAACATCCAAAAAAATAAATAATAATGTATGTAATTTTTACTTTTATTTTTTCTAATATGGATTAAATTTTAATAGTTCAATAAAATTTAAAATTTTGATTTCAAATTTAGAAAATTTGATTTTTATATTATTTAAGCTCCAATAATGTTTTATTACCCGCTTCTAATTATTTGAACGAAAAAATTGAATGAGTATAATTGAACATAATATATTATTCTAATTGGTTAAATGTTAAATAAATAATAGAGGAAATTGGTTGGATTAACCCATCAATATATTCAATTTAATGGATCAAATTAACATATACATATATTTAATTTTATTGATCAAATGGTTAAATGGAGTAAAAACTCGAATCCATAAAATTTGGATATTTCGTTGGAGTCAATTTTCATACAAAAATTTGGATCATGTGGAGGGATGAAGGCGGTGGGGCTTTTGCTGGAGATTGAAGATGATTGTTGATGTCAATCCGAAGACGAAAAAGAAAAGAAGGCGCAAAAACCAAATATTTTCATAAACAAAGCCCGTTAAATGAATAAAAATCAAGAGTTGGTAGCATAAGGATTGAGATAGAAGACATTGTCAAAGAACGCTAGGAGAAAGGTATAAAAGAACTTTGGTGAGTAATTTGGTTGGGATCGAGATAAGATATGAAACAGATGAGGGATATGAATCCGGAGACGGAAGGAATGCATTGGGGGTTTCTGTTAGACTATCTACATTAAAAGCTGTGCCAAGAGTTTAAGAGGCTTAAAACGGAAAAAAATATTTCTATAATGTTTTTGGTGATAAAATATATATTATAATTAAAATTTAACATATTTTTATAATAAATGAAAGATAATAAACACTAATTTTTATTTATGATGATAATGTTTTTACTATTTTCTTATAGTACAAGACACTTCTTAAGCTATAAATATAATTTATACTATTTGATAATCTATTTTAATTAACATTTTCTTAATCTATAAAAAAGACTAAAAATTTAAGATAAATTTTTTTAAAAGATTAGAAATAATTAACACTATTTTGAAGTATATGAAATAAAAATTTAAATTCAAGAGATATCACTCCTTGAAGTTACCAAAAAAACCTCCAACCAAGAGGCACCACTTTCATTACTCTCCTTGCATTCATTTGTTGAAAATGTGTCTCAAAAAAGCTCCAAAAGAGGCTTGTGGATATTAATCCACTTCTTTGTCATTGCTTGTGTATGATGGATATTACGTTCCATCCAAAAAAACATGATTCTTGATGATTAATTTGATCTTGCAGCCTTAAGGCTGATACGCTTCCGAGTTACCTTGATGAAAGGCTCCTCTACCACCTCTGATTTAGAAAACAATTTCTCTCATGTCCTTTAAATTGAAACTGACCCAAGTACACCCTGAGCTGAATCTATGCCATTCTTTATCATATATAAAGTAGCTCTAGTCTGTCTTGGATTATCCTGATCTGTAGCCACAACCTGACTTAAACCTGCCACTGTCTGGCCTGAACCCACTAACTGACCTGAATCCACTGCTTGACTTGTACCCACTAACTGACCTGAATCAACCACAACTTGAGCATCCTGAGCAGCCACAACCTGTATTGAAGAAATCAGACCCAATGACTTACCTGAATCCATTAACTGACATGTAGTCTCTATGACCTCATCAACCACAACTTGAGCAGCCTGAGCAGCCACAGCTTGTCCTGAAGGAATCAGACGCACTGCCTTTTCCATAGCACTGTTAACTGAGCCAACAACATGAATTATGTCTGAAATCCAGCCCCCTGCTCATGTCTTAGCGGGTCCCATAGAGCTTACCTAAACAGCAGCAGCATGGGCAGTGGCAACTGACCCTACAACAACAACAGTCTTGGCAACATACACAACCGATGGAGGATTTTTTTATCTTCCTCGAGAGCGCCTATTGTGAAAGGTACCTCTTTTGGGCTTTGATTTGGTAACCTCAGCTACAAACTACATATAGAATCTGTAATAGAGAGTAAGAGAGAGGTTAGCGATTGATTCAAGCTTGTAAAGCCTTAGATTAGTAGTGGAGTTTGCGAGTCACGAACACACGGTGATCAAAGGGGAACTTGTTCTGTTGTTCATTGGTGGTGTTCTTGAGTGAGTTTTGATCTGTTCTATTGAGTGGGCTGTGTCGATATTATGTAAATATAGTCCATGTATTTTAGGTTATATGTCGTGACTCTAATGTATCTAAACTGCAGCCTATGTATCATATCAATAAGAGATAACCTTTTTACAACTAATTAGGTTTCTTGTCATGGTATCAAGCGCTAAATAAATATAACTACAAACAGATTTATTGGTTCATCAATCTTGAAACTTTGTTTCTCTTCTTCTCTGATTCACTCTGTTTTGGTTCCAATTTTTTTTCCTTTCTTTGACCTTTGCTTCTTCGATCTCTTTTCGTCGAAGCAGTTCTTACGATGGCTAAAGATGATGAATCTCCTCTCACTGATGGATCAACGGTAAATTCAAAACCAAAGTCCAAGGTTGAGTATGTTCGACGAACAATCTCACTATACGATTTAACCTCCGGAGATAATCCCGGAACTCTAATCTCTCAACCGCTGCTGCATGGACCGAACTACGATGAATGGTCCACAAATATTCGACTTGCTTTACAAGCTCAAAAGAAATTTGGGTTCGCAGACGGCTCAATTGCTCGTCCTGACGAAACCTCTGAAGACTACGAAGATTGGTGTGCAAACAATACACTTGTTGTCTCTTGGATCAAAATCACAATAACAGAGACGTTGATGTCTTCTCTCTCTCTCACAGCGATGACTCACATGAACTTTGGCTTCATATTCAAAGACGTTTATCGGTTAAAAACGAACAAAGAGTCTAACGTCTTAAAACGGAGCTTGCAAATTGTCGTCAAAAGGGTATAGCAATTGAGGCTTACTACGGCAAATTAACTCAATTATGGACCAGTCTCTCTGACTATCAACGAGCCAAAATAGCCTCATAAATACAGAAAGAACGTGAGAAAGATAAACTTCATCAATTCCTCATGGGTCTCGATGACACTATCTATGGAGCTGTTAAATCATCGTTGCTATCTCATGATCCTTTACCAAGCTTTGATGAAGCTTACAATGTTCTTTCTCAAGATGAAGAATCAAAAAATCTTCGACGGATGAATGAAGAAAGAACATACGGCTTGAGTTTTGCGGTACAGGCTTCACGACCAAGGCAATATGTGGATATCAGAGGTGGCTCTGTTTTGTGTACTCACTGCGGTAAACAAGGTCATTCAGCTGAAAATTGCTTCAGAAAAATTGGTTATCCTCCTTGGTGGGAAGAGAAAACTAGAAACAGGTCTGGTATGGGTCGTGGAATTCTTGCAACACCAAATCAGCAAGCCAAGACTCGTGCTCCAGAATCTGCTCGGGTAAATCATGTCTTCTCTGGTGGAGTTTTAACTCCTGGTTCTAGTTTTGTTCCATCTGCAGGTCACTCGAATCTTACTGCTTCAGATCGAGTGGGTTTTGTTGGTTTAAATGACACTCAATGGAAAACTTTGCTACAAATGCTTGAAGAAAGAAAACCGGCTCCGACAGAGGGTTTAAAGGGTACGTATTTTGTCGAATCTTGGATTATTGATACAAGAGCTTCAAATCATATGACGGGAAGCATAGATTACTTAACTGATATTTCTGGCATGCCCCCGATCATGATTAAGCTTCCCGATGGAAGATATACAACTTCATTTAAGTGTGGGAAAGTACAATTGGGTTCTTCACTATGTCTTCACGATGTTTTATTTGTTGATGGTCTTCAGTGTCACCTAATTTTAGTCTCACAACTAACCAGAGATAGTGGTTGTATATTTCAGATATCTAATCGGCTTTGTATTGTTCATGACTGCATATCGAGGATTCTGATTGGCACGGGTGAACAACGAAATGGACTGTATTTCTTTAGAAGAGTGGTTGTAGCTACGACAATGCAAGGAACGGATTCAGATTCCATGGAAGTTTGGCATTGTCATCTAGGACATCCGTCATCTAAAACTTTGAAGATGTTTCAGTTTTCTGAAATTAGTAGTTGTTCTTTTGATTCCAAGAAATGTGACGTTTGTATTCGAGCGAAACAAACCAAAGAGTATTTTCTTTTGAGTACGAATAAATACAATTCTATTTTCGAGATGATTCATTGTGATCTTTGGGGCCCTTATAGAACTCCTGCTATATGTGGCTCTCGTTATTTTCTTACGATTGTCGATGACTACTTCAGAGCGGTTTGGATTTATCTTCTTTCGTCTAAACAAGAAGCTCTGACACACCTCAAAAAAATTTTAGCTCTCGTTGAGCGCCAATTTTATACAAGTGTAAAGATCATTCACAGTGATAACGGGTCTGAGTTCATTTTTCTCAGAGATTTCTTTACACAAAAAGGTATTGTTCATGAAACATGAAACATCATGTGTTGGGACACCTCAACAAAATGGTCATGTCGAGAGCAAGCATCGACATATCCTCAATGTTGCTCGTGCCTTGCATTTTCAAGCAAATCTACCTATCAAGTTTTGGGGATATTGTGCATTACAGCAGGATATCTCATTAACTGTACTCCAACAAAGCTTCTTGACGGAAAGACTCTATTTGAATTAATTTATCAAAGAACAGCACCGATGTCTCATCTGCGTACATTTGGTTGTCTCTGCTCTGTTCATAATAAAAAAATATGGTGGTGACAAGTTTGCTTCACGTAGTAATCCATATGTGTTTATCGGGTATCCATTTGCAAAGAAGGGTTGGCGAGAGTAAAACATAGAAACATGGGTTATTTCAGTTTCATGATATGTTGTTTTCTATGAAACAAAGTTCCCTTTCATGGCTACGCCTTCATCAATTTCATCTTCATCAGTTCTATAACAGATAAATGATGATGACTCAGACTTTGCTGAACATTCATCAAAATATATTATTTCTGCTCTGGATTTGCCAAGTTCTTCTTCTGTTTTGGTTCCATTGCCAGTTTCTCCGATTTCACATAAAGATGGTTCGACTCCATCCTTGGATAAGGAAAATATAGACTTAACCATGATTACTCCGATTGGAACTTCGTAAAAGTTGGTCACTTGGTCTTCTTCTATTAATCCGATGACACAGTCTACTTCTGTGTCGGCTTCTTCCAAGCCTTTGTACTCTCCGTCCTTTCAGTATCTATGCAGTTGTGGAACGATACAGACTCACCTCCAGTCACACCTGCTGAACCGTCTCCTTCCCCAGAAAAGCTTGGTGGTGGTCTCAGAACTAAGAATCCTCCAACTAAGCTTGCTGATTATGTTGTTAAACTGAACATTCTGATTCATGAGCCTCATCATTCGGCTACTCCTTATCCACTTGATAATTATTTGTCTAGCTCTCAGTTCTCCAATGATTATCAAATCTACATCTTCGCTATTACTTTCGCTTATGAACCTCAACACTACAAAGAGGTAATTCTTGATGAAAAATGGCGTTTTGCTATCAAAGATGAAATAGTATCGCTTGAAGATCGTGGCACTTGGACGATTGAAACTCTGCCACAAGGAAAGAAAGCTTTGGGTTGTAAATAGGTTTTTTGACTCAAATTTAATGCCGATGGTACATTCGAAAGACATAAAGCCCGCCTTGTTGTGCTCGGAAATCACCAAACTGAAGGTGTTGATTATGATGAAACATTTGCTCCAGTTGCTAAGATGACTACAGTTTGCTCATTTCTTCAATATGCAGTAAATAAGAACAGAGAAATTCACCAGATGGACGTACACAACGCATTCTTCCACGGTGACCTTGACGAAGAAGTTTATATGCAACTACCTTATGGATTTTGTACTGCAGAGAAAATCAAGGTGTGTAGATTGCGTAAATCTCTTTATGGACTTAAACAAGCTCCTCGCTTGGTTTGAGAAGCTTGCTAGTGCTTTGCGTGATTTCGGTTTTGAACAGAATGTTTCAGATTACTCCTTATTCACGTATGAGAAATGGTGATCGGATTCATGTTTTGGTTTATGTTGATGACCTCATTATTTCTGGGAATTCATTGGGTATTGTTACCGAGTACAAAGCTTACTTATGCATTTGTTTCCACATGAAAGATCTTGGCTTTTTACGCTATTGCTTGGGAATAGAAGTTGCTCGTGGTCCTGATGGTATTTATCTATGCCAAAGGAAGTATGCTTTGGATATTATAGCTGAAACATGTATTCTTGGAGTTAAAAGAGTTACATTTCTACTTGAACAAAACCATAAACTCGGTGAGGTCGATGAGAAACCCCTTGATGATTCTTTGCCTTATCAACGATTGGTTGGACGTTTGATTTATCTCCAAACTACTCGACCAGAGATGTCTTACGTCATTCATGTGCTCTCTCAGCCTATGAAAAATCCCATGCCTACTCATTGGGAGGCAGCTCTCAGAGCTGTACGGTACTTGAAAAATAATCCTAACCAAGGTATTCTATTACGCGCAAACAATGAGTTAACTCTTACCGCATGGTGTGACTCAGATTATGCTACTTGTCCAGAATCTCGACGCTCATTAACGGACTGGTTCATTCAACTTGGAGGTTCTCCGTTGTCTTGGAACACACATAAACATGATCGAGTCTCAAAGTCTTCCGCTGAAGCAGAATATCGTGCGATGGGTGACACGGTTAGTGAAATTCTTTGGTTGCGAGAATTACTTACAGTATTTGGTATTGACTGCTCTACGCCAACTACTCTTCACTGTGATAGTCTCTCATCAATTCAACTACTGAAAAATCCTGTCTTCCATGAACGAACCAAACATATTAAAAAGGAATGTCATTTTATAAGAGATGAACTCATACAAGGTACTATTACTGCTAAGCATGTCAACACCAAATCAGAGCTTGCGGATATGATGACCAAAGCATTGGGACGAAAAGAATTTGAAGCTTTCATTGTCAAGTTAGGTGTTCGTGATCTTCACACTCCACCTTAGGAGGGGGAGGTATTGGGCCTCTTGGGCTGTGTCGATATTATGTAAATATAGTCCATGTATTTTAGGTTATATGTGGTGACTCTAATGTATATAAACTACAACCTATATATCATATCAATAAAAGAAAACCTTTTCACAACTACTTAGGTTTCTTGTCATGTTCTCTTCGAAAAAACAGAAGATTAAATCCTTACAGTCAGATTAAAAGAAACCATACAATTTATACAAACAGTGATATATTGGAAACAAAGGATGATATATTATCCAGAGTACTAGCAATGTTATTGGTACTCCGTGCGCTAGACGAAGCTGTTCTTCACCTTGTCTAATCTTAATCCGCAACTCACGCTCACAAAATTTTCCCTTAATGGACCATCAATCAGTCATTCTCAAACTTTTGTTTGTGGAAATTAATATCCAAAAATATCTATTAGTGGGCATTTCAATCCTAATTTATTCATTCTCCAAATTTTCTACGAGTTATTTGTACGTCATTTATTTTATTTTATCTTGCAGTTTTTCTTGTATGTTACAAGAGTTTCTTTGTTCCATCTTTTATTTTTTCATATAAATTATTGAAAAAGATAACACTAGTGTTGTTTAAGTAAAACTTGTGGCCAAATGAAAATGACGGGAAACTAATAGATTAGGTTCATAGAATAGAACTATTGATAACATTGACTTTTTAGAATACTTGTTGGCCAAACCTTCACAAATTTGTTGAATTCATGGGAAACCATAGTTTCCTATTTTTGGTTTTTTGTTCTTTTTTGTTTCTTTCATAACATTAAAAATGGAAATGTAGGATATGGATAAACATAGAACTGTCTCCTCAAGTGGAACGACGGCGAGTTTCCTTAGCATTTTCACCAAATTTGAGTCCCTAGCTCACGACAAATCTGAGCCTCAGTTTTTTCAGCGTGAATATTAATGTGAACATCAACTCTAATGTGAACCTGATGGTCCTTAACTCCGATTGCAGCAGCGATGGATCTCTGGAGAGGACTTGTCCTCTGTGCATGATGACTTGCACTGATCCCTCCGGAGGAACCACCTTTTACGATCGCTTTAGGACTATATGCAGTGATCGTTCCTTGCGAATGACTTTGAACCCTCTTGGAACGACATGCAGTGTTCTTTGTTGAGGGTTGATGCTTCGTTACCTTTTCAGAAGACCGCGGCGAGTCTAAAAATTACATAAATTAGTTGGGATCAAAACCAAATTTAATCAAGCATATATATAGATTAAAATCTCATGTAAGTGTGACGGTTCCACCATGACTCTCTCTAGAGGAAAGTCGTTTACCGTTTACTTAAATACTATATGGAGTTTTTGATGGAAAAAAAAAACTCAAGCATAGACTAAAGATAAATAAATTGTTAGGGTCCTTCTTACCTTCGGCTTTGAAAGCCGAGCAGACAACGAGGGCATGGCCACAGCCGCGGCTTAATTTATTAGCAAAGTCCCTGAAGAGACTGAGGACAGTACCCTCGTGAAAGTAGCCATAATGGTACTGGAAATGCTGAATAGAGTGGGTCCGCCCGAGAAGCTTGGTGAGATGGTGGTCAGGACCCGGCATGTCACGGCGAGAGGTGGTGTAGAAGACGAGGTGGGTTATCTTGGAGTTGGGCTGACCCCAAACTTTCACGGCCTTCACTGCCCCTTCTTTATTTAGCTTAGACACCTCAAGAACCATTATCTCCTGTGGGGTATACTCTGCCAATATTTATTGGGATCAATCAAAGACTGATTTTGACAAAACTATTTCACCCAAAAATACACTAAAAACAATGAATTAATACACTAATTTTGTAGGAGTTTTCTTCATCCTTTCTTACCTCCGTTCTTGACGGCCTTGGTCGACATTTTCTTATGTTCTGCAATGGTTTCAAGTGAAGATCGTTTTTCTCTTTAGTGGTTATAAGACTAATGTAGCTAATGGATAGGATTCGTATTTATATCAAGACCTGTGTCCCTCTTCGCCTCCATTTTACCAAATTCTAATTGCAACCATATAATATCTTACACCCTTTATTTCCTTTGTCTTTGTCAATGTGACATACGCGGAAGTTTCGCTCAGAATTAAGTATTTGGAAGTGATTTTCCAAAAATAAAAAATACAAGTAAAATACAATAAATATAGTCAATGGTAAACAAAAACGGTAAGAGATGATAAGAGATAGCATTACACAAGTAGTCTCGTACTTCTGTATCCTTGGTTGCTAAGGAGTAATTAGGAGACACACACTTAATTAACCCTTGTGGATGAACCATGACCGATCAGAGTGTCATTAACGGCCACGATCATCTCTCGATGTATTCGGGGTTGTAGAGGATCATTACTCAGCTAGGTCTTCCTTGCCGGAAAAAAATAAAAATTATATTATATTGGTAATCATAGTAGCGGTACATCCTCTATCGCAAATGGTATTTATGATACGGTGTTTCATATAAAAAAAACATAAAAATTAGGTTGCGACATTTAGACGTATTAGCCTTTTTTCCCTTATAACAAGAACTCACTCAATATTGCGTTTCGTCCAACCATAATCATAAAATAAAGATCCCTTCTCTTCAACCCCAATCGTTTCATGCTTTTATTCGATTGATATACACATATCAAACAAAGATGCTCACATATGTTGAACCATTTTTCTATTTGTGTGTCATCATTTGCGCAGAGATAATCGTATCTATGTAAATACATTGCTTCATATGAGAAGAATATATATAGCGTCTATATTTGGTAATTGGTAGTGCTCATGGACACGTAACGTAATTTTTATTACTTGAAATGAAAAGTTAACTACTCACCAGTAATTTTAGATGGTCAAATTACAACAAACTCATTGGTTTTTATATTTATGACGAAAGACGTCTAAATGATTTTGGGTGATCTCAAAGAGAAGAAACTCATTGCAATTTATCATATTTGTTCTTAGGATTTAAGAAACACATACTCAAAATTTTAAGTGAATCTTATTCTTGCCTACGTGGCATATTTGTGAACTGTTAGGCTAATTGTTAAACGAAAGCTCAAGTCGCTGGGTGGAGAAGAAACAGTCACGAAAAATTAAATCTATCAAAGGAGAAAAATGGGTAAAATAAAAAATGCAGAAAAGAGTGCCAATTTTTTCCTTTGAATTGAGAAATGGAGAAAAAGAGTGCACCCATTTTTCTTTGAAATTTGAGTGCATTTAAAAAACATATGTATATATATATATATATATATATATATTATATTAATAAACCAGCGAAACCGGGAATTGGTTATGAGTTACAGAATTGAACTGGGTACAAAATACCGGTTGGACCGACTACAAACCAACAAACAAATTACGTCACCAACAATTCGTCATCCTACACACACATCCTCTTACGTGACATCACTATAATTTAATTATCATCGATGACTTTTTTTTTGTAAACAATTTAAATTTGCATGTTGTATTTTGAATATCCAGAGTTAACCAATACAGGTTCAAGTTTAACAAACTCATTAAATGGAGTTTCGTTTTTTTCTTCTACTCCGTTTTCGTCATTTTTTTCCACGAAAAATACCAAAGCATACAAATTGTTGGCTGTTTGATGTACTTTCTTTTTATTTATTTCTGGTAAATTTTGTATATAGATGGGATAATCCAGTACTAAAAGATCAATCTGACATAGAGACAAATCTGAAAAGATAACAAAACTTAGGAAACTACAAATTCAAGTTTAACAAACTCATTAAAAAGATTTTTCGTTTTTTCTTCTAACCATGCTTTCGCATGCTTCTAATGTGTATGTACCCCTGAAGACAAATATCACAATTTGTGATTACAATGCTTTTTTTTTTTTTTGTTTACACACGTCTCTTCTTTTCTCTTTTCCAATCCAAAGCCATGAGATCTTGATTCGTGGGTCTTTGTCTTTAAACTTCCTTCACTCATGGCTTGTGTAATTTGAACCCAAACACTCTTTGAACATAGTTTTGTGTTGCCTTTGGTGGCTTCAGATGCCCATATGTCATCAAGAACAGATGTGGAAATGTTGTCCCAAAGTTAGCTCCATCAATGTCTGCTCATTATGTTAAGGAAAAATCCAACAGAGACAACAACAGATCGAAAGATACTCAAAACGATGACTGCATCAAACATCAGAGTTGTATTAGCAAGAAGTGAAAGTGCGGGGAAAAAGGATACTGCCTTGGTATTTGGATCGAGGGTAATAAATGTCTTCGCATTTAGGGCAATATATCTTCACCGTGCTTGATCGAGGTATATCCGATTGACCAACCGGAAGACAAGGTTGGCCACAGCAATAAACTCTTGGACATCTTCCAAAGTCATAGTTTTTGTATTTCTCTAACTGCACAAAAACAGAATCTAGCGATGCATCTTTTATGGATTTTAAAGATATGCAAATGAGTAGAAAAGATTTGTTTACCATTGCAGCTAATCCTTTGCTAGTCAATATGTAACGAGCATGAATCAGTCCATAAAGCATCTCAGCTGCTGACTCGATCAATTCATTCTGTTCCTCTGTAAACATCCCTCCTGTTACCGTTCCAATCCAAATCAAATATTCAAGTAACATAAACGTAAAAGGGAAACATATTGGTCTCACGACCATCCCCAACACGGATTCTATCCCAAAAAACTAAACCAATCCAATAAAAATCAAAAATTCAAGTAACATAATCGTAAAAGGGAATCATATTGGTCTCACGACCATTCCCCAATACGAATTCTATCCCAAAAACTAAACTAACCCAATCCAACTCAAAACATTCAAGAGACATAATCATAAAATGGAAACATATCAGTTTCAATGCTATCCCAAGAAAATGCAGATTCTTTCCCTAGCTACACTAAATTGGATAACAGAGAATGTATAAAACAACTTACCATGAGAAGATTCAACATCCAAAATCAAATCAAGAGCGTATTCGTAGTAGGGAACAAGACTGCTGAGTCCACACAAGTTAAAATCATCTTGAATGTAATCATCATCAACTTCACAAAAGAACTCGTTTCCTTTTAAACTACAGAACCAAAATATCCATGAAGTATCTTCTTCTCCATCAGAACCACTAACATCTGATTCTTCACTATCAGTACCTGATTCATCTATTGCCAAAAAAAAACACATTCATCAGTTACGTGAATAAAAATTCCATAAGATTTAATAAATGATTTGCTTAATCCAGCTCATGAACATAATTATCTGATTAAACTCAAATAATCATTACAATTATTGAAAACCCTAATTCCCAAATCAGCAAAACCTAATTGAATCCAACAAAATTAGAAAATTTCCAAATGAAAATGCGATTTTGGAAGAAGAGTAAAAACGAAACTAACCATCAGAAACATTGTTCTTAGAGATCGCTGCAGAACGCGAATCTCTACGGTCATGAGACGACGGCTTCCCAATCAAAACGGAGTGAGCCGTCGACGTAACGGTTCCTTTACCTTTACCGTTATTAACTGAACGAGACGTTGACGGAGAAGGTCGTTCAAGAGCATCGTTGATCCGTTTACGATCTACAACCTCAGGTCTTGAATTCACAATTCCTCTATCTCTATACATGTTTCTAAAAACAACCTAATAAAATCTCTTTGTTACAGCTTCTATTGTTACACCTTTCACCGGCGATTCATGCCGGTGAGAGATTAGAGAGCTCGCTCTTCTAGGGTTTTGCTTTTTGTTCGTGTTGTCGAATTTTGAAACTATAGTTTGTTTGATACAGAGAGATTTTTTTTTTTCTGGTCACCGTTGGATTTTTTTAAAAGGGTAAAATGGGAAATAGAGAAATACAAGTTAAATAGATTCTCCCGGAGACGAGGGAGTGAAGCGGTGAATCGGTTAGCCATTGAGATTAAAGTAGTGGAGAGATGGATGGGTCGAGTCGAACCAGCTACCAACTTCTGGTTCGATACGTGGCAGTTCACACACCACATGAACAAAACATGGGCCGATGTTAAATTTAAGCCCAATTAAACAATACCAGCCCGTTTTTCATTATTTCACAACGGTCACAAAGAGTAAGAGACAACTCAGACAACTATCTATTTTTGTTCTTCTTCTTACGCTTTGGTTTCTGATTCTCATAATTTCAATTTCGTTTTTCTTCTACGGAGCAGTATCGAATTTCAATTTTGTTTCTTTATTTTGTTCTTCTGGATTCGTATGTTTCTTTGGTTTAGGAAGGTTCGTAATTGTGTTTTTTTTGTTTCTTCGATTTTGAACCTCTTTTTCCAGATTTAAAACTTCGATTTTTGATTTTTTGATCAAGCAAATCCAGAAGCTTTCTTTAATTTCAAAGTTACGTTTTCTCTTATCAGGATTTTAAATTTGTTGTTTCTGCGAATAATTAAAAAATTCTTTCGGATTTTAGTTTTCTACTTTTTTTAGGCGTTTTCATATAATTGAAACCTTTCGTTTCATGTTCAGAGTTTTTGACTAATTTTTCATTTCGCAAATCTAAAAGCCCTCTTTAATCGTTTGGATTTCTGTTTTCTGGTTTTTGAGGATTTGTTCTTGTAAATCGAATAGCCTTTTTGTTTCAGGTTCAAAGTTTTTAGCCAATTTTTATTTCGCAAATCCAAAAGCCCTTTTTATCTCTAGGGTTTCGAATTTCAAAACGTTGTATTTCTCGTCAACGATTTTGTCTTTGTTGTTACAAATTAGGGGTTTATATTTTCCCGTGTATTTCAAATCAAAACCCTCTTTTTACGGTTTCCAATTTTTTACGATTTCTAATTTTTTACGATTTCTTCAATAAAAAGGTTTCTAATTTCACGTTTATGTTTGTTTAGTTTTTGAAAGATTCTGAGTTCTTGTTTACGTTTCACATATAGATCGATCGTGTTTTTAAAGATTTTTCAAGAACTTATTTTGGCTTTTGCTTTTTAGTTTGTTTAAAATTTTCTTGAAACCCAAAGGAAAGGGACGACACATAATATGATTGTGTTCTGTTCGGTTTCTTAATTGGGGAAATGGGGTCCGATGTTGCCTAAGGAAGACTGGTCTGTGAAGGCACATCATTGTGCAACACTTGATCGGTTTGAGACGATAATTGAAACTATCGTGCTGGCTGGGCAGCATGATTCATAAACTTCAAAGTTCTGCTTAGATTTGTCTTTATTAAGACTTATCTTATGATGTACCAATGATCTGCAGATTGATGGAGGAGAAAGAGATATAAAATTCACTATTCTGCATATTGAAAGGAGGTAAATGGCTTGCTATTAGGCCTGTTTAAGCATGTCCGATGTTGCCTAAGGATAATTTCTGTGATTTAACTTATTTATCTTGCTGACTGGGCAGCTTCATTTATAAACTTCAACTCTCTGCTTAGATTTGTCCTTTTAAGACTTATCTTATGATGTCCCAAGATAGCAAACTTCTACTGTCTGCTTGAAATACTATAATGTCTGGGACAGAGTGATAAAAAATTCAATAATCTGCATATTTATGGAGGAGAAAGAGATATAAAGAGATATAATGATAGAAAGAATTCAATGATCTGCTTATTTGAAAGGAGATTCTACACAGCTCTTGTAACTCTTATGGTCTGTGAAGGCACTCCATTGTGCAACACATGATCAGGTTTGATGCTCGAGCATGGCACCCGAGATTGATTAATCCAACTATCTGCTTCAAGTACTCTAATATCTGAGACTTGATGATAAAAAGAATTCAATAATCTGCATTGATGATTAAGAATAAATGTCTGCTAATACTCTGATCTTACAGGGCTGGGACAAACTTGCGGACAAAAGTTCAAGAGATTGTGGAACTCAATTACAGGTCTGAGACAAACTTGGTAATATTCAATATTCTGCATATTGATGGAGGTAAATAGTTCTTTAATAATATCTGAAAGGTAAATAGAATTATCTTTTAAAAACTAGACATTGTTGAACGATGTTCCAAGATGTTAAATTCAGGATGATGATAAACTATTCAATCTTCTGCTTGATGTTGGAGATAAATAAGCCTCTAAATGGTATCCAATGTCAAAAATTCAAATTTTTGCTTAACTCTTGAAGCTCTTCTGGCAAGTGAAGGCACATTTTTGCAACACTTGTTGGAATCGATGCTCGAGCAAGGCACTGAATGGCTTCTAATATGGAATCCACAAAAATATTCAATAGTCTGCTTGTTGATGAGGAATAATGTCTCTAAAAAATAAAGCCTTCTGCTAATATTCTGATCTTACAGGGCTGGGAGAAATGTTCTAGAGATTGTGGAGATTGTGAAACTCAAGTGTCAGCTATTACTCTAATCTTACAGGAGGTAAATTGAGTTCATCAAATGATGTTCCAAGATAAAGAAAAATTCATAATTCTGCTTAAGCTCTATATCTTACTGAGCTAGGACAAGAAAGTTCAAGTTTCTGCATGATATATATTCAATTATCTGCTTAGATATTCCATTGAGAACGCTTGTTGAATGATGTCCCAACATCAAAAAATTCAAACGGGGACTTTATGAATAATATTATAGTTAATCCGTTGTTCCTAGCTCTTGTAGCTCATCTTTCTAGCGAAGGCACATCGATGTGCAACGCTTGACTCTATAACTTACTGGGCTGGGACAGGGAAATTCTAGTTTCTGGATGATATATATTCATATTTCTGCTTACATCTGCCAATGAAAAGGCTTGTTGACTTAACCTTTTATGCCTATCTTTTGTAGCTCTTCTAGTCAGCGAAGGCACATCACTGTGCAACGCTTGATGAGTTCGAGGCTCGAGCTGCATGATATATATTCAATTATCTGCTTAGAGTTGCCATTTAAAAGGCTTGTTGAATTAATCTTCGTTGCCTAGCTCTTCTGGTCATTGAATGCGAGCAAGGCAAAAGAGACAAAGAGAAAAATACCACATTAACAATATTCAGTTTTCTGCTTACATCTGCCATTGAAAAGGCTTGTTGAATTAATCTTCTGTGCCTAGCTCTTGTAGCTCTTCGAGTCAGCGAAGGCACTCATTGTGCAACGCTTGATGAGTTCGAGGCTGGAGCAAAGCACTAGAGAGATTGTGTCAAATTAAAGTTTCTGCATAAAGTTATATCCTCTGTTCCTAGCTCGGTAGCTCGTCTTTCTAGCGAAGGCATCAATGTGCAACGCTTGATTGGTCTGAGGCTTGAGCAAGACACTATAGAGAGAGACGAACGTATTTAATCCTCTGTTTTACTGTGTCTTGACAACACATATAGAATATTCATATCTTCGCATACTACAAGAATATGACATCGTGGTGAGAAGGTATGTATCTCATCTCCAACTAGATTGTAATTTTCTTTGTAGTTTCTTATTACCTTAAGTTACATCAAACCAGCGCAATGTTGGATTTTGGCATTAGTCTAAGTGCAATGCTGCTGCAATGGTAAGGTTTTTTTTCTTTTCTTATTGTACATTTCTAACAAAATTTGCTTGCCTCACTCTATGTTCTAACCAAATGTTACTCGTTCTTAACAGGGATACTGCATAAAATTCACTAACCGGATAATATATTTCCCGCTTGGTCAGGTAAATGTCCATTTTCTCTTTGAAGCCTAGCTATGATCGTCACAAGAGTTTCTCCTTGATGGAGTTTGTGGTTTCTTGAATGAATCCATCTTTTGATCAATAGTTATTATATTTTAAGCTTCGAAAAGCCAAAAACTGGAGTGTACAATGATCTGTCTCACTCTCTAACGGTTTCTAAAATAATAGTGGTTGTGTCTAAATTGTCGTAGTAATAGGAAACTGTCTGATTCTTTATAGGAAAATTCTGGCATTTTGGGGACTCTCTGGTGCACAACATGATTAGGCAAATAGCTGAATGAGTAGGTATGCATATGAAACCTATAGTCTGATTGGTTATCAGATCAAACGGTTTCATTTTATAAGATATCTTCTCTCTTTCGCGATTTCAGCAATTTTTGTCTCCGGATAAGAAAGCTCTGGTTTTTCAGGTACGTCCTCGTTCCATTGCTTCTAGATGTTCAGTAATATTAGCTGTTGGCTGCTTATGATAAGTTCGTCTAAGGTTTGAGTCAGAGACAAAATGATTGTTCTTTGTTACATTTTCTCAGATTTTCTTAGAAAAAGCAATTAAGACATGTGATTTGTAGAATGTTCATGAAGTTGATATACTAGAGCGGTAGTCACTAACTATATATCTCATCATTGTTCAACATCATATATAGATTCTTTGTGTCTTGGCTTGACAACGTTGTCGTTGTGGCTTATACTCATTAGTGTCTATATTAAAATTGTAGGACTTAAGATAAAACACCATTATGAAATTTTGTACGACTTTTTTTGAATTTATCTGCAGAAAACATGGGGAAGTTATAATGAATATGGGAAATTCGAACTGTTTGCAATGTATGTATTTGAATCCTATTATTTCTTGTAAGTTCTATGCATGCCAGGACTCTTGATTCTAAATCTTATATGTTTTTCAGATCAGGACATCTTTGATGGTACTGGTCTGTTAATGAATGATCTATCTTAGTTACATGTTCTTTGTCTTTACTTTCAATACCGTGAGTGTTGTTGCTTGTGTTTTAACTGTTGTGGTGCTAGAATTAGTTGGTATATGAGCTTATCGACTTCTTTGAAACCAAAGGTTATTATATTGCCTTATAAACAACAACTTGTTGAAGTTTTTTTCAAACCTATGTTAAAATATCAAGCTTTTGATCTGCTGATGAAGCAGAGCATAACAATATGATTCTTTTATCAGAGGCAGCAAGGATTGGAGCTTTTGCGGTGCACGTCGTCTACAACATTAATGCATCCATTTTTCAGAAATTTTCATCTTCAGAAAAGCAAAGGTTTGGTTTCTTTCGGAGGTATACATTTTCTCTTTCTAAGGTTTGACTTAGACATTTGTTTTTTTTCTTTTCTTTCTAAGTTGATTGTTTGCTTTAGGATTATAGAAAATCTCAAATGAGCTAACAAATCTTTAATGCTAACACTAATACAAACATAAACGCATATACACGAAGGTAAACATATACACTAAACGCATACATAAACACAAACGTATATACACATTACACCAACAAACACGAACTAACGCAACCATATTATCTCTAATCAGAATCGTATAAACCTTAAGAATATCACGTTTTATTTCCTAGCCAACGCAACCATATTTATAGCCATTAAAATCATCTATTTTCTATTTGATAGCATAATAAACTTATCCAAAATAATTAAATATCAAACAATTATGATATTATTATCAAGTACAGTATAATAAAAATAAATAAATAAACATAATTTGTAATGAAGTAAAATATCTGGAACTCGTTTAATTATCATTAAAAAATATTCATGTATTCTTAAATTTTTGTATAATGTTTAAATGGACATTAGTTATGTATAAAGATTAAACTTATGTTTCTTTACTTTGATGAAGATTATGATGTTGCTTTTCATGATAATTCTTTTTATGTGATATTGAGATTATTGAAATGTATTTCGTTTTTCTAAATCAGTTTATATATACTGCAGATGTTATTGCCTTTACCTAAACGGGTGTTTGAAGCTAGGACAGAACCTCACAATACTCCAGGAGTGACGCGTTACCATAATTCAAAAGTTTTGCTTAAGGTAAAGACATATTTGGGAGATGATTTTAAAAGGATTATGGATTCGTTCTTGGGAAGATATATCGAATTTGTAGAGGCTCCGAACATCAGCTTCTCAAGACACATGGTGCCCTATGTGTTTCAAAGGTGTATCTTGACCAAAGATGATAGCTTGTGGTTTGCTTTCGCTGAGCAACCCATGCGATTTGGGTTGAAAGAATTTGAATTGACGACTAGGTTGAAGTGTTTTGAAGATTCACCTTCGCATACAAGTGTTTATATTTATGTTTGCATTAAGTGTATATGCCTTTATGTTTATGCTTGTGTTTAGTGTATCTCTCTCTTTTACTTACAATAATAATGATCATTGGTGATATATCTTATGATAAAAGAGAGTGACTTCGTCTCATTAAAAGTCGAAACACCAACACAATCTTATGTTAACTCTATGTACACTAGTAGAATTAGTTAGTGTGATCAAAATGATTATAGTCTGTAGTGTTTTTTTTATTTATTATTATTGTATTTAGTTAACTCTATTTACACTTAGAATTAGTTAGTATGATCAAGTGATTATAGTATAAAACATAATGGATAGTTTATAAATATAGTCTATGCAACATAATGGATGGTTTATATATATAGTCTACGTAGACATAGGGACGGCTCATACTTTATTTGGGCCCTCTAAAAACATTAAATGGGTCTATTTTATACATAACTAATGTCCATTTAAACATTATACAAAAATTTAAGAATACATGAATATTTTTTAATGATAATTAAATGAGTTCCAGATATTTTACTTCATTACAAATTATGTTTATTTTTATTCTCGATAAAATTGTTGATTTGGAATCACATTTCTATGGTAAAATATTAACGGAAAAAGATGGTTCAAACATGATTCTACCACTTGATGTTCTTACAACTTAATTTTATGGAGTTTTTACCGTAAGATTAGTGTTGTATTTTTCTTTTCTTTTTTTCCCGGCAAAAACTCTATAAATTTAATTTTACGGTGGGAAGAGGTTCACGTTATGAAAGATTCATTCAGCTCCAAATTATATACAGTATAACCTCTATAAATTAATATTTGATAAATTAATAAACATTATAAAATAATATTTGTTCTAAGTCGGATCATTGGAAAAATGAACAAAATTCGATAAGATAATAACATAATTTTTTTTTTAGAATCTCTATGTAAATATATTCCCATTAATAACATAAATTAATAATCATGTAAATTTATATATATATATATTAAAGATAATATACTTTTAGTATTTTTTTTAATAAATTTATGTTATAATTCATCATTAACTTTTCTTATATAAAAAAATATTATGTTGTATTTTAAATTATCTTATTATTATAATGTATAAAAGTTTCTCATAAAAATAATCAACATTTTCTATAAGTTTTAAAAATTCTAAATATACATTATTTTTATTTTAATAGTCGTATAGACTGTTTAAATACAACAATTGAAGTCACTAATTATAAATTTAAATTTATATTAATCTTTATATAAGTAAATTTATCTATAATATTTGTTATTTATTATCAAAATAATTTGATTTTTCTTTTAAATTTTAAACTTTCAAGTCCAAAACTATTAAAATTTATAACATCTACAACATTAATTTTATTTAGATCAAATTGTCTTAATTTATGTATTTTTATTTTTTAACAAAACTCTCTATAAATTAATAAATATTATTTTATACTACAAATTAATATTTATACTACAAATTATTTTTTTAATAAAACTCTCTATAAATTAATAAAATATCATGATTAATTTATAGAGGTTTTACTTTACATGAAAAAATTCGGAAATTTTTATTTTGATCTCTTTAGCGTTACAGTGAGCACGAACATTCCTGCAACGTGAGATTAAACCATAAAGAGAAATTACAAAAACAATTATGCAAAAAAAAAAGGAGAATTCAGTAAGCCCTGTAATAAGATGTCTAGCACATGTGGCAACAGTTCATTGGATGGCTAATAAAGTAATAACAAAGAGTGATGAGTGTTCTCTTATAGAAGGAGAACTTATGCAAACCAGTATTGAAAAGACGAAATCACTCTTTATCACAAGATGTATCACCAATGATCAGTATTGTTGCAAGTAAAGAGAGATTCTTACTTTACATAGACCAGGAATGGTATTTGACAGTGTCCATTTAGTCTTCACTAAAGTACTTTTCTTCAGCGTCAAGGCCAATCTCTCGAAGCCAATGATCATCAAGAGTCTCGTCATTGTCTATCTTTGTGTAATCCAAATGTTGATCATCTTCTCCCGACAAGAACTTCTGCTGCATGATTGATGTGAACTGATCCATCAAATCTTGCATCTCCTCCGGCGGTAAGACTGGTGCCTTAGCGTTCTCTTCTCTTCCATTGCTATCTGTGAATCCAGAAGCCTGAAAATGTTCGAGAAGCTAAGATGTGAATAAGGGTTTTGCTACAACACAGTAAGTAAGCAACAAATCTAAAATGAGAGATTCATGATCTTGGAACTAACACAACGAAAAAAAAAGTTTACCTCGTCATGGCTTGAGCTAGCTTCTGTAGGATTCTTCACTTCTTCTGATTCCTCTTCCTCCTCCTCTTCTTCTTCCTCTTCTTCTTCTGATTCCTCCAACTTCTCATTACCAATCCAATCACTCTCTGCAACACCTAACCTCTGCTGCTCCTCTCTAATCCGAGAAACCAACGTCGCTTCCTCTGCCCGTCTCATCAGCGTCTCTGACCAACGTTCTCCAGGTCTAGCCATGTTCCTTCCCATCAAATCCTGAAATTTCCCGACATACTCGTGGTGTAGATATGGCTCTCTATCTCTCATAGCATCCTCAGAAAAATACTGTCCTTCTAATACAAGTTTATTCAAGTAAGCCAATCTTCTATTCCTCACAGCTACAGACCTCGATTTCATCTCTTCTGAAGTCGGACTTATCTTCTTCCTCAGGTTTTTTAAATGCCAATCAACCTCATAGTCATGTTTCAAAGCATCAAACTCAAGCAATTCATCTAATCTAAGCTCTGATCCATATCGCTCTGAAATCAAAGAAAACAACTTAAGTCTCAGTTCTGAAATCAAAGTATTATAAGGTTTAAAGTCTAAAAAACTCAATACTTAAGTGATTAAGAAGCAAAAACTCACCAATCTATACATAGTAGAATCGATAGTTTCACTAGGATTTCAAAAGCATAAAACTCAAGCAATTCATCTATATTCAATCTGAGAACCATATCGTTCTGAATCAAAAGCAAGCAACTGAAACTCATCTATTCATAAATTTTGGTATCTCCAGGATTAAAGTAATTACCAAGAAAAACGGCGGGATCACGACGGAGGAGGTCAAGGAGGATGGATTTGCGTTGGTCGGAAGATGCGGCGGTAGATTGGACTGCGCGTGGGAAGTAGAGGTAGTCGAGAGAAGAAAGCCTCGCCGTAATTGTTTCCGCCGCCGCGTTTTTCATTGATCTTTCCTCCGTCTCCATCTTCTTCTTCTCTCCCATTGCTCTCTCTCTCTCCTTCCAACTCGACCGACCAGATATGTAAATCGTCTGGTTCACGTGCTGGTCACGTGAGAAGACTTAGGCGGTGTTAATTAAGCCCGTTGGGCTTTCTCGGGCCTTTCCAGTTGAATCACATACATTTTGTTTGGTGAATTGGCTGGCACATTAAAAGATTAATATCAGTTGATTAATGGGTACTAAATATTTAAGACTCTATAAAATATATAGAAGCGAAATGACAAAAATGCATTCAATAGTTTTATCTACAATATAATGAAAAGGTAATTTTTTTAGAAAAGAGCTTTTAACTTGTACTTTATTACATGATATATCATTATAATTATTTTGTTTAGTCAAAATCATTTAAAGGCATTTTTTTGAAAAATTATACGCCCTCCTTTTCAGAAAAATTGTTTTTAATTAATTAATCATATTTAGTATTAATTAAATTAATGATTAATTTTAAAAGTTCAAGAAATTACGAAATCATAATCTTTTATAAAACAAAATTAAATTAGATTTTAGTAAAAAAATTGCGGAATAAATATCTTTTAAGCAAAATTATGAAATCGTTTTTAGACAAGAATTACGAAATTATAATTTTTTGAGTTTTGAAAACAATATTGATAATGATAACTACTTCTTTCTTAAAATAAATATTTCATTCAAAATTTTGTTAAATTAATTATTTAAAAAAAAAAAACAAAACCTCTCCCTCCCGGTCGGGTGGGACATAATCTAGTAAACTATTAAGAAGAGTATATCACACACCTTAAGAGAATCTCCAATTCATTCTTCTATATTTTACTCTAAAATAAAGTAACTCTATAATAGAGATGAGTTTTACTTCCAACTCATTCCTTTCATTTTAACTCTAAAAAGAATATTCCAAGTATATTCTAAATAATGAATTTTCTAAAAACATCAATTATTTATCAAAATTATAAATTTAACCCACATGTTTTATTTTAAGCCATAAATTTAATAAAATTATGATTTATTATATAAATAAAATTACTAGCTTTTGTTGTACTATGTTTAATTTGTGTTGTTTTCTTTAATTTTGGTATTTTATTATGTAATTTGATTATGTTATTGTGTTTCTAATAAATAAAAGTTGTTATATTTTACAGTTTTAATTATATAGCTATTTTTAATTTATTACCAACATTTATCTAACTACATAACTAAAATATTATTTAATAATATTATTTAAGTATAAGATAAAAACATATAAAAGTGAAATGACTTTTATAAATAACAAAAGTTTTACTCTATAATAGAGTAATGAATAGGATTATTCCAAATATAGAGTAATTTTTTCAAAACTCTATTTTAGAGTGAGATATAAAGTGGAGTTGGAGCATGTTTTACTCTATAATAAAGTTTAGAAGAGAAAATAGAGTGGGGTTAAACATTCTCGCTCTGACACTCTATTTTTAAAGACAATGTACAGTATGATCTTCTAGTAAAATTGACATGTTTTAAAATCATATTAAATAGAAATTTACCACCTGGTGTAAAAAAAAATGTATATAATAAAATAATTATTTAATTAGAGTTATCATTTATACAATATGATTATACTACTTTTATAATATTAAAATTTTGTTGAACCAAAAAAAAAATCAAAGTTTTAAAGTTAAATAAATTTTGGTTCTTCCTTTTAAATTTTAGGCATTTTGATTTTATTTCTTGCTATAGATTATTAATCAGAAATGAGATTTTGTATTAATCTTTTCTTAGAACTACAACTTAATATTCAAAACTGTAAAGAAAAATAACCAAAAGTCATTACACTGAATTGAAACGCAAAAACAAATCATTCCAAGGAAATAAAAGCTTTATCCAGCTACATAACATTGTTGGAATCAGTCTTGTTCTTGGTTTCAACCTACGACTTTGTTCTCTATAAACCAGCTCGTCTTGTTTTTGTTTCTTCACGTAGCAATTTCGTCCACCTCCGAGTTAAAGACAAAACTCGGAAACGTCGTCGTTATATCCCTAAAACTGAATTGTTAAGTCCTGAAACTTAGAAAACTTGTACCAATCCATAGTTAAAGAAACATACCTGAGATACGGAAGAGTCATGATTTTAAGCAAAGATGGGTTTTTGATAACGAAATTGCTCCATTCTGTCTTATCAATCTTTCCATCCCGATCCACGTCTGCGTCCTCAAATGTCTGTTCATGGAAAATAAAGGACTCGAGTTTTATAAACGAGTCTTGCTTTCATAGAAATAGAAGTTGTAATAGACAAGAAAATAAACCTGATCTAGTATCATCTCAATTGTATCATCAGCCAGTTTCATTTCAGATTCGCAGAGAAGTGCAATAAGCATTTGCTTCACCTGCCAAAATCACACATACGAATACGATTTCCTATAAACACTTTGAAAGATACATTGTTTTGGAATGAGATGAAGAGATACAGGACAATTTCTTACCTCTTGGCGCTCAATGAAGCCGGTGCAGTCCATGTCGTAAAGTCTAAAAGTGACTGAAATAGAAAATACATACCAACATGAATAAAACTAACGAGAAGGCTTTAGAGAGAAAACGATAGTTATAAACGATACTTACAGTCTGTTTTCTCCTCTAGAGAAGTATTAGGATGGAAAACATTGAGTGATCTCACAAAATCACCAAAATCAATTACACCTTTTCGTTTAACATCAAACAAATCAAAGATCTGCAAAAGAGGGCATTACCATTTAGTACAAATCTTTAGGATTAGCTAGTAAAAGTCCGAGAAGAACTTAAGATTTTACCCTATTGGCAAACAAATTTTCCTTCTTTCTGTTCTTGAACAAAGCAAGTTGAAACTCTTCCTGCATTACAAGTTGGTCGAGAAATAAGTAACAATTTCCAAAAGTGGGCCAAGAAAAATTCAATTTTCAAAATCAAATCAATATTAAAAAAAGAATTAAAATTCAAGTCAACTATGTAGACACAAACTTGGTGAGCAATAAGGAGCCCACAGATCAGCATATGGAGATTCAATTATTACTGAATAATAAATTGGTGAAAGTCAAGAAAGTTGACAAATAGTATGGACTATGGATAATAGAGTAATAGTGTAATGAATATTATTATGTCACTATACATCAAAGCTTTCAAGATTCTCCCGTAAGAATCAAAAGCTATTGATTATCAATACCTTGTTTATCAAGCCATCATCAACAACCGAGCTGCTTATACTCTTGAACAATTCATACAATGCTTCAACTTCACTCACACTAACTAGAAACACAAAGAAACAATAAAATAACGAGATTAAACATCAAAAACATATCAATTCAGAAGAAACAAAAAAATGTAAATTCCAATAAACAATGGAAAAGAGACTCTTCTTGAAAAGTTTCATTGATCAAGATTCAATACGAAAGTGGAAGTAAACTAGACTAATGACCCAAGAAACTATTGAAATGGGATTATGTTATGAGATAAGTAACAACTAACAACAAGCATCATCGCAATTGAAAACAGAATTAACTTTAACAAAGTTACAGACCAAATAGATAATCAATAAAAGACCATTTTTTTAATATATTTTTCGGATACAATGAATGGTGAAATGGATTCACATATCAAAGAGCGAGTTCTTGGAGATTTAAGACAAAGAAGAAAATGAAACGTATAGAGCAAGTTAACTTACAAGCAGTCTCAGAAGCTAACTCTACAGGGTTCTCGTGTCCTGGAAATTCTCTAGCAGCCGTGGAATGGAAACAGCCCATTTACAAGATGAACAAGTAAAACGAAGAAACCAGTGAAGAACAAGCTTAATAGAATCCGCTAATTCTATAATTTCTGATTTCTGATATTTTTGCCCATCTTTAGAATCAACACATATTCAAGAAAAAGAAAAAAAAAATTGAATTAATAAAACGAACACGATCAAATGAATAAGTATAAACCCTAGAAATAAAAGTAGCAGCGATGCGGGAATCGAATTATACAGACTTACTTAAATTTCATCAAATGAGAAACAGAAAATTTCATCAGATTAACGAAATTAATCGAAAATTAAACAGTTAATGTAGGCGCGGTTTGAGAATCTCCGAATCACTAAATTGAACGGTGAGATCGAAATTAAAGATTAAAAAAATACCTAACGGAGCACTTACCACCGAGAGAATGGCTCGCCGGCTCGGTGAAAGAGAGGAAGAGATTTTGAGAAACGAGGAAGACAAAGAAGAAGATCTATGACGATGATGGCAGATGAAATAAATGATCGGACGGTTGAGATTAACTGTGCATATTTGTGAGTTTGCTGGGCCTTTTTTTTTGTAGGCCGATTGAGAAATTATGAGAACGTTTATAAGATGAGCTCGTACGTGTGAACGCGTGTGAAACACCGTCCTTGTAATTTTTACCTGTCTCTTTTTTCTACCAACCCCATTTTTTATTAATTTACTTTTTACCATACTTGTTGTTTAAGACATTTACTTTGTAGCCTTTAGTTGATTAAAAAAAACTTTTCATTTTTTGAAGTTTTCTTACATTTTTTGTGATGATTTTGGAAATTTATTTATGTGTGTGGAATATTCACTGTCAAATTGTGTATTTTATGTAGCTGTAAAAAAGAGAGAGAAACTTAATAGCTTTTAATTTCAAAAAAAAAAAACTTAATAGCTTTTTTGGTTAGTGAGTAAATGAATACTTGTAGAGTCAAGATTTATCATACTCAAAAGAATATTCTAAAGATTGATATTTTATTTGTATATATAGCTAATAATATTTTTCAATTTGGATCTTTCATTTTCATAATCCATAAAGATGTCAGCCTCTCATATTATTCAAGATCTAGTAATAAATAAATTTATGACAATGAAGCAACTAGCAAAAGGAAACTTGCTCTATGTATATATTCAAGATTCATAGGCTCATAGCGTGTGTTTGATATGATCAATTTCATTATGGGTCATATACCTTTTGGGATAAACGAAGAATTATAATATATTAGGTCACATTTTAGTAGTCTAATCAATCACGTACGCCATACAAAAAACCAGTAATATAAATTAAATGTATGTAAGATTTGGATTAGCATTACTACTTATAATTATATTTTATCCATAAAACATGATTCGATCATGCATGTTATATAAAATTTGAAACTCGGATCCTCTTTCTAATAAAGAATAAAGACATAGATATAGTTTATATTGGATTTAGTGCAAATGGGATGGTATTATTTTTCCCTCATTAATCCAACCCGATGTATATCTGGAATTTTAGACTAATTATGTGTGTGGTAACTTCGAAGGACATCAATGGTATTAACAAGCATATATATATACTTCGACGGATGAATTTGAAAGAACCGAGGAAACGACGAAGCATAATATTTACATGAGATGCGAGACCTAATTAGTAGATATATAATTTCGTAGAAAGAATATTATAACCAATTCTGCTAATAGAAGATGATAAAGAAGTCTTATTTACAATTGCAATGGTGTCACATATATCATGGAAGAGACATGAGCTATGCGGAGGAGACTAATGACTAAATGGTATACAATAATAGTTGAAGAAAATAGTATGTACAATAGTTATTTCAAGAATGTGGTAGATGAGAAGAAAGTGTAGAACATAAATTTCAATTAAAAAAAATATATTGACCAATTTATTCATAATAGATATTATTAGATCTTTCATTTTGTAAAAATTAATATCAACAAAAAAATAAAAATAAATAGAGAGATAGCTTTTTTGGTAAGAACAAAGAAATGGTTAAAAGGCCAAAAAGTAAATTGTACTAGGGGCCCTAATAATTTTGGCCCACTGGTCCCGACATCAGTTGGAACTTGAAACTAAAATGGTAGATTTTGTCCTTGACATGAAGTCAAAGTAGTTGCGGCAAAAATGGTATCCCATTTAGGGAAATGAAATGAAAATCAGTTTCTTCAAAAAAAAAGTAGTTGCGATAATTAGAGCAGAGCAATAAATGTCGTGGACTCTAAATGCTGTTCATACACTAAATCCCAAATTGTATGGAAGTTTCATACTAAAAGTCTAATGAAGTTTGATTTTTCTCAAGTTCATAAATATGACTTTATTTGATTATTTTCGAAGGTTAAATGCATGATTTGTCCACAAACTCATTTATCTGTATGAATTGATAATATATTAAGAGTAGAATGCATAAGAATCTTCCATTGATCAACTTATATGTCTGCTTTACAAGTCAAAGGACATTTCCTTAAGTTCAATACATTTTCTTTGAAACTACTTCATAGATATTTTTAAAGCAGATAAAATTACAAATCTGAAGATCAGTAATTGCAACAGAGAAATGACTTATGATCACAAAAGAAGAGGAAACAAAAGACTGTAAAAATGTTCATTTCTTTGAAGAAACCGTTGATGATTCGGGCTCTTTCCATGCTGCTTGCCATTGCTTGTCATATAACGTAGTCTCATCGAACAAACCCTTAAGTTTGTCTAAATCTTCGTTCTTACGAATGAAAAGAACTCCAGCTACAGCCACAAACAATAGTGTTTTGCAGAAGAAATTCCCCATTTGATCCACAAGTCCTACTCCGGTAAGACTATCAACAAAATAAGCCATGAAGAACCCTATCATCGCAGCACGACCTACACCAAGAAAAAACATAATATCATTTCATGTTTTCACTTGCAAATTCATATTAAGTTTAGACATTAGTGTTTTGGAAATCACCATTGAGAAGTTCGGCTTCAGGTAGATGGTATCTCTTCATCCATGCCCACCATGGAATAATCGAAGTATCGAAGAGTACAGGCTCGTCGTTAGTAGTTGTTTCCGGGTTATCTTCAAGCCATTTTCTCCTCTTTGCCTCTATTAAATACATAATCAAAACATTACACAATAATCATTCCTCTTACACTATTATAAACCAAAACAAAGCTTCCTAGTAACAGATCATTAACAAAGACTTCTATATATCCTAAAGATTATGATATTTGTAAGTTAATTATGGATTTTTAAACTTAAATCATTATGTCTTGACTCGTTCCAAATTCAACAATTTTTCCAGTTACACAAACTATAACCAAAAATATCTAAACTCAAAGATTTATATGAATCCCAAAATCATTTTATAATGTTTTTAGTCATTCCAAATAAATCAATTTTCCAAGTTTTACAAAATACTCAAAACGAAATATGATTAATTCAACATTTTTCCAGTTTCAAAAGCTATAACAAAAATAACATAAATTCTAGGATTATGTGACATTATCATGATTCAAGTCATTAGTCATTCTAAATTCAAAGATTTATATGTATTAACCATAACGAAATTTGATTAATTTCTTCTTTTTAAACACATAATCACTTAAAAACAAATAATAATTTTTGAAGTTTAAAGGAACTAACCAGCAACTATTACAGAATCCCAATCCATATTCCCATCTTTCTCAAACTGTTTCAGATCCCAAGTTCCATTTATCCATTTCGCATCTTCAAATTTGATTACCGTCGTCGTAATGCTCGAATCAAATGCTTCACCTCCAACGGCAACGTTTTCAGAACCGGAGGAGCTTTTCGATTGAGATTTCACCGGAACCTCCTCTACAAAAACCGAATCAGGCTTAGGAATCTCCACGGTTGTGGTGGAGACTGAAGTAGCCGCTGGTGAAGTTGTACCATTGTCAGATGAAGCTCGAGGGATGGAGATAAGAGAGAAACGTTTGGTGGAGAGAAGAGAGAATGAGATCTTGGGGATGAGATTAGGGTTTTGAAGTGATGATGAGATCGGCGGTGAGAATAACGCCATGGATATTGACATTTGGAGCTCTCTCTCTCTCTTCTCTTCTCTGCTTAGTTTTTTTTTGTTCAGAGTTAGTTTTGAATGTGTGGTTTCAAATGAGCTTTGGAGGAAGTGAAAGAGATGTTATCGTTAGAAATATGGAATGTATGTCGTTTTTGTTTTTTAAATCAGCTAAGGAAACTACGTGCCGTTTTTTGTTAAGTGTCAACATATACGAGCCAGTTTGTGGGCTTTAGCATTCGGCCCAAATAGAATTTGAATTCCAAACCCGACTTAATCCATACTCAACCCATGCCATGATTTTACGATTTGAAAATGTCTTTTTCAGTCTTATTTTTTTAGTAGTTTCTCTGTACCTTGTCCAAGTATATAAGAATATAGAAAATGGAGGAAAAGTCTTTGTAAATAAGTTAAGGGGTGTCTTTGTGTTTAGTAGTTTTTATTGGGGGATTGGGTAGTTATTGCCTTTTAGATGTTTTTTTATGATTTTAGGTAGTTTGTTAGTTTGTGAGATGTTAAAATGACAAAACTGTCCTTAAGCCAAGAAAAACAATTTATATTTTCGTTTTAAAACTTGAAATTAAAAAAAAAAAAACTAAATTAAAACTTTCAAATCTTAAAATCAACACTAATAAAACAAAACACAAAAAATAATAATTCTGCATCGTCTCCGTCGCTGTTCTTGGTTGGGCTCTTATCGAGAGTGACAAATTAAAACTTGGCTTAAGGCAAAAACTACCTAAAAACATCATAAAAGCAAAAACTACTCCATTGGCATATTAAAACTCAAAAACTACTCTAAATCCCAATTTCCCCATAAGTTAATCGATTAGGACCTTATCATCTCGTAAATGCTTTTATCATAAATTTTGGAGAGAAAAACTCAAATATACCATATTTTAGCATATATTACTAGAGTGTATCCAATTTTTTTGGAATTACTAGAATAATACAAATCGTTAAGGAAATGTCATATATGCCTTTTAGGGTTTTGAGATATATTTTTTTTCTAGTTTTGGCGGGTTTTTTTTTTAACAGTTGGAAACTGAAACGTTTTCTCTTATATTTTAGTGTTGATTTGAAAAAAAAACATACGAACATAAACTCATCTCTCTCTCGCTCTCGTCGAAATCCATCGCAATCTCCCCATCTTTCATCGTCGAAATCCGTCGCTATCTCCCCATCTTTCATCGTCGAAATCCGTCGCAATCTCCCCATCTCTCTCGCTCTCGCTCTCGGTCGCTCTCGCTCTCGCTCGAAATCCGTCGTCGTCAGTAAGAAAGTTGAATTTTGTTTTTTTTTTTTTAAATTTACTTGCTTGTTTATGATGTTGATTTGGGGTTATTGCTTAGGGTTTACAAATTTTTGAGCACTTGCAACGATATGTAATGGCTGACTTATGGATTGCTTTATGGCTGACTTATGAATTACTTTATGGCTGACTTATCGTCTCTGGCTGATTTATGGTTTACTTAATGGCTGACTTATTGTCTGCTTTATGGCTGACTTATGTTTTACTTGGCAGAGTTATGGTTTACTCAATGGCTGACTTATGGATTGCTTTATGGCTGACTTATGTTTTTGGCTGATTTATGATTTGCTTTATGGCTGACTTATTGTTTGCTTCATGGCTGACTTATGTTTTTTTATTTTTTGTGTTTGACGCAGATGGAGGGACCAAGGAAATACCCACCTAGACGTTATAAAGAAGGAAAGTTTCCATTGCAGAGCAAGAGTATGAACCACAATTGTCTTACCTCGAGTTTAGCATCCGTCCGAGATGCAATAGGGATTGATGCTGGAATGAAATCAAGGGCACAAAATTAGGAATAATTCCTAAGTTAGTGGACAATGACTACCGATGGTCTGCGAGGATTGTGCAATATCTTCTTTCTCATCAGTTGCTCTGAAGAGTGTTAATGAAATTTGGGCGATAATAGGTCGACGACCAATCAGATTAGGCTTAGATGAGTTTATCGACATAACTCACCTAAAGACAGAGCCGCCTAGTATAGAATCTTGTGAACCCGAGTATACAATGTTCGGGAGAAGTTGGGTATTCCAGGAGGGTGGCAGGTGGCCCAAAATGGGATGAATTGGCTAAAGTGTTTGGTAAGTGTCGGGATGGAATCTGAAGAAGCAGAAAATGGTGGGGTCGTTATGTATCCTACATATGGGGATCTATGGTCTACATCACAACTCGAGAATACCGCTAGAAGCTGCGAAAAGTATCTTCAAAGATGAATGTATTGATGACTATCCTTGGGGTTTAGTTGCTTATAAATCTCTTATTGAGGGTGTTAGTAATGCGCAGTTGGATGGAAAAGGATACACGGTTAATGGCTGCGTGCATGCCCTTCTCTTTTGGGCATTTGAATCAATAACGATTTTTGGAGAGTGTTTTGGTAGAATCATTGATGAAAATGAAATTTCATTCCTCAAATGGGGCGGAACTCATACTCGAGCTGATTTGGACAAGGTTATTAACGAAGAGATTACCACACGGTCGGGTAAGTTATTATGGCTGACTTATGGTTTCTATTATGGCTGACTTATCGTTTCTATTATGGCAGACTTATCGTTTCTATTATGGCTGACTTATCAATTCTATTATGGCTGACTTATCGTTTCTATTATGGTTGACTTATCATTTCTATTATGGCTGACTTATTGTTTCTATTATGGCTGACTTATCTTCTGATGTTGTTGGTATATTTTGCTAGGTCCGTGTCAGAAAGATGATCGTGCCGCCGGTTGATAAGATTTATCCTTTTACCAATGGAGAACAATGTGTAGACGAAGAGCTTCATAACTTGATAGTCGACATAATTGAAGATCGTTTTGTCGAAGGGTATTGGGATGTGAAAGACAAGGATGATGGAGTCCATGGAGAGAAGAATAAGAATAAAAGGTTGAAAGCAGATCTTATTGAACCACCGAGGAAGAAGCGGAAATCGAAAGGTGATGATGAGTCGACTAATTCCATTAGGACAAGAAACAGTGATGATCAGTCGATTAAAGGCTGATAATGCGCAGGATGTTACTAGTAAGGTATGAATTGTAATTACTTTACGGTCGACTTATCTTTCGTTTAACGGCTGACTTTAGTTTATATTATGGCTGACTTAGCATCATTAATGGCTGACTTATGGATTGTTTTATGGCTGATATATCATACATTTTCTATTACAGTTTGCACCCCAGGCAAAGAAAGTCATACAGCCGTCAGAAATCCAAGATATAGATGACGATTTTGTTATTCAGGACCTAGTACCTAGCGCGAGGAAGAATAAGAGATCGTTGAGGCAAACTGCCTCGAGGATGGAGGCAGCAGATAAGAGGAAGACTGAAGCAGAGCATAAAGAGAATGCTCAGGAATTGAAGAAAAGGAAGCAAGAGGAAAAGAAAAAGAGAATGCTCGGTTTTCTTTTTTTTTTTTAATTTAGCTAGGGAAACTACGTGCCATTTTGTGGTAAGTGTCATTAACGAGCCTGCTTGTGGGCTTTAGTATTTGGCCTAAATAGAATTAGAATTCCAAACCCGACGTAAACCATACTCAACCCATGCCATGATTTTACGAATTGACTTTGACGATTTGAAAATGTCTTTTGAATCTTTTCTTTAGTAGTTTCTTTGTACGTTGTCCAAATATAAGAAACTAGAAAATGACGAGGAAAAGTCTTTGTAAATAAGTTATTCGATTAGGACCTTGTCGTCTCTTAAATACTTTTTTATCATTAACCGATATACAAAGATTCGAAAGCTTGAAAAGTCTCGAGTCTTTTTGACGAGCCTATAAATTTCCAAATTGTAAATGGGATGTTAGATATTAAAAGAGCGTATATATTGAATTAAAGATTTGGAAATTTTTAATTGTTTTATACAAAATTTAAGATATGATGGTAAAATAATAAAATCATAGTTATAAATACATTTATCAACTGCGCCGTAAACGGGTTGTTATCGATTGAGCCAAAGCCAAAATGTCTACATGGATTAGAAAATAAACAAGAAAAAAAAATCCATGTGGACAACTCTTATTGGTTCAATGACGATGGATATATCTCGTTCCTTCGCGGCAAAGTTTCAATGTTTCAAGAACTTTCCAGAACTGCCCTTTTCTCGTATTAGTGACCCTACATGTGTGGAAAAAGGTAATTAGACAAACGCAGTAAGGGTATTATCGTCAAATTCTCCCCAATCATAAGGTCCTATAAATATCGAAAAGTCTTTATTTTTCAGTAATATTTTCATTAATAATCTAAAAGTCAGGCGAAAAACAAAAAAAAAAACAAAATCATGGATGCGTTCTCTTCCTTCTTCGATTCTCAACCTGGTAGCAGAAGCTGGAGCTATGATTCTCTTAAAAACTTCCGTCAGATTTCTCCGTCCGTTCAGAATCATCTCAAACGGGTAATTTCTTCGTCTCCGATTCTCTTCATCTTGCACAAATCCCAGTTTCTGAATCAGAGACTATTGTTATACGATTGATTGAGATTCGTTTCGTTTTCGTGCGATTGATCACTCTAGATTTCTCGATTGCATCTCAATTTCTAGGTTTTGGTTTCCGTTGACCGAATCGTTGCGATCGTACTTCCAATTGATTTCTAGGGTTTCTAATTTCATCTTACTGTTTTTTTTCTATGGGGGATTGAAATTGGGGAGATTCATAGTGATTTACTCTAGTCTCTCTGGCTTTCTCGATTGCATCTTAAGTTTTAGGTTTTGGTTTGCGTTGAACGCATCGTTGCCATTGTACTTCCAATAGATTTCTAGGGTTTCCAATTACGTCTTTCTATTTTTCTATGGGGGATTGAAATTGGGGAGATCATAGTGTTTTGCTTTAGTCCGCTTGTTATGGTTAAAGATCGTCTTTTTCCACTCACAAAGAAAATGACTTTATGGTGCTCACTGATTCTTATGTTTCTTGTGGAATTTTGCAGGTTTATCTGACTTTATGTTGTGCTCTTGTTGCGTCTGCTTTTGGAGCTTATCTCCATATCATCTGGAATATTGGTGGTCTTCTTACGACTATTGGATGTGTTGGAACTATGATTTGGCTACTTTCATGTCCTCCTTATGAACAAGTACGTATTCTTGATTCAACTTACCGTCTTTCTTATTGTGTTGAAATTTCGTTTTTTTTTTTAAACATGTTTGTTTTTTTTGATATAGCAAAAGAGGCTTTCACTTCTATTTGCGTCTGCTGTTCTTGAAGGTGCTTCTGTTGGGCCCTTGATCAAAGTGGCAGTTGATTTTGACCCAAGGTACTTGAATCTCATGTTCTTGTTTATCGTGGATGCTTATTGTTCATGTGTCTAGGAGCTGACATTTATATATTTTTCTTTTTGATTCTCCAGCATCCTTGTTACTGCATTTGTTGGAACTGCGTTAGCGTTTGTCTGTTTTTCAGGAGCAGCAATGCTAGCGAGACGTAGAGAGTATCTCTACCTTGGAGGATTGCTTTCATCTGGCTTGTCTATGCTAATGTGGCTTCAGTTTGCCTCCTCAATCTTCGGTGGCTCTGCATCTATCTTTAAGTTCGAGGTAAAGCAAGCGTCTCTGTTCTAGAAAGATCTGCTCTTTATGTTAGTTATCTTACTTTCTTAGACATCTCACCATTGCTATGAATCTGTCTCTTGTTGCAGTTGTACTTTGGACTCTTGATCTTTGTGGGATACATGGTGGTGGATACACAGGAGATTATAGAGAAGGCACACCTCGGTGACATGGACTATGTGAAACATTCATTGACTCTTTTCACGGACTTTGTAGCTGTGTTCGTTAGGATTCTCATCATAATGGTAAGTTCATTGTGTTATATTCTCTTTGCTATATGTTAACAAATGTTAGTGAACCTCCATTAATGGGTCCTGGTTCTTCTGTTTTACAGTTGAAGAACTCAGCAGATAAAGAAGAGAAGAAGAAGAAAAGAAGAAACTGAAGGCAATTAAAGTAAATAGAGTGAGTGTTTGATACCTTGGTGCTTTACATGGTCATCTTTTTAGGTCATTTTGGTGTTTTTACTTTTGTCAGTGACACTTTGTTTGTGACAATACATGTTTCTCCACTTAAAAGGATTATATCTTGTTTCTCTTCTGCGTAGTCGTCAGATTGTAAATGGCTCAAGTCGTTTTGTTTAATTTTTTTATTTTTTTTTGGCTACTAAGATCGCATTAAGCTAGGCATAATAAGCAAGAACCTGATTCCTTAATCTGATTAAGGTAATAAGCATTGTTCAAACGGGAATATAATTTTTTGATTTAGAGGACTTGCATACGATGAAACGAATCTAATCACGATTGGTAAAAGCAAACTGATTTTGTCTTAGAAAAACATTATTCGGCTGACTTCGAAGAGCATGAAGCTATTATTATTAAAGTTGAACTTTCTATAAAATGGTTGTCATTTTGTGTTGTAGTGGTTGTGTTTTTATTAGTATGAATACACTCATGCATCACCTTTTTGTTTTTTTTTAACCTTATCCCATTCTTTAGTTTCATCGCCTTGTCTCCAGAGTCCGATTCTATCATCATTACATTATTCCATCGAAATTTTCGTAAAAGAATTAGCACGCAGTCCGATTAGAGTCATGACTTTCTTACCGTTTCGGTTACTTTTCACTCTGTAATTGCAGGCCCATAGAGTCATATTAAGAGAAATGATGATCATTAGAGACAAGAGATCATTGTAATTTCGTTATAGTTTCTAAGTAAATTACAATACATTTCGAACATTTGAAATCCTAGGGCCAAAGTTCATACAGTAAAACCTCTATAAATTAATATTCGATAATTTAATAAATACTGTAAAATAATAAAATTAAATTAATATTCGATAATTTAATAAATACTGTAAAATAATAAAATTTGATGGTCCGGTGTAAAAATAAACAAAATTCGATAAGATAATAAAATAATAATTTTTTTAGAATCTCTAGGTCTCATTAATAATATAAATTAATAATCATTTAAATTTGTATATATATATATATATTAATGAATTTATGTTAGAATTCATCAATAATTTTTCTTATATAAAAAAATATTTGGTTGTATTTTAAACTATATTATTGTTATATCGTCTATAAATTTGTCATAAAAATAAGCAAATTTTTTGATAAGTTTTTAAATTCTAAATATGCATAATTTTTATTTCAATAGTCATATAAGCTGTTTATATACAACAATTGAGGTCACTAATCATAAATTTATATTAATCGTTTATATAAGTGAATTCATCTATAATTTTTGTTATTTATTATCAAAATAATTTGATTCAAGTCCAAACCTATTAAAATTTATAATATCCAAAACATTCATTTTATTTAGATCAAAATTTTTTTAATTTATATATTTTTAATTTTTAACAAAACTCTCTATAAATTAATAAATAATAATTATTAATTTATAGATAAATTATATCACTATAAATTAATAAATATCATGATCCCAATATTATTAATTTATAGAGATTTTACTGTATTTCGATTAAAAAATTATTTAACTTCGTAGTTATGATATTATATAAGTTATACTGTTTTCATATATCTTTCTTGCGAAAGTATTATTATTTGATTGAGACTCCACATTATTTTTGGAGTTACGTAACAATAATCACCATTTTCCACAATTTGCTTTTTCCTCGAAAACGAAAAACCTAATTTTTTTGATACATCTCATCGTGAGTAACATATTATTACAATTTCACCAAACCTCAAAAGTTATGTGGACCTTGAATCAATAGATGATTTCATATTTTAATATTAAAACTATATCTACAGTTCAAATAACATTTTGGAATATTAAAATACTGCGTAGACACCGAGCAATGTAACCCGAATTAGTTCACTAATCACATTCACAAACCACAAAGGTGGGACCCATCATTACAAATACTTTAACCAAATCAAACGGTGCAGAAAAGAGTTGTGTCCATGATCGTCGTCATTACGGCCGGTGACTTCACAGCCCATTTCTTTTTATTTTTTTCTTTGATATACAAAAATATAATAATTTACCAACGTCATGCCTTCACACATTTTACAATAATTTAACCCTATCTTATTAACCTACTCTTAAGTCTTAACTTTGGTGTGGTTTTTACCGTATTACTTTCTTGAAACATTTCAGCTTTATACAAGTATTATTCAGTGTTAAAAAAAAAAGTCTTAACTTTATTAAAAATACAGTCACTACTTTAAAAACTTAACAAAATGAAAGAAAAAAAAATACTAATTTAGTTAATTTCCTTTCGATTTTGGCCTATTTCTCATTTCTTTAGTTCTTTGTTCAACACTTAATATGACATTTAACTTTTAATAAACTAATTGTGATACAGAAAATATCAACAAAAGTATATTTACTTAATTTAAAATGAGATTTGACAAATGGAAGAAGTTTTTATTTGGTAATTAATTGATCATTCAAATTGATCTTAATATAATGTTGCAAATATTCAACTGTAATACAAATATTATCCATGATAAATTAATTTTTAATTATACAAAGTTAAAATTTCATTCATTAATATTTTAATTTTCTAATACTATTCCACTATCTTTTCATTTTTATCTAAATTTATTTTCTTATGGTTATTATTATTATTATCCTCAATATTAAATATTAATGATCTTCTTTTGGAATATAAAAAGAAAAAAACAAACAAGAAGAAAAGTCTATAGTCAACAGGAAGGAACCATAAGGCACAAAGCAAATGATATTCCTCCAGCCCTCATCCTCACTTTCTAACCATTAGAGTTTCTTTCTTCTTCTAAATTATTGACATTATTATATCACTTATTTTAATCCAAAAAAGCTTGAAAATATATTTTTCTTTCACAATTAAACAAATAAGCTAATACTAGTTAAAATTTTAATTTCATTTAGTAACTACATAGACCAAATACGAATATCCTTTAGGTAGTTAAGTAATTGAAAGAAAAAAAAATCTATAAGTAAGTAAGTAAAACATTAAAAGTTATAATATGAAAAAGCTAAGTAAGGAGAGGAAGATGAAACATTAACTTCATAATATACAAATACAAAAAAAAAAGCCATTTTACATTACACAATCACTCTTTCTCTATAACCTCACCACTTTCTCTCTCTATTCCCTTTTTTCACAGCCATTTGTTAGATTCCTCTCTCAATGGTTTCTTCTCTTTTATATTGGATTTTGCATTAGACTGATTAGCTCAAAAAAAAAACCCAAAAGAGAAAAAAAAACAAAACAAAACAAAAATTTATCTTCTCTTGATTCGGATTTTTAAAAAATTTCTGGGCTGTTCTTGTTTTAATTTCTCGAATTTTCTAGGTGAAGGTTTTTCACTTTTATTGTTTCTGGGTTTTTATTGGCTTTAAAAAAACAAAACTTTTTTTCTGGGTTTTTCTTCATAAAGAAGCTTCCAAATACCCAGTCTTTGTATAGCTCTCAATTAGTAAACAACAACAATAAACTCAATTTCACAAAAGCTTTGATTTTTGTGAAATTATAAGTTTATATATTAGTTTCTGTAAGGAAAAAAAAAAAGAAAACAAAAAGATGGGAAAGCAAGGACCTTGCTATCACTGTGGAGTTACAAGTGAGTTCTTGTTTCTTGATTTGATTTTCTGAGAAATTTAGTCCAACTTTGAGCTCTATATACATGTTGTTTATAAACTGTTTCGATTGATAATGCAAAAACGTTTCTTTGGAGACATGAAACAAAAGTTGAGCATTTGAAAATGATTTGGTTTGAGTTGTGTATGTGTTTATAACATTAAGAAACACGTTTTGGGTCCTTTTTACTGTTTTGATCACTCTTGTTGAGTATTGAATTGTTTTTGCAAATCAAGATCTTAGTTTTGTTTAAAATGGTCAATTATGTTGAATCAAAACTCAAACTTTAGCTCTGTTTTGATGTTAAGACTTTAGAGATCATTGTTCTTCTTGCTTATGAGGCTTTTTACTTGATAGTGTAAATCTGAGTGGAGATTGTGACATTTGTTGTTGTTGTTGGTATTGAGTGTTTAATCATTGGGAAATGTTGTAAACAGGTACACCTCTATGGCGAAACGGGCCACCAGAGAAGCCGGTACTGTGCAATGCATGTGGTTCGAGATGGAGAACAAAAGGAACATTACTAAACTATACACCGCTTCATGCGCGTGCTGAAGGTGATGAGACTGAGATTGAGGATCATAGAGCACAAAGGTTGATGATTAAAGGAATGTCTATGAACAAAAAGATTCCAAAGATGAAGTCATATCAAGAAAATTTCGCAGTTAAAAGAGTTAACTTGGAATTCAATATTGGTTTCAAGAGGAAGGCTTTAGATGAAGAAGCTAGCAATAGGTCAAGTTCAGGATCGGTTGTATCAAACTCTGAGAGCTGTGCACAATCTAATGCTTGGGACACAACGTTTGCTTGTAAGAAGAGGACATGTGTTGGACGTCCAAAGGCAGCTTCTTCTATTGAAAAGCTTACAAAGGATCTTTATACTATTCTACAAGAACAACAATCTTCTTGTCTCTCTGGTTCTTCAGAGGAAGATTTGCTTTTTGAGAATGAAACATCAATGTTGATTGGACATGGGAGTGTTCTTATGAGAGATCCTCACTTTAGTGTTAGAGAAGAGGAATCTGAAGCTAGCTCGTTCTTAGTTGAGAGCAGCAAGTCCTCATCAATACATGATGGAAAAGTAATAAAGCAGGAGCAACTAAAGAAGTAATTATAGTTTGAAGATTGCTTTGGGAGATTCTAATTTCAGTAAGGATTAATGATGATTCTTTTTGTTGCAGGAGCAAATCTCAAGTCTTGGGAAGACATAGTTTACCACTATGTAGCATAGATTTGAAGGTAAATCTCATTTGAAATTCCCTTCTTTAAAAATCTATTGAATGCTTTAAGTTGACTTGGGATAATCTATCTCTCTGCAGGGTGTTTTCAACTTTGATGAGTTCATAGAGAAATTCACAATGGAAGAACAGCAGAAACTGATGAAATTACTTCCTCAAGTTGACTTTCTTGAACGTCCTGATAGGTTTTAACTCAATGAAACTTTAGTATATATACAGATTTTTTACAGCGGCTTCTTTGAGTTCTTATACTTTCTGCATTTTTTCTTTTGCTAGCCTCAGAAGCATGTTTGAGAGTTCTCAATTCAAAGAGAACTTCTCCTTGTTTCAGCAACTTGTGGCAGATGGTGTTTTTGAGAAATCTTCATCTTCTTCATCTGGATCAAAACTTGAAGACATTAAGACACTTGCAAAGCTTGCTTTATCCGATTCTAACAAATCCCATTTGCTGGAAAGCTATCACATGCTCAAGGTTTTCGACGGATACTCTTCTTGAAACAAATAGTTTTCTATACGTTTTGGCTTTTGTTCACTTAAATCTTTGCTTCAGGAACAGAAAAAAGGGATTGAAGACTCTGTTACTACAACATCAAGGGTCTCAAACCTGAGTCCATCAAATAATCATAGTCTTGTAACCATTGAAAGACCTTGTGAAAGCTTAAACCAAAACTTCTCAGGTCAAATCAAGATTCTTGAATCATGTCAAATGCATAACTTTTTGCAATAAAAAATATGTCTGTTTCTGATTATATTGAGTTTTGCATTCTCCAGAGACAAGGGTTGTGATGAGAAGCCCCAAAGAAGTAATGAAGATTAGATCAAACCACATTGAAACTGAAGAGATGTTAGAGAACAGTGTCTGTTCCTTTAAACCTTTGAGCTGTGGTGGATCTCTGGTGTTTAGCTTTGAAGATAATGATATTTCTGATCAGGATCTTCTTCTTGATGTTCCATCAAATGGATCATTCCCTCAAGCAGAGCTTCTTCACATGATATGAAAGAAACTCATTGGTCTTTCTCAGAGCAAAGACTTTAAAGACTTTTTAAGATCTCTGTCTCTCTATTAAAGAGAAAACTCTTTTACTCTTTAGGCTTTTATGAGAAAATGTGGCCAAATGAGAGTTTTTCTGCACTATAAATTACAATTTGCAGATATAAAAATGGGAGGATTTTTATGGTTTGGTGGTCTTTTATAGTATATGTTGATACATATATCTTCGTGTCTTACTAAACTCGAAGAACAAGAAACTTTCGTTTTTTAAAAATATTTTTTCTTGGAAGTTTAGTATTGTGCTTTTATGTTAGAGGATGAGAAAAATATTTAGTAGCATTTTGATATCAAATTTAGAAATGAGGCAATGAATTCTAAGTATATGGTTTTATTTGAGAAAATTCCATAAAGATATACCAATTATTTATCGATTTCCACTAAAAATACATGAGTTTTTTGAATACTTAAAAAAATTCATGAACTAATTTATTTTTCCATTATAATACATATATTTTTAAATTGTATCTACTTAACATCTACGAGTTGACGGAAAGTAATATCCGCCAATTTCTTTTTTAAAATAAAATAAAATATTTTAAAGTCTTTAAAAAAATTTTTGTTCCAAGAATTAAAATGCAAAAAATTTAGATTTAGAATAAACGCACAAAGTTTCCTAAAATTATTTGAAATTCTAAAAATTGACATTATATATGGAAATTTTCCTTCATATATTGTACCATTTACAAACATGTTAATTTATTAAATATTAAAAAAAATTAAAAACAAATTTTACTACACATAAAATAAATAACATATATAAACTCTTTCAGAATCACATATATATATATATATATAATTTACATCTGAAATTATCCATAACAGAAATAGATACAATTTATTATGTTAGTATATTCGCATATAGTATTATCATGTAACTAATGTGGTAAGTCATAAATCTAACTCATAACTAATACAACTATATAATTGCAAAATTATACTTCTAATTTTGATACCGTGGGAATCAAGCCCTTCCCTTTTCTCCGACCCATTAAGCCCACTAAGTTTAGATTAAAGGTAATAGACAATCTTAGGGCTTCACTTCATTTTTAGCACAACAAAAACCTAAATCTTTAGAGCAACTAGAGAGAAGAGGGAAGGCAAAGAGGAGCAACCATCACTAATATGCCAAGCCACCACCGCCACCAAGTTGGGAGCTTTGAAACTCGCAACTAGTGTTGTTGCATCAGAAGAAACCGAGTACAACAATTAATAGGTTTGACTCTAATGTCTTAATCTACTCAAGTGAAGGTGGAAACGTGATGAACAAGGAAAATAAAAAAATGGAAGACCAAAAAAATGACTAAGGAAAACTTGGCGTTAGCAAGTAGCATGAGAGAAAAGTTTCCAGTGAGAGTGGTTCGGGGATTGAAGAGCTCGGACAGAAAAAAAAGTTGTATGTTTACGACGGTTTGTATACGGTTGAGGATTGTTGGGAAGAAATAGGGCATAAAGGGAATCATGTTTTCATGTTCAAGCTTTGCACAAATTCAGGTCAACCTTTTGTTGCTTGGAAACATTTCTTTTAGGCCCAAGGATCTGTAATATAAAAGTTATTTTTATTGTGATTACAATAGGATCGGGATCTTGTGTAGTTACAATAGCTTGAGAACATGTTGAGACTTGATTACTCTTATCTCGTGTTTTTTTTTACTACAAATTGTTAACATGTATCAGCATCAGTTTTACTCTATCCATTTTGTTAGCTGCCAAAAGAAAAAGAAAGGATATTAGGTTCACTCTAATTAAGTAGTAACTATCAACCATAAGACTTTAAAAGAACCATATGGACTGTATGGTTCATATATAACTTGTTTTAGGTTACCCTATAAGTTTAAATCAATTCATAACAGCTTATTATCAAAATATATCTTAATTTAGTTTCAGCATTTACCCTATAACAAAACTAACTGATATAAAAAAAATTATCCATATAGCTGAAGTAAAATTGTATCTATGTTGGCTGTTTCATCCTAAAAAGCAATATTTTATCCATGTATCCTAAAACCACATAAAAGAAAAGACTAAATTCTAACCAAACAAGTAATATAATAAAAAAAATTTAGAAGCTCAAAAAACCCAAATAGTTTTAAATCGAATGGAACCAAAACAGTTTTAACGGATTGGCTCGTTGCGGTTCAAAAAATATATTGCCCCATCGCGGGCAGGTCCAGAAGGCGCGGACCGGCCCGTTTTACTTTTTTTTTATGTGGTTTTCTTTCAAACTTTAATAGTGTGAATGGGATTTTATTTTTAAAAATATCATAATCAGTTCTATGATTTATAACGTGCTGATATATGGATGTTTCTAATTCATTATATATTTAGATGGTTAAAGCCCATGCTTCTTGGGCCTAGGTTAAGCGCTGACCAAGAATGAGATCTAATTAGGTCGAACTTTAAGAGATTTGTATTCATATCTCTCTCTCCGTCCGATAAGCAAATACAAGGACGATCATGAATAGAGGAGCAAACTTAGATTCCATCCCTAATGATCTCATTCCTGTTATACTTTCAAGATTGCCTGCAAAGTCAATCTCTAGGTTTCGCTGTGTATCGAAGCTATGGGAATCCATTATTTGCCGTCAAGATTTCACCGAGTTGTTCCACACCAGGTCTTCTAATTGGCGTCCAACAAGGCGGTGAGTGGAGCTTCTTCTCGTCGCCTCAGCCTCAGTCGTCTCTTGTAGTAGCCGCCAGTTTTCATATGAAGTTCTCTGAAGACACACACCCATACAAATGTAGCTATGCTTCTGGTTTGATCTATTTCCCAAATATGCGGATCTCAAAGGACGATGAAGATGTAGTGCGTGTGATATTTAATCCTAGCATGGGACAATATGCGATCTTACCACCTGATCTGAGAACAAAAACATACAGAAACTATGGCGGCTTTTTAGGGTTTGATCCGATTGGCAAGCAATTCAAGGTTTTGGTCTTAAATTACGAGAGAGTCGATGATGAATTGGTTTATCATATTCTGACATTAGGAACTGAAAATGTGACGTGGAGGGAGATCATATGTCCATTTACCTATGGCGAGCGTTCGGAAAAGATATGCATCAATGGGGTTTCGTATTACATAGCTGCTGACCCTGATAAAGAGTATGATAAGATAGGTTGCTTTGATGTTAGGTTTGAGAAATTCAAGTTTCTATATGTAGATCCTTATGTGATAGACTACTCTCATAAATTGATAGGGTAAATTAGGTTTGATTCGTTTGGAGTATGCTAATGATGGTGGATTTCCCCTTGAGTTACGTATGTGTGTTCTAGAGGATGTCGAGAAAGTAGAATAGACGACATATGCCTATACTTTGAGAGCTGAGAATAAAGTTGTTAAGGTTAACATTAACAATCTTTCCGTTGTTGGGGCGACTGCTTCAGGTGAAATTATTTTGGCCAAGGATAATGCATTCACTACAAGAAATTTACCGCAAAACCGACGGAATTTCCGACGGATTTACGACGTATTTCCGATAGACATGAAAATTGACGATTCCGTCGGAAATCCGTCTGAAAATTTCAGACGGATTTCAGACGGATTTTCGACGGATTTCAGACGGATTTTCGACGGATTTCAGACGGATTTTTGACGGATTTTCGACGGATTTCCGACGAATTTTTGACGGAATTTTTTTTTTCGGCTTGTCTAGTCATATGTCAGACTAAACCTTAGAACACGACACGTGAAACCACAAAACCGTCAGAAATCCATCGGTAATTTCCGACGGATTTCCGACTGTTTTGTGGTTTCGTGGTATTTTACGATCCGTTTAACTTGAAATATGTTTGTATTATGCTATGTTACTCATTTCAATCATAATATAATACCAAAAACCTTATATCATATATACCAAAATTAGAAAAATTCATACAATCATGTTTATATGTTAGACAATGATACATATACTTAAGCGATGATTTATAAACATAACAAATAATATTTTCTAATTTTGGTATATTTAATATGTAACAAGGTATTTGTTAGTATTTTATCATTGAAATGAGTAACAATTCATATTACAAACATATTTCAAGAGAAACGGATCGTAAACGACCACGAAACCACAAACCCGTCGGAAGTTTCCGACGGATTTCCGACGGATACTATATATCAAATGTGTTAAATATGTTGCATATGAGTTTAATTAAAAAAATTCATTTTCCGTCGGAAAATAAAAATTTGACCGCGTAAGTTGCCCGCGTGAATTAAATTTTTTAATTTCCGACGGATAGCAAAAAATATAGGCGCGAATGTTCCAAATATTTTTGAAAAACACCGGCAAATATTAATTTTTTCGCCAGTTCCGACGGATATATCCGTCGGAATTTTGTTTTTATATATCACTTCTTCTTCTCACCGAATTAATTTCTCATTTCGCCAATTCCGACGGATTTCCGTCTGTTCTAGCGTGTTTTCTTGTAGTGATTTAAACCGTTTTATGTTTTCTACTTTAACCCCGAAAAGAACACTCTCCGAAGTGTTGAAATCCAAGGTGTTAGAGAAGAGGAAGAATGTTTTAACGATCATTCAGTTTACTACTTTGTAGACCATGTAGAAAATCTTAGGTTTGATGTTATGAAGACAACATATGCTGCAACATCTATAATAAACCAACCACAACAGAGCACATCTAGAGAAGATCATCAAGTGAGGACCGTTGCTCACCTGGAACAAGATCGTCGTCGTACATTTGAGAGAGTTAACAAATTTGATGCTCTGTGTCTTGTAGAAGATGATTAAAATTTTGCATGTGTTAAAACCTGATTGCTTATCTTACTCGTCAAGTCAGCTGAAAAAACTCTATAGCTATTAATTTGATGCAAGTTGTATTTGTATACTCTCTCAGTAAACATTAAGTTATCAACGAAATTATGTTTTTATTAAGATTCTGTCAGTTTTAATTTTTATTTAGTCACTAAGACTGAGGATTTAGAAGAAGTAATAATGGCCTTTGGTACTGTCGGATAAAGGAGCGCACACAAGTGAACTAGGTGACTGGCCTGCGTATTGATGGAAGAAAAATCCATCGGCTGATATATAATCATCAATTTTGAAGACGCGCAAGATTTTAACATGGACATGCCACACCGTTATCGCCGGATACAATTGGAAAAAATCGTGATATCGCTCTATGGTCAACGATAAGAAAGTAATCAACACAATTTTTTTAAATGAAAAACTATTCGATTTGTTGTGAAAAAATATACTGGCCAAAGCTTTTCTAATTTTTTTTTGGGGTCAAACTTTCATTTAAATGAAACTAACGATTACACTCCTCAAGAGGATTATGAGAACACAGTAACATGGCAGCCTTAGCCAAGGAATCTGCCTCTGTATTCTCGCTTCTTGGCAAAAAAATTGGAAAGAGATTACATCAAACCGGTTTTTATAAGTCCTTATGTTGCGATTTTGACATCTAACCTCTTCACTCTTTAGCTTAGTGTTTTACTCGATCGTTCTCTCTTACTCATTTGGTTCGTGTGTGTTTTAGAGAGCAAATAAGAGAAACACTTTAACACTTAATTGTCCACATTGATAATTGCTTAGATTGTTTCTTACAACACAACACTCACATACATAAGACCATACTTCTAGACATCATTACACTACACCATACTTCTAGACATCATTACACTACACCATACTTCTAGGTTCTAACTAGACTCTCTTACACAAGCAACCTTAACAATACAACAATTATTACACTTAGTCCTTAGCTAAGCTTTAGACTAACAACAACTCTAACTCATTGAACCTAATTAAACAATTAGCCCAATCATTTATTATCACAAACCAACAAGCCCAACTTCTTCTTCCTTGTTGACTTTGGTCTTCTCCTTCTTGTGTTGTTCATTCATGTCACGACTTCTTCTTCTTCTTCCTTTTGCTACGCTTTGCTTCTCATTCTTCTCGCTGATGGAAGCTTCTATTTGTTGCAGGATTCAATCAAGGATACAATTCCAACACCTTAGGTCTTGTAATGTTCCAAAAATCTCGGTTGAGGAAGCCTCCGTATTCAGCAAACGAATGAGCACCTGACAGTCTGAGTGGCATTTGAGCTTACGGTATCTCGCGGAGATAGCTGTTTCCAGTGCCTCCTTTAGTGCCAAAGCTTCAGCCAACATAATATACATTAAATTAAATTCAGTTTTTATAAATAAAGAAAATTAGAGCATTCCAACTGGATTCTTAGACCATCAGCATTACACACCCAACACTTTATGTCTTCCCATTATTTTATTTACACACGTCATCACTTTTATGTGAGACATATGTCTTGCTGAGCTGAAGACATATGTCTAAGAGAAAGTGAGTGTTTTTAATATTTTTTAATGGGAAGACACGACCAAAAGTCTGCAATGCGGATGGTCTTAGTTTAGAAACCCTATTAAAATAATAATAAAATTTGAGTAAAGTATGAAAGAGAAGGGAGAGTTCTTATTTGAGAAATTTAAGAATCCATGAGTTCTAAAACAAAAACTTCATCTAATAGTTGTTAGTTGCTAATTGGTTCAAATTTCTTTTTTATTTTAAATTTTATTATTTAATTAAATTAAATTAAAAATATTAATATAATATTCCTTGGATACTTAGGTTTAGAAACTTACCCTCTTACACTTTCTCAAAGTCTTCAATAATTCTCGTTTCGCCGGATCGCAGGCGAGGTTGAAGAAGATCGATCATTCGTTACTGATCGCGACTCTCTGGTAAATACATTGATCTTGTTTACTAATTTTCCTTTTCATCTTCTTCACTCTGTATTCACGTTTTTTTTGGTCTCGTCTTAGTTCATGCTTTCGATTTTCATTTTCCCAAGAAAATGTGCTTTGAATGTCTTCTAATTCAGTTTTCTGAGATTTTTATGTAATTTTCTCACAACCAATCTGTAAAATTTCGAATTGATTCGTCTCTTGCTTGGATTGGTTCATTGTTTGTGAGAATTTTCTCAGAATCTATGAAAATTGATTTGAAATCAGTTGGAAAAAATCGCATTTTGTCACAATCTAAAGCTCAATAGACAAAACCGCTTCTAATTCATGTTTGAGGTATTGCGTTTGATAGTTTTAGATATCTAAATCACAGAACTTTTTTGGTGATTTGATTTACTAAAAGAATTGACTTTTGTGTATCTTGTAATGGTTCTTCCAGGAAGATGATGAATCATTCTCATAAGCGACAAATCGTTTTCGCAATTCGAGATTTCCCTTTAGGCTGTGGAACTCATACTGATGATGACTCATCGAACAACGCCTTCAAGAATCCAAGAACAAGTGACGTAGCTGTCAAGAATCTTAAACCTGAAGGAACTATTGTTAAACAAGAATCAGCTGATCATGATCATGACGTTGCAGTTCATGAATCTAATGGAGTTGTTTCAACTCTTAGACAAGAAGAAGAGATTAGAAACACCGATCATGAACCTGAACCTAATGGAGTTTTAACTCTCGGAGAAGAAGTGGAGATTAGAAACAGTGATCATCTTAGTCCTCGTGAGAAAGTTCTTGAAGTATTGCGTTTTTTCAAACAAGTTTACAAAAGGTTGGATCGAGAAAAAGAAGAAAGGAGAGGTGGAGATTTGTTCAAAGCTACGAGCAGAATCGATATCAAGACTTTAGAGTTCATTGAGAAAATGGGGAAGCAAGTGAACTCAGAGAAAAGAATTGGATCAGTTCCCGGAATTGAAATTGGAGATGATTTTCAGTACAAAACCGAACTTCGTGTTGTAGGGCTTCATTCCAAGACGATGTGCGGGATCGATTACATGAAAATCGGAGAACTGAGGCTAGCAACAAGCATCGTAGCATCAGAAGGGTATGGATACAACGATAAGTTTGACTCTGGTGTTATGGTTTATACAGGTGAAGGAGGTAACGTGATCAGCAAGGAAAAGAAGACTGAAGATCAGAAATTGACTAAAGGGAATTTAGCATTGGCTAATAGTATGAGGTATAAGAAGGAAGTGAGAGTGATACGTGGCGAAGAAAGATGGGATCGAAAAGGTAAACGATATGTGTATGATGGTTTGTATATGGTTGAAGAGTATTGGATAGAGAAAGATGTTAGAGGCAAATCTGTGTACAAGTTTAAGCTTTGTAGGATTCCTGGTCAACTTCCGTTGACTTGATATTTGTATTTGTATTGTCATATAAATGTAGTACAAATCTATGATCATATAATAAGATTTGAGAGAGAAAGGTTATTTTACAAATGTATAGATTTATTTCAATCTTTTAACAGGTTTGTATTTGGTTCATTTTTGACATTGAAACAAATAATAAGTCAATCATTTTTATACTTTGATTTAAAAGATGTCTCTGATTTTGGAATCATAAAATGCTTATATAGTGGTTATTAAAATGTTGATTTTGTGCCTTTTTCATGTATGCAGAAAGATGAATCAAAGGGCCTCAGTTTCTGTTAAGCAACGAAAGGTCTCTGCTTCAAGAGATTCTAAACAAACCAAAGTTAAGAAACCCAAAAGTGAGATTCATGGTGATGTTGTTGCAGTCACTAATGGGAAAGAAAAGAGTCAAATTGGTTCTGAAGTTGTTGGTGTTGCTGACCAGAGTAACCAATCAAAGGTAATGTTGGGAGTGGAAGATGTAATCCACCTCGTGAAAGTAAAGTTAAACTTGTAAGCTCAGAGGAATCTAAGAAACTATTAGCGTGACAAAGCAAAAGAAGACCTGTTTCTGTTACCATTAACAAGAAGTCTGTGATGGAGAAGAAGGTTAGTAATGCGGATGCATTAAGACTAAGAGCAAATGCTAACAAAGCGACTCAACACAGAGATGAAAGACGGTCAAATCAACTTGGGGTTATTCAACAAAACCGGGTTCCTAAAGCGAGAGTTAATGCAGCAGTCTAAGTATCAACCTATTCAAGCTCCTTAACATGATGGAACAACGCAAGAACCAGCTGATCAAGAACATGATCCTGAACCTAATGAACAAGAAGGAGAGATTAGAAACCCTGATTATAACCTGGCTTCTTCTTTTTATTTCTATCGTCTTCTAATGTGGCTGCAAATCTCAACACAGAGACATCATGTGAAGAAAAATGGAGCATTTTAATGTAAACCCATTTCAACATTGGGAATTCTGATTTCAAAGCAACAATACATCTCTGAAACATCTCTTAACACAAATTTCTCATTCTCTTGAATCTCTTCCTAAAACAAAAAACACAGACAGAGCCAATATGATTGATTACTTATGTGGTTTTGAGAATCTTCCTCTGCCTGAGGAATCTAGCGATTGGAGGAGTCAACGCCATAGTGATCGGAACTCTTATCGGAAAAAGCGCCTTATTACACAAAACCGCCAACGCTAGGGCTCCACCGGCCGATTTCGCCAACTGTTTCGTCTTGTTCTCGCTCGTGCCACCTCCCAAACCTTCCTCTTCCAGATTTAAATCGAGGCTAGGGTTAGGGTTAGGGTTTTCCTTGTTGGAGAACCAAGGGATTTGGTACTTGTCCAGCAACGATTCGACATCGACGTTGTTCTTGATGGCGATGTAGAATCCACTAATCGAGACGCCGGAGACCGAAAAATGAACTCCCAGCGCCACTTTGCCGTACTTCTTCACAATCTCCTTGAGCCGAGTCGCCATCGAAAATCCCAGAAACGAAGCCGCCGCACACCAAATCACGATAATTTCGGACCTGAAAGGTACCACTACTCTGGTATTGGGCCTTTAATGGGCTGTGTTTGATTATATGTAGCATTCTAAAAGCTAAACAATAAAATTTTCAAGGATATTTCCAAAAGGCCACAACATTTGTTTTGTTTTTGGTTTTTAGCTACAACATTTGTTTTGGTGTCATTATTTTTCTTATCAACATGTAAATTACCGATTTAAACTCGGATAGTGTGACACCAATAGGTCAATAACACAAACTAGTGAACTACATGACATGGTTTATAGTTTCAAGTAGTTAACTTGTGCTTAAAGTATAAACGAAATCACTTGAATGTTACGAATGATAAATGATGGTTTAGATAGAAACGTGACATGACCAATATATTTCCCCAATTCTTGAATCTTTAATTTTGTTGCAGCCAAGAAATGGAGAATGTAGCTGATAAAACTTGAAGGGATAGCGAGGAAACTAGGGCAGAAAATGGTATAGAACTCTGAAACTATCCTTGTAAATCAATTGTATAGTAACCTTGTAATGAAACTCTGAAACTAGAATTGGAGTTTAGGAGAATTCAAATCAACTATCATCCAGATGCGTATGGCTCACGCATTTAGGTAATTTATAACTCAAGGAGACAAAGTGATAAGAGGATACAAAGAGGAGGAGGCCTTTATAGTTAAGATAAAAACACGAGAAATTGCACAAAAAGAGTGACCAACAAACAAAATCCACAAATCCCAGTGTTTGATATTAACATCATAAGACAATAAAGAAATGACATATCTGATATCTCTCAATACTCAGTTGAAAATACAAAAAGCAACAAAGAGGATCGAATCAGTTCAAACCGTATGAACCAACGATATTGCTAACAGTTTGTGCAAAGATTCTTGAGGTAATCTTTTTGCCAGGGACATGGAAAGGGTTTGAGACTGCATCCACATAAGCAGCATGGAACTTCCTGAAGAGCTGTAGAAATAAAACACAAAAAAAATGAAACTAAGAAGAAAGTAACAAACACAAGTTAGAAGAAGCAAATGTTAACTTACAGTTCTCACATCGGTGTCTCTAACATCCAAATCAGTAGTGACCAATATAAATTTGACTTTGGTATTAGTCAAGTAACCATACCTAAAGAAGAAGAAGAAGAAGAAGAAGAAGAAGAAGAAGAAGAAGAAGAAGAAGGCATTAAATAAGAGAAAAATTAATCAGAGAAAGAGAGGGAATGAATTGTTATTACACTTTGTAGTTGACTGTAGGATAGAGCAATCCAAGAAAAGCTTCGTTCAGAGTCGTACCAGACTTTTTCGGATTGTTCACTGAAGAAATTTCAAATTATATATATATATATATATATATATATATATAATAAAGGAATCCAAATTTTGAGAATTAGAAGAAAAGCGATTAAGAACCTCGCTCTTCGATGACATCGAGGGAACAATGAACGATGTGGTGGAGCTTGAGAGCATCTTCAGCATCCGTGAAGCTCTGTATGTAAAGCGGATTGTTCTGTTTTCAGATCCAAGTTAGAAAACGGTAAGATTTGGACATTCAAGATCAAAATCAGAAATCGGAATGTTAAGCCGGTCACCTGATGGCCGACGACGGCGACGCAAACGATCATCTTCTCTTCTTTGTGCGTGAATCAGATCTTCCGAATCTCTCAAGTTCAGATGATCACTTCTTTTTTAATGGGCCGAGCTTTAGTAAGCATAACTATTGGGCCTTTTAGTCTTCAAGATGAACAAAATATTATAATAAAGGAATTGAAGCGACGAGATTCATTAAAAGAGAGATAAAATAGAAGAGTAACAGATCTCAGATGTGTGCGTGTGTGTGTGTTTTTTTTGTTTTTCTGTTTTTTGTTTTGCAACCGACCTTAGATGTGTAAGAAGAATCTGAATCGATTGATTACCTTCTGCAAAACCAATACCGAGCAGCAAGACACAGATTGGATGATAAACGAAAATATATATAAAATCCTCCGTACTATTAAAATTAAAGTACAAATAACTAATCATTATATTTAAATAATTTTATACTTATTCATACATTCAAATAATCACCTAACTAACAAAAATAAATATTAATAAAAAATAATTATCAAATCTTTCTTAACCAAAATATATATTCTTTTATTTTTGGGATTCATTCATTCCAAAAATATTCTTTATCATTAAGATATTATAATATATGCGTCATTAATTATGTATTTGTCGTATGTTGAAATGTTTTTAAACCCCAACCGGATGGCGAACTCTCTGGCTCACCGGGTTAGTGAGTTGACTGACGGTCGATCAAAAATCAATATATTAGTGAATTTGTTTATTGTTTATTATATATAAAAATACAATTCAGGTTTTACTAATATGTCAAAAATAATTACAAATTTATTGAATATTCTAAATTCACATTAAATTAAGAAAATACTAACATGTAAAATTTTTAATGCTCAAATAAATTTATAATGTATAAACTAATAAATTTATATTAATATAATTGACATGTGTTGTATTGCAGGTTCGAATCTAGTATATAGTATACTATTAAAAGAAAAATACAATTGAGTAATTATTGAATCCAAACAGTTATATATATATATATATATTTCCACTTCCAAGCAATCACCTACGTAGTAAAAAAAATATTAATAAAAAGTGAAAAAAAAATCACATACGTAATCATTGTCTCTCTTCTTTTTCTTTATATTAAAAGAGAAAGTACAATTGAGTAACTATTGTATCCAAACAGCTCTATAGATATTTCTACGTCCAACCAATCACCTATGTAATAAAAAAATATATTAAAAAAAAAAAATCACTTACCTAATCATTGTCTCTTTCTTTTTTTCTCTCTCTTATCTTATTTCCGCAGCTAGAACCCTAATTCTTTGTCTCCTACCTTCGGATTTGATTCCCAATCGATTTAATGACATGGTGTGAGTTTGAGCAGTTTTACAATGGGGTAAGAAGAAGTTTGTTTAGAGATGCCAATGGAAGAAGACGTTGCTGAAGATATTTCAGCAACAAATAATGAATTGAAGTGAAGTCGTATGTTTATTAAAGAAGATAATATAGAAGAAGAGCTTCATTTCAACAAGAGACAAGCGAAGGAAGCTTCAAATGATGACATTAGGTCGGAAATATCAAACTCAGTCGCGTCTCTGGTGGTAGAGTCTCCGTTTTCTAAGCCAATCAGATTTTTGCAATTCCGATTTTTACTTCTTTTTTCAAATATAAAAAAATTTGAACAATTTCTCGATTTGTGTGTATCATCCTTGCGCAGGGTCATGCTAATCTTCTTTGTATCGTTCCAATTTTATCGAATGTCCCCGAAGGGACCCGATTGTTACTTCTCTGAGAGCAATCAATGTGTTTTTAAAGGTTAGAACTCTAAACTTATAAAATCAAGAAATATTATTTTGTTATTGAGTTTTCAAAATTTAAACTTCCGTGCTTTGTGTACAAAATCCAGTTGAATTTGAGTACAAAAGAACTTACTTGTGTGAAGAATCTAATTTTTGAAATGGAAGAGAAGAACATTGTAATGAAGTAGAATCAAATGAGAGATCTTTGGCATTGCCATCTTACCAATGTAAGTATAGCCTCCATTTAATTAACTCCTTTTATGATTTGATCTTCTCAATAATCATTTGGTTTTCATCTTCTTAATTGTAAATTTTGTCATAGTGGTTGAGGAAGACAAAGAGGAAACCTATGTTTACTACATTAGAGAAAATGAAAGAAGGTTTTTGCTGATAAAACATAAACTTCTTAAATGATTCTTTTATCGTGTGTGTTTGGTTTACTTAATGTCTCACTGATCATGTTTTTTGCAGAGTTGATGTTGCATGGCTTCATATCATTTCATTCGAACAGCTAAATCAAGTACAATAGACATTGATTAACTAAACTCATGTAATCTTCTTGCAATTGTTTATTAGGTTGTTTCGTTTTTGTTTATTGGGTTGTTTTGTATTTGTTTTCAGATACATGGTAAAACCGATTATTAGAAGAAAGCTAATGGCTCATCTTCATCAAAAATATGATGATAGGTTTGTCATCTATGATCTTCTACAATTAAGTAATTCCTAAAGATTGGTCCCATGCAATGTTTTGAAAACTAGACCAGACATCAACTCACCATCATTACTGGATGGTTAGTCGGACCGGTTCAACCGGTCGAACTGAGTTTTTAAATATTTATATTTTAATATTATGTATATATATATATATATATTCTAACATTAAACTTAAATATTTGTTTAAACTTAATTTAATTCTATTTTATATTTTCATAGAAACAAATATTTAAGTTTAATGTTAGAATATATGAATATATATATATATATATATATATATTCTAACATTAAACTTAAATATTTGTTTTTATGAAAATATAAAATTAAATTAAATTGAAAAGTGAAAAAAATGACTTTAAATTATGGTTTAATTCAAAATATATGATTAATTTTTGTGAAATGGGTTTTAGTATTGAAACGGGTTACCAGTTTTTGGCCGGTTTTACCGGGTTTTGTTCAAACCTGGGTTTTGTTTCAAACCGGACTTGGGTAGGTGGTCAACTTCCGGTTGAACTGGTCTGGTCCGGTTTTCAAAACCATGGTCCCATGTCGAAAAGGTAAAAAACATGAAATCAAAGAATAATCAGTCCATCGACATCAACAAAAGCAATGACGCTTTTAAAGTTAATGAATTGATAAATGATATGATGATTCTAAAAGATGGCATTTCAAAGAGGAGAAAACATGATGCCAAACGCTGAAGGTCGAGACTGATAGTAAGGCTAGTAGGTCGAGTAAAACTGAGCCGTCAATGGCTTATAATGCAAAGCACTCGATCATCGACTCCTCCGGCATCAAGGTGAGAGCGTCTCTTTGAACCAACCATAAACTCTCTCAGAGCGGAATCACATGAACCAAAGAGAAAGGAAGCGCTATGTCACACACAATTTTTCGTGGGATGGTATGTGACTGTCTCATTGCTTCTACGGGGCCATTCCGACTGGGGTATGGTACTATGTTTCAGTGAGGGACGTGCATGATTCAGGTTGGAGAGACCCTTTAGAGTTAAGCAGACCGACTCGGTTGAGTTTGGTGAGTCTGTCGCTGATCGAGGATTTGACTACGAAGAATGGATTAGACCATCTCTCCACATCCTTAATGAGTCGAAGCCAGGACGAAACCAGTAGAAGATAGTCCGTGAGACAAAGGCTGAGTCGAAAATCGTGGAGATGATTTGACTGCCACACAGACTTTCGGGAAAAGCCCATGACAGCTCGCTCACTCTACCAAGGTCTTTCCAGGAGGTCGGCTAGCACATAGCAAAATCCGACAATACAAGTAGCGCTAGATATCTCAGAGGTCTTACTAGCTCCTCCAACAGCCAAGATAGCTAAGCCATAAACCAACGCACAAGCCAAAACTAATCCTACTCTAGAGAAGCGAGAAACAAGAAGAGAATAGCATACCCAAGACTAAACAACACCAAGGCGTTCTGAGGAAAACAATACGGATAAGCGTGGCCTCAAAGGGAAAGCCAGGGGCATGATTAGAGAACATCAAGAAATGAGAGAACTCATAGGCAGCTAAGTCAACAAAAAGAGCGAAGCTGCGCAATCATCACTACAACTCCCTGAAAAGCCGCACACTTGTTACAGAGAGATCAAGTGATCAAAATCCACCCACACACACCTACCTCAGTCGCGCCGTTGACAAGACCCAAGAGCTATCCGAGAACACGAGCAAGCCTCTGGAATGAGAGCAGATAGAGCAACAAGACTCCATGACTACACACATCAGGACACAACACATAGAGAGGAAACAAAAACCCTCCCTAGCTCCTCTGCCGTCCTTACGCAGAATTGAGCAGAGCGAGAAGTCGCGGCTCAACTCACTGCCTTGTAGTTACGCTCCGGAGACAAACACCAATGCGCCTAAAGATCTGGGACCCTGAAGCCTAATCGGAGGAGAGCACAACAGCCACTACAGCAACAAGGGAAACCAATCTCCTTCGTCGGCTCATTCGAGTATATCTAAAAAAGATCCACCAAGACACGAGTCGACCCATACGAATAAACTGCCTAAAGCTCCACTGGAAACCTTTGTCGTCCCCTAACAGAGGAGAATCAGCCAAAGACTCGGCGTATTTACCACGGAAGACACCACGCTCTGAGACCTTCTGTCACACGCGCCGAGAGACCCGAATTGACCCAAGATCGCCGAGAAATTGATAGCTAAGATCCAGAATAGCAATGAAACATGAGCCCTTTGACGGCACCGGACGAAGCCGGACACCGCATAGGCAGAGCAGATCTGCGGCGAAGGAGAAAGTTTCGGCAAGATTTGGGAGAAAATTTGTCGCGCGTGGATGTCACGCACCCACGCGCCCACATTAATGCAAACTTGACCTCTACATTAATGGAAACATTTCATATCTGACTTAGGTTTTTATCAATTAATTAATTTGTTGCACACAAAAGAAAAAACCTTTGACCAGAGAAGAAAAAAACTTTGACCAGAAAGAAAAACTTTGGAAACAAATTAGTTGCATGAAAGGTTAAAAGTTAATTACGTGACATGGTACCCTTAAGAATTAAGATAATGAAAGTTCGAAATAAGTAACATATTTATTATCGTTTACTGAAGTTTTCTTCTTCCTCTCTATATATAAAGAGGTTTCAGATGTTTTACGAAATCATTCACTCAGTATTCTCCCTTCCTATAAAATTCCAAGTCTGATTTTCTCCAGTTAATACTCTAAGTCTCTAACATTCCTCTAAGTGCTCTTTTTATTTGTCCAAAATTTGAAAAACACCTACAGAACAATATATCTCTAACTCATTGAGTAATTTACTCATACTAGGTAATATCCAACTCCATATCTTTCAATTTTTATTTTATTGTATGATCTTGTTTTCTTTGTTTAAGAATAATTCCATTAAAAATTAGATCAAGTGGTGGTCTAGTAGTTCCATTTGATAAGGAGTTGCCCTATAGGTCTAAGGTCAGGGATCGATTCTCCGTCAAATGAAAAATTATTTAAATCACTCTCATTTGGCTATTTAAAATGATGTCATGTTTTAGTCCTATTAGAAAATCCGGTGAGTGTGCTACTCGATGACTACACTCACACTAGGAGATTAATCGAGTGTTAAAAGCTCAATAAACATAAACACAATCCCTTGTCACATAAACATAATCCCTTTTTAGAAATGAAAATGAACTAAACTCAATAACAATAGTATAAATTTTTGTGTTATTGGTTTAATGAAATTTAAATTTATTTAAAATACCTTGTAGTTTAAAATGGTTTGGTGCCATTAATTTTAAAAGTTAGTTGAAATAGAGGTTCTCATTACTTTGATTTTCTGATGTATTTTTATAACTGAAAATTTATTAACGTAGTAATTAGTGGCTTCATGTTAAAACAGACTTAAAAACTCAAAACTCCACAATTGCTTTATAAGATGTCTCTGAGGTAGGAATCACAAAACACATTAATGGTTACTAAAATGTTGATTTTGTGCATTTTTTTATGTATGCAGGAAGATGAATCAAAAGAGCTCAGCTTCTGATAAGCAACGAAAGGTCTCTGCTTCTGATAAAGGAAATAATGTGATTGGTTCTGGAGATAACAAGTGTGTTGGTGTTGCTGATCACAGTAACCATAGGCCTAAGGAAGCTGAATCGAGAGCTGGCTTCAAAGGTAATGTTGGGAGTGATCCAGTTATGAGGAACTTTAATCCACCTCGAGGAAGTAAAATTAAACTTGTAAGCTCAGAGGAGTCTGAGAAATTATTAGCTTCTCAAAGCAGGAGAAGATATGTTCCTGTTCAAATTCAGAAGAAGCTTTTGGTAGTCAATGCTGTGATCAAGAAGAAGGTTAGTACTGCGGATGCATCAAGACTAAAAGAAAATGCTCGTAAACCGACTCAACACAGAGATGAAATACGCTCAAATCAACGTGGGCTTGTCCGGGTTCCTGAAGGGAGAGTTAATGCAGCTTTCAAGAATCATCCTATTCGACGTGTTGCACAAGAACCAGCTGATCAAGATCAAGATCGAGTTAATGCAGCTTTCAAGAATCATCCTATTCGACGTGTTGCACAGGAACCAGCTGATCAAGATCAAGATCATGTCGTTGCAGTTCCTAGACCTAATGGACAAGAAAGAGAGATTAGAAACGCTGGTTATGACCCTACTGCTAGGGAGAAAGTTCTTGAGGTATTGCGTTTTTTCAAACAAGTTTATAAAAGGTTGAATCGAGAAAAAGAAGAAAGGAGAGGTGGAGGTTTGTTCAACGCTACGGATAGAATCGACATCAAAACGTTAGATGTCATAGAGAATATGGGGAAGAGAGTGAACGTAGAGATGAGGATTGGATCAGTTGCTGGAATCAAAGTTGGTGATGAGTTTCAGTACAAAACTCAACTTCGTGCTGTTGGGCTTCATTCCAAGCCGATGTGTGGGATCGATTACATGAAAGTTGGAGATATGAAACTCGCCACGAGTATCGCCGCATCAGAAGGGTATGGATACAACGATAAGTTCGAATCTGGTGTTCTGTTTTATACAGGTGAAGGAGGTAACGTGATCAGCAAGGAAAAGAAGACTGAGAATCAAAAATTGACTAGAGGGAATTTAGCATTGGCTAATAGTCTGAGGTACAAGAAGGAAGTGAGAGTGATACGTGGAGAAGAAAGATGGGATCGAAAAGGTAAACGTTACACCTACTTTGGTCTGTATCTAGTTGAAAAATATTGGACTGAAATAAAAGACAGAGGCAAGGTTGTGTACAAGTTCAAGCTCTGTCGGATTCCGGGTCAACCTCCGTTGACTTGATGTTAATGTTAGATCAATGAAACCAAATCTGTTATTTGTGTTGAATGTTTTGTTTTGGTGTGGGGAAGAGACAGTAATAGTGGTGGTATTTCTGAATTTTTCAAATGTTGGGGTTTATTTCAAGTTTCTTGTGCTTCTTTTTTCAATGTGTATTATTCATAGGTGTTGTTGTTACATTATGTAATTTGTGGAGGAAGATGTTATCTTGCTTTAGTGGTTTATTTGTTTAGGGCTAAGTTTGTTTTGGGATTTTGATGTTTTCGTCAGCTTTGGTTTTGTTTTATGTTGTATGGTTTAGTGAAATAACTTCTTATAATAGTATTTGTGTTATAAAAAACATATCTTCCTATAAATATATATTTCAATGACAAAAACATCTGTAAAGTGAAAAGTATTTTTTAAAAGGGAAAATTTTGTGAAAGCACTTTTATTAGGTCTGGGTCCAAGTCCCAGAGAACACAATTTCTAATAGATTAGGGATGCAAAGTTTTTTAGAACTTTTTAAATGTTGCAGATAGAGTTATCCGTCGTAATCGCATGTGTTGTGGAGAGAGTTTGTCTATCATAGGGATGTCGTACATGCAGAACCGTCTGACGTAGTGCGGAGAGAGCTTGTCCATCATAAAAAAATTCCATTAAAAACCTTTAAAAGACCGCAACTTCCACTGTATACCTTGAAGTTTTTGCATTTTTACAATAAACTTTCAAATTGGAAATTATGTTACAAACAAACTTTCAAAGTGGCTCATAACTTCGCATTGTCACTAAATTTAGGGGAATAATTAACTCTGTTATAATTTCCGGTTAATATTGATAATTACTTTGAAAATCCCAAAAAAAAAAATTAATAAAAATTGGGAGTGGCTACCGCTTTGAAGGTTTAAATGGGATTTTCTCATTTAAAAATGAAAATCCTAATAATTTACAGACTTTGTCTCACAAAAGGTTGTAAATCAGACTTTGTAAGTGTAAATAAGGCTTTCTACAAAAAAAAATAAGGCTTTGAAATTTGAAATGGGTCGGGGTAACCGAGCAAACTTGAGCTCTTAAAAAACCATTATGCAAAACCACACAAACGTCGCGGTTGTGCCAAGTTGGGCTTGGGCTTGAGTCTTAGTGAAGGTGGGTTTTTGCTCCACAAAAGATTATTATTTTTGGAGATAAGTTTCAATACAAAGTAGAACTTGAGATAATTGTTCTTCACTTCGAGTTAATGGGTGGGATTGATTACATGTATATAAAGGAAGCATGATACTAGCAACGAGCATTGTTTCAGCGGATAATAGTGCTTACGAAGACAGATTTGAAGATGATACGCTGATTTACACAGGCGAAGGGGGAAACGTGATGAGCAAGGACCCGAAACAAGTCGAAGATCAGAAGATGGTTAAGGGTAATTTGGCTCTATATAATAGCATGAGGAAAAAGACTCAAGTGAGAGTGATTCGTGGGGAGAAATGGGACCAAAGAGGAAAGAATTATGTGTATGGTGGTTTATATTTGGTTAAGGAACATTGGGAAGAGAAGGGACCTCAAGGTAATACTTTGTTCAAGTTTAAGCTTTGTAGAGTTCATGGTCAACCTCTTCTGTTTACTTGAGATGGTTAGTGTGAAATGAGAACTCTTTTTGTCTTTTTGGTCTTAGTGGAAGATAGTACTAAGTCTGGAGCCTGTGATATCTCTAGCTAACAATAATTGTAGTGTTTGGGAGATTTCTGTTGTTAGTATGGTGGGGATCTTATGTTGGTGACTTGATAGTTTTTTTTCTTGCAAAGTGGGTATAAGGGTTCTCTCAGTCTTGTAATATCTAAATTTTGGATTTTTCTAGTTATTAATTTTGTGGGGGTAAGAGCAATTGTAAAACAAGTTTTCTCCAAAAGATTCACATTTGAATTTTTGGTTGAATTGTTATTGTTGTCAAAACGATAAGAAACAAGTTCACCTTTCCCTTAGTTTATCTCACGTTTTCTTGGGAAATTAGTGTGCAAGGCCATTATATTATGCTTGGAGGTTGCAAAGAAACAAGTCAAAAATTTTCAATACGAAAGAAACAAAGGAACGTGAGTGCGGATAAGCAAGTTCCATTCTTTTTTTCTTTTTTGCCCTCCCCAAAAGGGACATCGTTTTGAGATTATAAATTTGCTCGATGAATTAAGCAATTAATCCAGACAAAGGATCAAAAAATGAAACAAGAAACAAGAAACAAGAAACAAGAAACAAGATAGAGTGAAACAGATGTGAAGCAAGTTGAACGTTGAGCTTAGCAGTTTAAGATAATAGGAAACCTTTCTTTTTTCTTTTTTTAAATAGGAAACATTTCTTCTAAAAATTACTCCTTTATTTTTAATTAATCAAAATTTTAGGGAAACAAAAATTGTTTTAAAAATATACATTTATTAAGTTTTTTAATACAGTTTTTATTAATTATTGATGATGAATTGTAAATTTAGAAAAAACTGAATATTATTGGTTTAAAATTATTAAAAAACGTTAATTAGTACAAAAAAAATAACGATTTACAATTATAAAAAACTGTTAATCACAAAAAAAAAATGATGCATTTATAATAGCTAACAGAAAAAAAATCCCCAAAGTAAACTAAGGAAACTTGAAGCCCATTGATTTCAACATCTCAACAACGCTCTGACTTTTACCCTTTTCTTCATCTTCTTCTTCTTTACTCTTCTCACCCGAATTTCTAAGCAGCGATTCAATTATTTCCTTAAACGGAATTATCTCTTCACTCTCTTTCTCTTTATTCTTCTTCTTTCTTCCGTCCTCTCTCCATTTCCCACTACCCCATTCATACGACGGCTCCATCCACGGTGGCAAAACTCTCCTCGCCGCTTCTTCTTTCCCTTCTCCGGCGACAATTGATGTTGAAACCCTAGTTTCAAGGGGATTCGATCTCGCATCTTTAGATTCTTGTGAAGTGGGAACAGAAATCATTGTGATTCCTTCGGGATCCAGCGGAGGAGTAAAATCCCAATCGCCCATAATCTCTGAACTGTCTGATTCTGAACGTTTCTCCATTTTCCGATGCTTCGGAAAAATTTAGAATCGGCGAAACTTGTTTACTATTTGGACCTTTTTGCTTTGATCTTTTGGGCCCAATTTGGATTTAATTGGGCTTTTTACTTTATAGTATATATTTACCATTCTTTCACTTTTAAGTATGGTTGATATTATTGATAATGTGATTTCAAAGAGAGAAACAACAAATTACAATACAGACTACAAAACTACAATACATACTACCGAGGGGTTTTTTTTTTTTTGATAAATGACTACAGAGGTTTTTTCTAACTATTTTAAATTGTTGAATTTATGGTACCTAGAAATTAATTAAGCAAATTAAATTTTAAATTGATGAAAAAATATGTAACTGGATTGATCAATTCAACCCTTCTTCTTCTAACATTTTCTTAGTAGACTGAAGATTTAGGATTGAAATTTTCAGTTTCTGGATTAGTTTGGAGTCAACTGAGTCAGTTCATCACATTTCATATTCTTGTTAAAAAAAATTAAAAATTAAAATCGAATGACGAAAGGGTCTGTTGTGTCAAAAAATGTACATCCAATCCAATATAATTGAAAAAAAGAAGCAAATTTGATGGAAGAAACAAGTAGAAGAGATCATAGAGAGGGATAGAGATATAGCTGATATAGAAGAAAGTTAAAAAGAGTAAAATACCGGAAACTGTGTGAAGCCGTTTTGATTCCGCGGTTACATATATTGAGATGGTAGACAATGCGAAGAAGCTGAGAAGTTTTTATGTGGGTGAAGCTAAGGTGAGTTTTAGGATAAAACCAATGATGAGTCCGATGAGTCCAACCATAGCTGCCAACTTTAAGGATAAACCATTTCCACTGTTCCTCTGGTTTCTCCGTCTCTTCACCATATCCTGCAATGTCATTCAAACATGTTTCGTAGTATCTTTTTGTTATATGTTCACATGATTTTGTCTGAATGACAATGATTGCAAGCATTAACCAGTGCTGAAAATATCTCAAGGAAATGTTTATGGAGGCGTACCAATTCATGTTGGAGCTGTTGTGTTTGCTTAACAGCTGCATCTCGCTCTTCCTTCAGCTGCTGTATAGTCTGGTAATACATATGGATGGTAGAAAACGTTAAGCGAGAGGACTAAAAACAAAGGAAATTACAAATCTCTCTTAAGCTATGATGTGGTGAGAAATGAGATACTGAAAAGTCTTGCATTTGAATGAACTTTTGTAGTAATCATCTCCCAAATTAGTATGTATAGTAATTATTGCATACAAGTATCACAAAAAGAAAGACAATTAGTAAGGTAGTTGTCTATGCAATACATGAAGAATCATCCTACTATAAGGGTTTCGCTATGATCTTCATAGGTTGGTTAGCAAAATGATTCACACAAGGTAAAATGTAGAAGTTCAAATAATGTAGTTAAGGGCATTTGCAGGAAGTCAGAATAAATTATAAGAGGTGGATGTAGTTGTTACTCACAGAGATTGTCTCAGAGCCACTTCCATCGCCATTGGTTGCTCCAGATTCAGAGGATCTTTGGGTCGTAGACGGGGAGATATACGAGACCTTGAGCTTACACTCTGTTAATGTTTTCCCACTGTCCTTGGTAAACTAGACACAAGCATTACAAGTTTAATGTCGGTATGCCAAGTATCATGATTCTGAATTTAAAAAAAAAGGGCTGGGATTACTTACTGTGTCTTGTGGAAGTTCATCAACATCAGTGTGTGGAGGTACAATGGTACTTTGCAAGAGAAATTTGTCTTTGCACTGCATATCAGGAGGATACTCCCGTTGTGCTTGTAGAGTAACTAGAATTTACAAGATCTTAATCAACTCCATGTTGTTCAAGTTTTAAAACTGCCAATGAATGAAAGAGTATTAAAGAATCAATGTACCTCTAATGATGCAAGAGTCCCATGGCTGAATGACACCAGTGTTGGGTCTTACAAAATACTTTTTTGGAGATGTTGTTTTCACCTGATTTGGTAAAGAAAAAAAAAAACACAAAAGAAGAAGTCATTTTTGGAGAAGATACACTCATCATATACAACGCGTATAAAGTTGGTGGTTTGACGCAGAATTACCTTGAAAGCAACATAGTACTCTGTTTTATTGGCAACTTTAAGATCACAGTAGCTTTGCTTCTCAAGTTCAACTGAAACAATATCAATATCCACATGTCATCATCCAAATGAAACACCTCTAAAAGTTTCAATATGTCATAGAAGGAACAAGGCCAATCACAGAGACAACCATTTCCTTTATGACCAAGAGAGTCAAATCAACCCCAACATTTACATTTGTCTGAAAGACACAGTAACCTCATCTACACAAACTTAACAAAACTTCAAGGTTTTGGTGTAACAATTTATCATCTACATTTCACATTTCAGAAACAAGTATAGATTTTGTTTTTTAACCAAAGAGATGAGATGATGCATGCACAATCATTGGCATATATATAAAAAGAGAGATTTGAATTCTTACAAATGAATTTGAGTTCATCAGGTTGAATGGAGATAAGCTGATTCTCGCCAACGCCTGTCATTTTTTGCTTTAGCTATCCACAAATACAATCAACAAATCAATCTCTAGAATTCAAAACCTATACACATCGAAATCGAAATCGAAATCGAAGCCCTAATCCAAACAATTCCGATTTTTATTTTTATTTTTTTCCCAGAAAGCTACAAAAGTGTAAGTAAAAGAGAGAAAAGAAAAAATTAAGAGCCAAAAAAGACGGATCAAACCTGAACAAAGAAAAACAAAAGTCACGGTCCAACGAAGAGGAAGAAGCTGCTTATTTTTTCACTGGTTCTCCCGAGAATCGCTCTCCACCAAAAAAAAAACCAAAATTCAACTCTCCTCTCGTTTGATTGGTGGTGCCGTAGGTAAATGAACTTCTATAGAGAAAAGAAAAAACCAAAGCCCGCTTCGTGAAGTCGAAGCAAAGTTTCCGTACTATTTCCTCCGCCGTCGTCTCCGGGAACTGCGGGGAAGAAGAAATAGAGAGAAGAGAGGGAAATTGTGACACGTGTGAAAACAGTTGTGCGTTTGAGAAGAAAAAAAAGGGTAAAACGACAGCCTAGAAAACTAGTCGATGACGTGGCAGATTTTGATTGGTGGAATTTAATTTTATATATATAGATGCTTAAATGGTGTAATGAGCTTTCTTCTTCTTCTTCGGGTGGTAGGCCATTTTCATCTCCTCTCTCACGATGGAAATTTTAATTTATTTTTCATCGCCGTGGCCATTAATAATTTAATGTTTGAATAATTAAATATCGGACATAAAATATTTATTAAATCGAGAAAGTAAGAAAACTGAAACAGTGGTGGTTACAATCATTGAGAGGAGGAAACAGACAAGAAATAGCTCAATGATTTCCATTGAGCTGGAATTATCATTTATTTAAATAACAACAAAACTTAACTGGAAATAATCATATATTCAAATTTCAAATAAGAACAAAACTAACTCCAAACGAGTTTAAATAGTTAGGTTCTAAAAAAACAGGCACTGTGGTAATTGAAGTACATATGAATACAGACATACAGTGATGTTTGAATAAAAATTCCAATTAGTTTAAAAATTAAAACTAACAGTAATTACAACTCTAAGTCCCAGTTTCAAATCAAAATTAAGACTCTAGCTCTTCTCACTTTCCTGTGACTTACCACTTTTATCTCCAAAATCGATTAGACAAAACAGATACATATACTGAAGTTACTACATTGTAGATTCTCAAGAAAGGAAGAGCGCGACAACCATATTCGACTATCAAGGGCCAAGCAACTGTTTAAGGGTTTGCTTTAGAATCTCAAACCTCTACCAAATCTAATAAGCTCCAAAACAACCAATTACTCAAAGACCCTTAACTTTTACCCCCACCCACTTCTATTTATACAATTTACAATGCTTGTCAATATACCAAAGCAAGTGTGTGAAAAGTTGGCAAGGTAAGCAAGAAGAAACTTACATAGGAAAGACAATTTCAACACCAATGCCTGCAATAATTCTCCGGATACGAATAATAGTGTGAATGCCAGCATTTTGTCTAGACATCACTATACCTTTGTAGATAGATAGCCTACGTCTATTCTCAGGAACTTCCTGTAAATCAAATTTTGTAGCTTAATACAAAATTGCTTCAGATTTATACAAAGACAAAGTTTTTTACCAGTTTGATTTCTACAATATCACCAGTCCTAAGTTCAGGAACTGGTCTTACTTTCTCTGGTTCAATATCTACATAAGCAAAAAAGTATTAAATTAACATTTCATCTCTCCAATGTAGATGATTCAAGAACAAGATCCAAAACATATACATCACTCTTTTAGTCTCTTATCACTTTAGCAACAATGTATATAATCAGATTAACAAACTCTGCATTTGAAAATGAAGTTACCCCCATGATATCTCCGAGCTTGGTTCTTGGCTTCCTCAGAGGTTTAGTATCCTCCGCTTCAGTGGCTTCTACTTCGTCTTCAGGTTCAGCATTTTCCACAATTGACTCGGTGCTCTCTTCAGCTTTAACGATAAACTCTCTTCTCTTCCTCGTATCGATGACGAAACCAAAATTCGAGCCAGTAGAAACTGATAGACTTGATTTGACTGATGATGCTCGTGGAAGAAATCCCTAAATTCTTCGATGAGAATGTAGGGATTCTTCTTGGTATTTGCTAAGATTAAGGAAATGCTTTTGATATATATTCTCAATGAAAGCCAATAGCTATATATACAAGTTGAATGGAATTGTCTAGAAGCTATGAATAAGGAATGTACAATAACTTTGATTCACAATATACATATGTCGTATCTTTTATTTCCCTAATACTCTCCCTCAAGTTGGCGAGTGTAGATTGCAAACTCCCAACTTGCGAAGAAGGTACTTGAACTGTTGACGTCCTAATGCCTTAGTAAGTATATCCGCGAGTTGTTCAGTTGTTTTGAGATATTTTGTGTCGATGATTCCTTCTTGAACTGCGTCTCTCACATAGTGACAATCCACCTCAATGTGTTTGGTACGTTCGTGAAAAACCGGGTTGGACGCAATGTGCAAAGCGGCCTTGTTATCGCAATAGAATGGAACTGACCCAGATTGAAACACGCCAAGTGGTTTGAGTAGGGCGATAATCCACTTTAGTTCGCTTAGAGTCATTGCCATCGCCCTATACTCGGATTCAGCTGAAGATCGAGAGACGGTGTGTTGTTTCTTTGTCTTCCAAGAGATAATCGAGTCGTCAATAGTGATCACATAACCAGTCAGAGAACGACGTGTGATGGGACAAGCCGCATAATCAGCATCGCAAAATGCCTTTAGTGACAGATCTGTATCGGAGCGAAGAAGAATCCCTTACCCGGGAGCTCCTTTTAAATATATGACAACCCGTAAAGCCGCCTCCCATTGGTTGACTGTTGGTGCTTTTAAAAATTGTGCTAAGATATGCACAGCATAACTTAATTCTGGCCGAGTAATAACCAAATATACCAATCTTCCCACGAGACGCCTATATTGTTGAGGATCTGAGAGTAGTGGACTTTTATCATGTGCAAGACCATGGTTTTGTTCCATGGGAAAAGCTACAGGTTTAGCCCCAAGTAATCCAGATTCGGAGATGATATCAAGGGCGTACTTCCGTTGACTCAAATATATTCCTTGTTGTCCATGCGACACCTCAATACCAAGGAAATATTTTAAAGGACCCAAATCTTTCATCTTAAAACAGTCACTCAAATACTTTTTGAATTTAGTGGTGAGATTAACATCATTACCTCCGATGACTAAGTCATCAACGTAGACAAGGACATACAAGACCAGATCCCCTTTTAAGTAAGTAAACAAAGAATAGTCCGAGTGATCTTGTTTGAAACCAAAACCAAGAAGAGCTTGTGATAACTTAGAAAATCAACACCTCGGGGACTGTTTTAAGCCATAAATTGATTTGCGAAGCCTACAAACTTGCCCTGGAGTCGTTGATGTCATCCCCGGTGGAAGTTTCATGTAAACTTCCTCCTCTAGATCCCCGTGGAGGAAAGCATTATGAACATCCATTTGGTGGAGTTCCCATCCTTTCACCGATGCAACTTTCATTAGTATACGTACCGTTGTCATCTTCACTACAGGTGCAAAGGTTTCTTTGTAATCTATTCCTTCTTGTTGTGTATTCCCTTGTGCAACTAACCTTGCTTTGTATCTTTCTAGAGAACCATCGGAATTGAGCTTTACTTTAAATACCCACTTACTACCGATAAGGTGTTTGCCCGGTGGGAGTGTTGTCAAATCCCATGTGTGGTTTACTTTCATTGCCTCTATTTCGGATGTGACAGCATTATTCCATCTCGGGTCCTTGGATGCTTCATTGTAAGATGTTGGTTCCATGTGAGCACAAACAGCCGCGAGAAAGGCCTGTTGTGCAGAGGAAAAATTCGCAGACGAAACATAATTAAGTAATGGGTAGTTGCACTTACTTGAAGACTGTTGATTGGAGCTGGAGTGTGCATGATGGGGGTCTTCAGCTGAATATGCAGAGTACGTGACATATGGTTTAAGTAAAACTGAAGGTGTGGTCTGTCTTGTACTCCGACGAAGGAGCTGAATATCAGGTTGTTCTTGAATCACAGTCTGTGTGACCTCAGGACCATCGATCACTGGTTGTGTGTCCATTGTAGCGGTCTCTCCCCCTGTCGGGATGGCCACCTGAACTATGGGAACTTCATCATCAATAAATGTCTCCGGTGGCACATTAGACTGCAAGATCGGAACACCACTATCTCCCGAAACTGTGACTGAAAATGGAAAAACTTGTTCTTGAAATATAACATCTCGAGACACAAACTTATCATTGGATTCCAGATCAAGAACAACCCAACCTTTTTTCCAAACTCGTATCCGAGAAAAACGCATCGAACACCACGTTCTTGAAACTTGTCTTTATCGCAAAGAACTCGATGAGCATAACATAATGAGCCAAAAACACGGAGTTGAGAGTAGTCTGGTGCTGTTCCATAAAGAAGCTCATAGGGTGTTTTCCCATCAAGCAGAGGAGATGGTGTCCGATTGATTAAATAAGTTGCCGTTAGGATGCTCTCGCCCCAAAACCGGATAGGAAGATGTGCTTGAAATAGTATTGCTCGTGCAACGTTTAGTATATGACGGTGCTTGCGCTCGACTCTTCCGTTTTGTTGGGGTGTTGCCACACAAGCGGTTTGATGGATGATGCCCATTTCTCGGAAAAATGGCCGTAAACAGAGAAACTATATTCCGTTGTCGCTTCGAACGACCTTTACTTGCTTCCCAAATTGTGTTTTAACAAACTTGAGGAATGTCTTTAAAGTTACTGCCACTTCTGATTTTTCTAGAAGGAGAAAAGTCCATACGGCACGGGATAAATCGTCGACAATTGTTAGGAAATAATGAGCACCGCTCGATGAACGTGTATGGTAAGGGCCCCAAAGATCAACATAAATCAATGAAAAACATCCTTCTGCTTTATTTGAACTTTCATAAAAAATGTCGCGAGTTTGTTTTGCACGAATACAAACATCACAAGACTTGTCTGTAGGCCCTACATTATTTGGAAAAACACCAAGATCGGAAAGAAAAGATAAAACTTTGTGGGAGGGATGACCCAATCTTTGATGCCATAAGTCTGAATTCTTCATCTTAGTAGCATTACGAAGCTGTGCCTTTGCCCCCACATGATAAACCCCATCACACTCCTCAGCCACACCAATCAAAGTCTTCAAATTTTGGCCTGATGAGACAAAACTTCTTGGTGAATAAAACCCAACTCATGATATGTTGTAATAGTGAGCAACAGAAATAAGAGTTATATCCAACTGAGGTGCAAACAAAACATTTTGTAATATCAGTTTGCCTCCAAGATTTAGAGTGCCATGTTTTGATGCCCAAGTAAAACCTCCGTCCGGTAGTTTAATCGGACATGGAGTATTAGAACGAACATCCGTCAACAGAGTAATATCACCCATCATATGGTGTGAAGCTCCAGAGTCAATTTGTCTTCCTTACCAGAATTTTTTTCTTTTGTGGAAGTTTGTTGCGTGCTCATGAACTGGACAAGGGACTGCCCTTGTTCTGGTGTGAAGTTTGGAATACCTGCAGTGGTGGAGGTATCAGCATGATTAGCTCGAGGGCCTGATCCACGTCCTCTTCCACGTACCATCTGCTCTCGAGTGCGTCCTTGAGAACGTGTGCCAGATTTCTCGTTCCACCATTCTGGAAAACCATGGAGCTGAAAACAGGAACTCGCCTCATGACCAGACTTGTTGCAGTGGGTACATCGAGTCATCTTCTTGTTGAGATTCACCGCCGCCGCCATTGTTGGAGTGGATACGGAGAAACCAACACCTGAAGTCCTTTCTTCTGAAACACGGCTGGCGTTTAGGTGACGTTCCTCTTGGATAACCTGAGAATAAACTCTATCCAGGTTGAGTTGTGATTCTCGGCTGAGAAGGTTAGATCTTGTTGTTGCAAAACGGGTACTATCAAGTCCCATAAGGAATTGATGAACACGTATGGTTTCGAGTTGCTGTTCATATTTTACCATAGCATCGCAAGCAGTTCCTCCACAACAACACATGAAACTTGATTCGAAATCCTTCAAATCGTCCCAAAGAATTCTCAGTTTCCCAAAATAAGACTCAACTGAGTCTCCACCTTGTTTACAAGCCGCGAGATCCGCGCGCTGTTGATGGCTTCGAGTCCCATCACTCACTGAGAAACGTCTCTTTAAACCGTCCCACATGAGCTTGGCATTGTCCACAAGCGATACCGATGAACGTAACCTCGGCTCGATGCTGCTGTATATCCAGCCAATAATCATCGAGTTGACCATGTCCCACTTCTTGGCTTCCACCGGATCGGACGGTCTCGTGAGTGTTCCATCCAGAAAGCAGACCTTTCTCTTGGTCCGTAAGGAATTGGTCATCAATTTTGCCCACCTCTCATAGTTCTCTCCATTGAGAAGGATGGGAGTCTGAGCCTGCCCCGTATTATCCGAGGCGTGTAGGTAGTACGGTGATACAAGAGCATTAGAAGCATCAGCCATTGGAAAAAAGAGTATCAATGGCGTAGAGAAGAAACAGGGAAGAATGAAATTAATAAAGAATATTTGGTGGAGAAATTTATTTTCCCTGCTCTGATACCATGCTAAGATTAAGGGAATGCTTTTGATATATATTCTCAATGAAAGCCAATAGCTATATATACAAGTTGAATGGAATTGTCTAGAAGCTATGAATAAGGAATGTACAATAACTTTGATTCACAATATACATATGTAGTATCTTTTATTTCTCTAATAGTATTATATGCAATGCCTGAATCCAGAAGAAGTAAAATTCGCGTACGTAAATACGTAATTCAAAGAAGCATAGTATGAAGCTGTGATTGCTGCGTGAGACGGAAGAAGAACCTGAGGAAGAAGATGAGAGCTCGTCGCCATGGTTGCACAATTCGAAGCAGAGTAAAGAGCCTTATCGGCTTCACGCTCGTGGCAGTGTGATTCTGAACTATCCGCGCGTGTGATTTAATTTATGAGCCATTTACTATTTATGGGCCTAGACGATTGGGCCCATACTCAATTGAAAACACAAAGAAGAGTATGTGTATGGTATTTTAGGGGATGTATGGGATGAATAATTTGAAGAGATTTGAGTTTTAATGAGATTTGAAAAGATTTGGTTCAATTTTGGTGAATTTGAAATTTTGTTTTAAAAATTTCTGAAATCTTACCTAAAATCATAAGATTTTGATATTTGTATTTTTAACTAAAAATCCCTTCAAATCTCAGCTGAAACTTTTAAATTCAATTCTTAAAATATTTTTAACATTTGGATTTGATTATCTATTTTAAAATTATTAATGCAATAACACTGAATTTTAAAAGATATTTTAAAATTTTAAAAGATATTTTAAAATTCATGTTTCAATAACACATAATTTGTCATTTTAACTTAAATCTCTTCAAATACTAATTTCAATGCACACCCTTAGTCTTTTACTCTTTAGCTAGTACAATTCATGGCTCAAAATAATCTACTTTGGGTCTTTTTGAAAGTATAATTGGCGTTTAGCTAGTATAGTGAATTTAAAATTTTTGGTTTGGCTCTTCTCTACAACTTTTTCTTAAAACAAACATAAATTTTGGACCTAAAAAAAACAGATAAAATTGTTATCTAAAACATCTAACAATAGCAAACTATGTTAAAATCGTTGTAGAATGACTCAAAGCCTAATCCACCATGAGTTAGTTATTCCCTACAAAAGTGATTATATTATTCTTTCTTTTTTTTTCGTCTGATTATATGTTTCTTTATGTCGCATTATGAACGAAAAAATAAATTTCGGTTGGTTGGAGTTGACTGTATGATTTTATGTTGTATATTCAAGTCGTCTACATGTTCACGTTATCATTGACTTACACCGCAATCGATAAAAAGCTAAATATATTTTATTTAATTCTTAAAGGTTCCTTTTCAGAAGCTTAATACTAGTAGCATATAATAATATCTTAAAAGTTAAAACGAAGTAGATTCGAAATTTAATTTCCTAAATTTAGTTGTTCTCCGAGTGTATAGAATAATAAAGAAACAAAAAAAAAAGGTTGATTGATCAATTCTTTTGTCTCTCCACAGATCTCTGAGTTGGGCTTTGCCACGTCACCACTAAGACATCAAAAGTGGGACCCTCTCTTATTTCTTAACCGCGTCTTTGACAAAGAGAGCACTTAAATTAGCCAAAGGCATATAAGAAAAAAAAATCACGCCGTCTCCGTTTACGTCTTTCTCTCTCGTTTATTTTTTCACCGAAGACGATCGCTGAAATTATCGCCGGAGATTTCTGTTTCTCTCCAGAGTCGATCTAAATAAGATACAAACAATGAATCCTGAATAGTAAGAACTTTCTCTTTTTCGTTATTTGATTTATCTATTGCTTCGGATCAACTCGTTAATTCCGCTTTTTGAATTTTGTTTTCTGATGTGTTCGTATGATTTTTCTTTGGATCTACGTTGCTTTGTAGGTTAGTGAATTTTAATCTACCGAATTTAAGGTTTTTTGTTATTATATTGTTGTCTAATCGAATTCGATTCTAGATTTGAATTCGCGTTTCATGGATCTTTATATTAGGTTAGATCTATGAGAAATTTGATCGCGATCTGAAATTTCTATTGATTATATTTTTTGAAATTCGTGGGTGTGACACAGTTGTCTCTTTGATCTCATTCTCATATAGGATTCATAGTTTTGTTTTGGGAAAATTTTCATTGACGTATCTCTCAGATGTTTTTGCGTTTCTAATTCGTGACACAGAGGCAAAAGCCAAACTTTGTGAGTTTATGATTGATATTTACTGTTCTATCGTCTTGTTGCAGTGACTATCTGTTCAAGCTTCTGCTTATTGGTGATTCTGGTGTTGGAAAATCGTGCTTGCTTCTAAGATTTGCTGTAAGTAATTGCTCGACTGTGGTATCTTTCTCAGCTAAAATTTGTATGGATTTATCATCTTTGGTAGTTGTTCTTTAACACTGAACATACTATGGGTCCTTGAAGATCATGTTAGAGTTCAATATTTGTTACTCAATTGAATTTTCCAGTTAGCTCTCACTTTGCTATGGTATCATTGGGCTCTTAGTATCTCCAGTCTTATGTGTACAGGACGATTCTTACCTGGATAGCTACATAAGCACCATTGGTGTTGACTTTGTAAGCTTATTCTTGGCACATCACCCTTTTATATACAGGAAACGGAAAAATAGAAAATGAAAGTACTAATCTTTACTTATGTTATGTAGAAAATCCGCACAGTTGAACAAGATGGAAAGACCATCAAACTCCAGATCGTAAGTGTTCTTTAGCTGAATATGAAACGTGTTCTGTTGAAATTTTGGAAAGAGCACATAATCACTCTTGTGTATGCAGTGGGACACAGCAGGCCAAGAACGTTTCAGGACAATCACTAGCAGCTACTACAGAGGAGCTCATGGAATCATTGTATGTACTCTTCACTCTCATCCATCAAATAATCTTCTTCTTGTTAATAATACACCCATCCTTTTGATTCTCTCTCACAATTGACTATTTTGGCAGGTGACTTATGATGTAACGGACCAAGAGAGCTTCAACAATGTCAAACAATGGCTGAATGAAATCGACCGTTACGCTAGTGAGAATGTGAACAAGCTACTGGTTGGAAACAAAAACGATCTCACATCGCAGAAAGTTGTATCCACTGAGACAGCTAAGGTAATATAAATAAACCAAGTGACCTCTCTACGTGCTTCAAACCTTGTCTAAACAATAATGACACTGTTGTCTCCTCTTCTTGTCGCACAGGCTTTTGCAGATGAACTTGGGATCCCATTCTTGGAAACAAGTGCTAAAAATGCAACCAATGTTGAAGAAGCTTTCATGGCTATGACTGCTGCAATTAAGACAAGGTTAAAACTCGATTTTTTACTTGTGAATGAACCCCTTAAATCATTTACTTTCATACTTAATGTTTTACTTTTGCAGAATGGCTAGCCAACCAGCTGGAGGTGCCAAGCCACCAACGGTTCAGATTCGCGGACAGCCAGTGAACCAGCAATCAGGCTGTTGTTCTTCTTGATTCCGATTAGTCACCAATTCTCTTTGGATCATCATTATAATCATTTGTTTGCATTTGCATGTTAGACTTCTCCAAATTAACAACTCTTTGGATCCCTCTTCTTTGTTTTTCATTTGGTTTTAATAGTTTGGCAATTCTTTTTCTGATGTATTTCGAATGTTTGAAACCCTTCTATTACATTAGTACAAGGCCTTTTATGCAAATAAATCACTTTTTAACATCTCACTTTCAAATCAATTCGAAATATTTTAGCCTTGATTCACACTTATGTATGGCATTTATATAAACATTAAATAAAAGAATTAGTAATCCAAAAAAATATAGATAAAAGGATTGATAAAAAATTTCCATAACTTAAAAAGCCAACGAGCTGGTCTTGCAGAAAAGATCTCGAGAGAAAAGTGTATCAAAAATTAAACAAAACTAAAACCAAAGTGAGAAGCGAGATAGGGTGAAAGAGGCTGAAGAAGGGCTAAAGAGGGTGTCTTTACTTGCCCAACGATGGGAACTGAGCAGTGTCTCCAATCACCGGAGCAGGACCACCTCCATACCTTTGGTTTCCTCCTCCGTTACCACCTCCACCTCTCGGTCCACGAGGACCGCGACCTCTTCCGCGGTATCCACCTCTGAAGCTCTCTCCTTCAGCCGGCTTCAAGAACTCATGAATGTTCACAGACTACAAAACCACCAAACAAGCATTGATTCAGCACAAGAATGTCATTTTGATCAGTAAAATCATAGTTTCCTAATTTATGCGTGAGAACCTTTTTGGCCTTCTCAGCAGCATCTTTGCGTTTGTCCTTGTCAGATCCCTGAAACAATCAAATACTTAGGATTAACTATTGATCCATTACAGTAAAGAGAATAGAGACAATGGACAACAACAAAATATTTCTGACCAGCTTGGCGAAGATTTCTTCTTCAGTGTTCTTCTTGTTTGAGAGCTGTTGCATGGACTCAAACACTTTGGTGTCAACCTTCCTTTCCTCAACCTTAGTGGCTTGAAGAGCCTTCTTCTTCTCCTCAAGAATCTTCTCATACTCTTCCAGAGTCATCTCCTATAACAAAACCATATCGATTTGTAAAAATAGCAAACAAAAAATGTTTATACACAGCGACATCGAGTTAACAGTAGATGAATATACCTTGTCTTCAGCTTCTTTCTTTTCTTGCTCTTCAGCAGAGACTTCTTTGCTTGCATCAGCAGTTTCATCTTCACCTCCTTGCTTCTCAGCAACAGGACTCTTCTCAACCTCAGTGGTAGGTTCCTCAGTCACTCTAATATAAGAGAGAAGCATAAGTTTATACACAGCGACATCGAACAAACAAAACATGGAAAGATGATGTTTGCTTACGGAGGCACATCATCTTCAGTAGTACCCCAGTTTCCACGACCACCACCCTCACGTTTCAGATCATTTCTAGCAAACATCCAAGTTACAAAAATGAATCACAAGTCAAACAAATATCCAAACCAAACATAGTGAAACTTAAAAGAGAAAGCTTACCCACGACCTGTTCCACTATGACGCTCATAGGTCCTACGTGGACGTTCAACATCACCTGATTCTCCTCCATTGGGGAATCCACGGCGACCTCCTCCACGACCACCACGGAATCCACCAACAACAGTACCACGCCTAGCTCCATCAGCATCTTCAGAAGGTCTGTATCGTCCTCCTCCACCTCCGGAATATCCATTCTCGTTACCAGGAGCATCATTGTTCCGGTAATCCCGGTTAAATCCACGTCCACCACCACCACCACCACCACGAGAATATCCACGGCCACCACCACCACGACCTCCTGAAGAAGCATTCTTAGACTCCCTCACTACACATAAACAGACAAATTCACATTTCGTTCAACAAATATGACAGATTTAATACAACTGAAAACATTCTTATATATACTTCAAAACGATTAAATACAACATAGTTTTCTGAATACAATAAAGCTCCAAACTTAAGCTAATCTCTAACACATAAAACAAAACTAAGACTAATCAAAAGCACACATTTTTCACTTAAACAAATAAATCGAATACTAACTAACACAGCTGACTATAAATCAATTTAATCTCCATAGATTGAGCAAAAGTTGAATAGAATACAATAAAGGAAGGAACTTTATACCTGCTTCAGAAGGAGGAAGAGGCTTAGTTGGCATCTTACCGGCTTTAGCAGACTGAACAGGAGCTGCTTTCTCAATCTTTTTCGGCAGAGCTGCAGCGAGCTGGCTTGGATCTTCAGCATCATCTCCTAAGAGATCGAAAGGGTTCATAGAGGCCATATCCGGTCTGGTTAGATTGAAACAGAGACAGAGTCACCGGAGAAAATTGATTGGGTTTGATGGGTTTATAGAAAAAGGTAAATCAGTAATTCATGATGATATTTTGAATCAGAAGTTTAGTAAAAATCGAAGAAATGATTCAGACAGAACTTAGAGATTAGAACTCAGAAGTGAAGAGAAGTAGGAAAAAAACCCTAGGAAATGCGGCAGAGAGATATGCGACTTTCTATGCTTAAAACCTAATCTTTAAAACCCTGAGTTGTTATTCTCTGCGGAGTGTCGTATCTTAAGTTTATTATGCTCCTCTTCTTTTGTCCATACGATTGGTTTAATCATACTAAAATCTAAGGGATCTAACTTTTTCAGCCCATTAGTAGCCCACTGATTAAGCCCATTAATGGTAATAACAAACCAGTCCATTAAGAGAATTACTTTATATTTATTTTTTTAAAACAAAAATATATGTATTCCATCATTATATATTTATATTGTTAGAACAAAAATATATGAATTCTCTGTTCTATATATTTTTAGCATTATGTTATTTCTTTGTTTACCGAAACTGAAAAAAAATGTGGTATTCTCATGTAAACCCTTCTACCCACATTGCAAAGATGTAATGCATTATCTTATGCATGTTCCACAACTATATATTCCATTTTTATAATGTTTAGAAACGTTTTTTCATATCGTGAATATTCTCCAACAGAAATTTAAAAGAAGTTTGTGGAGTTAAATTGCAAACTAAAGATTAATAATTGTAACCATTTTCTTTTAAGAATTAAAGGCATGACCCATGGCACTTAAAGTAGTGAACGACATAACTAAAAATTAGGTTTGTCTATTAAGAGAACAACTGGGTACAATGGTTGTAGAAATCATGAATTTAAGTAGTATAAATTATACTGAATTTAAACTGAACAATGACAAAACGATGAAACTCGTACAAATTACCATATTATATATTATAATCAAACTTAATTATTAATTAACAATAGTTAAATAATATGACAACAAATAATTTGTTCGATATTTTTTTTAATTGATCTAACGATTGCATTTTGTCTCACTAGTATACCTACTAATATAGGTAAAAGACTAACATAATTGTTGTGAAAACCACTAAAACTAAGAAAATAAAAGTGGGATAAACCAAAAAATAAAGGTAAGTACTATTCTTAAATATATTATATACGTTTGAAGTCGTGATTTTAACAATAAAATAGTTAGTAGTTTAAAAATATATATTGTACTAATTGCAAGCTTATATAAAATAATACATACAATAATTATATACGTTTTAGTATTCTAAAAATATTATAAAAATATATGTCCATAGGCTAACTCTTTACATTTTCTTAAAGTTTTTTGTTAAAAAAATTCTATCATTTCATATTGCAATTAATATTTTGATATAAAAATAAGGAAAACAATAGTGAAAAGTGAAAAATAAAAATTGATTATTTAGTTCTAAGATTTTTTTATTTCCAATTTTATATTCTATTCGTTTAACAGCAAAAATCCAATTTAAACTAATCATCTACATTTTATTTTGATTAATGTATGTTGATTTTTTAAACTTTGATTATTAAATCATTGGCTTCTTTGCAATGAAAAGTAATAGATTTTAAACAGACAAACAAATGAAAAAAAAAACCTACAACCATATTAAAGTTTCGTTATTGCGATTTTGAAAATATTGAAAGTTTAAAAGGAAAAGAAAAAAAATGGGCAATTAAGATTTAAAAGGTTGTAGAAAAGAAATATGAATTAAAAGTTTGATTGGAAAATGTGTTACAGTTAGAAGTTAAAACTTTGAAATAAACTGACAGTAAAGCTTCAATGAATCACCTCCATAAATTGACTACTTGTTGACCAAACAAACAAAATTGATTGCTTTAGCTTAGGTATCGATCTTGGATTATCTTTTAGGAATCAATCTTGGATTATCTTCTACAAGTCCATAGCCAACATGGCTTCTTATAAATCAATATTTTCTATTAGAATATGCTATCTTTAATAATGTCTTGAGTAAATGTCTATGCTTGGATCGAGTTTCTTGCTAGAATTTTCAGGCTTCGAACAACTCGACATGCTTTTCATATGTATGGATGATAAGCTCACAAGCTACTCTCTAACTATAGTTATGATTATGCCCATTCAATCTTTAAACCTACAAATATCTTATCCCAATTTGTTAGGCAAATGCAATCGATTTAATGTAATTTGGTTTACAGTAATTGTTACTTCTTCCATCATATTTTGGTTACTTTTAAATATATACGGACCTTAGATATTAAAACCATATTGAGAAATAAACACTCGGGGCTTTTTTTCTTACAAGTGTCTATTGGGCCTTTTCTTAAAATGTCTATCGAGATTAGATGGCTCTGTTTGGTAAAAATAAAACAAATAAAATTCATTATCATTATCAGTAATTTACATAAGGGGAACACTGGTTTCTGCCTCACCATTTAAGAGCAAAACTTTTAAACTAACAACACACAAAATCAAACCAATATATTTTCGACACGTGTCTCTTCACCAACCTCGCGCTTCACCTGCAACATCTCCGACGTCAGATTCTCTGTTTTCCTCCTCCGTTTCGGCTTCCCGATTTCAGACGAAGATGAAGAAGAGGACGACGAAGAAGTAGAAGAAGATGACCTCTTTGACGTGATCCTAACCGGGTCGGGTTCACCAGAATTAACTCTCAACGGAAAATTCAATAAAGCGCGGGAACCACGCATCCTAAAAGCAGCTTTATCATAAGCCAAAGCTGCATCTTCCGCCGTCTCAAACGTCCCTAACCAAACTCTAGCTCCATTTTTCGCCGGATCACGAATCTCCGCCGCGAATTTCCCCCACGGCCTCTGCCTCACTCCTCTATAATGCTTCCCTTTCGCCGGAGCCGCCACCGCCACCGCAACTTTCGGTTTATCCGCCACCACCGCTACGACGCTCTCCGTCGGTTCAATTTTAACCGCCGGAAAATCGTAAAGACAGCTCAAATCCGATGGCAATGGTAACGTGTCACAGTAAAAAGCGTCGTTGATAAGACCGTACACTAACATGTCTTCGGAATCATTCTCTTTCAACGGCAAATCTCCACAACACGAACTCGGTGTCGACTCAGTGAGTCGTAGCTCGTTCTCTCCTCCTCCTACCAAGTGACGTCGTATCGACTCCAACAAAGCGTAATCGGATTCTATAAAGCCCTCTCCGTACATTTTTTTTAGAGAATGAAGTTTTTTTTTTTTTTGATTGATTTATGATTTACCAAATATCTAATTTTTTTTCTATGTAGAAGATATTGAAGAGGTTTTTATAGTGGAAAAGTATAGGACACGAGTTCATGAACCTGGAAAAGAAAAGTAAGTTGTTTCATGTTTTTTTCAATTTTATAATAATATAGTGGGAATTTTAATTTTTTAAAATATGAAAGTTGTGGATTTTTCGTTACTACGAAGGTTCGTGAATTAAAACACGTGCGCTTTATCCATAGAAATCCCAAAGCTTGTTTTATTACTTCTAAGGGTCAAGATGACGTCATGACGTTTATGGAATAATGATTCTGATTGGTGGTGGTCCTTTGTCTCTCAACTTGTTCTTTGTTTTGTCGTTCGGTTTAGAATTTGAATTCCGGTTTTGTTTTTTTTGTCGTTCAGTTGAATTCCGGTTTAATAAAGCAACTGTGTATTAGTTTATTAGTAACCAAGGTCTTAATTCATTATTTTTTGTTGTATTAACATAAAATTTCAACCAAAACTAGATTTCAACCGAGAGAAGTCGACTCTATTTAAGCACATTTTTAATTTTATGGTCTATGGGATAAAATATCAAATATACAGAACAAAATAATATAAAATTACAAAATATGTATTTAATTAGATGGCTGCAAAAAAAAATGTAGTTAATTAATAATTATCATGAATCTAACTTAGATTTTGCTTTGGTGGTGAAACAAAAATCTAACAAGGTGGGTCATAGTTATATGAATGGGACACTTGAAAATGGCTGCGCAAATCGGGATACATTTCTCCTAGACACCAATTAATGTCGATATTTCGTTTTCCTTTTTTTCTGTTTTTTACTAATCTCCCAAATTTCTCACATCATGTTTATTAAATAACTCATGTTTATTATTCCATCATTTATGTTATATTAGACATTTTGGGTAAGAAAATCTCCAACCCCACTCTATTTTCTCCTCTAAACTCTATTATAGAATAAAACATGTTCCAACCCCACTTTAAAATAGAATTTTGAAAAAATTGGTCTAGAATAAAACTTTTGTTATTTATAAAATAGTTCTTTCACTTTTATATGTTTTTATCTTATACTTAAAAATATCATTAAATAATATTTTAGTTATGTAGTTAGATAAATGTTAGTAATAAATTAAAAATAGCTATATAATTAAAACTGTAAAATATAACAATAACTTTTATTTATCAGAAATACAATAACATAATCAAATTACATAATAAAATACTAAAATTAAAGAAAAACAACACAAATTAAACATAGCACAACAAAAGCTAGTAATTTTATTTATGTAATAAATCATATTTTTATTGAATTTATGGCTTAAATAAAACATGTGGGTTAAATTTATAATTTTGATAAATAATTGATGTTTTTAGGAAATTAATTATTAAAAATATAAGAGTTAAAATTAGAAGAATGGGTTGGAGTAAAACTCATCTCTATTATAGAGTTACATTATTTTAAAATATAGATGAACGGGTTGGATATGCTCTGACGACATGCATATTTTATAAAATTATTATTTAATGTTTCACTTTAAATCTATTCAACTAATCAAAATTTAAGTTTTGCATAAAAACTTATAAAATATCTAATAAAATATCTAATATCTAATAAAATATTTTCATGCAAACTTCCATTTAGATATTATATTTTAACTAATAGTATTTGTTACATCTCTTTCCATTTTTTATTTATTAACAATAGCCTTAGATGCTTTTGTCTACCAATAATTTGGAAATTTAGGATAATAATAATAATAATAATAATAATTATTATTATTATTATTATTATTATTATTATTATTATTATTGTGTCGACGGAATTAATAATGGAGATTTCTGTCTTTTCTTTCTATTGGCTCAAAAACAATCAATAAAGATGAAAAACAAATGAATGGTGGGTCTATCACGTCCGTCCACTTGCAAAAAGAGACATTCACGGAAGCATAGTTAGTCAATACTCAATAGTCACTCAAACTCTTGCAATATTGTATTCTTTATAATCTCTACTCGATTCCTATAATTGTTTTGGTTCAAAACCACATCACTTTCTGGTTTGATGGGCTATTTCAGTTTTACTAAATTTGAGTATCAATTAATATGAAAATGATGTTACTAATTGTGAATTCAATTGTTGAGTTCATGACAAAGTAAAAGAAAAACATAACCGATTATGTCTCGCAAGATATTGCATGATGTTTTTTTTTATAAAGGATATTGCATGATTTTTTTTTTGCTAAATGGTAAATATCATTAAAATGAAAGTTTAGAATTTACAAGAGCAGAACCTATATATATGATACCTTGGAAAAATAAAATAAAAACAAGGTAGCAAAAGAGATAAACTAAATTCTAGTGTCTTATGCATTTTATTGAAGCCACAGTTGCATTAAGTTGTGACAATGATTTTTGTGTCTCCTTGAGGAGATTATGTTACGGATCTCTCTGTCCAAGCTCTTGAAGATAGACAAAGTTAGAACGGAAATGTGATTATGCAGGATGTTGTTGCGCTGCTTCCACTTATGCAGGACGTTGTTGCGCTGCATAATGTGATTATGCAGAATATTGCATGATGTTATGTTTAAATAACAATAATAGATATCATTTGTGTTTAAAAGTTTTTAAATTGGGGGGGAGGGTTAAGAATTAATACATGGATCCGATCAGGTTAAGTTCCGTTTTGCTACTTAACTACTTTGATTATTTAAATATCAGATGCGTAGTATGTATCTAATATAGTAGTTGAACTTTCGTTTTCGTATTTTGAACTCCGCAGCTGAATCCTGAAAATATCACTTGAACGTTTCACATACTTATTCGGTTCTTTTGTTATATATCTTATGAATATTTGTTCTCTATTTCATGTTTTTTTAATCATATATATAATGATTTGGGTTAGAAACATATTGTCAAAAGATTATAATTTTAATCGGATTTATTAACATATATATTATATATAACTATTAATTAAACTTCATCATTTTAATCGGATTTATAAGTCAGAGAAATATATGTAAAAAATTGCTCATTAAATATTTACTACTATAATAACATTAGAATATTTGTTGTGTAGAAACTATACAGTATCAAAATCAAAGCTCAATTTTAGCAAAGACATGATTCACGGGTTAACAACAGTCGCACGAACGATGAATACAAGATCGATCACATATTTTAGACAAGATAACAGTTATATTAACAAAACATTTGCAGGAAAAATATTCGATGTGGTTGACAAAAAAAATATCACCGATGTGATTTACTGCACCATATATTTCTTTAATACTCTCTTTCAGTTCCACAAAGATGAATTTTTAACGTTATCCAAATACATTAAAATTTTTTTTACAAAACTTAAAATACTTCTAATTAATAGGAACAACAAAAGAAATATTAAATAATTTTTACATAAAAAACACAAAACATCTATCTTTATAAAACTATTTTTTTTTTTAAAAACATCTATTTTTAAAAAACTGAGAAAGTATATAAATACATTACATAACGACCATTAAATTTCATAAATTTAGTATCTCTTAAGCCCTTTATCACAAAAAAAAAGTTTAGTATCTTGAGTTTAGGCACAAGAACCCTACCATCCATATGCTTCTTAATTACAGGCTAGTAATCAAATTGATCTTGCACTTTGAGCAAATATATGTCATCTCTTTCTAATCACAACATAAACTTTAATCGACTTAAAAACGAAAATAAATCCAGCTTTTGCTTCCTCCTATTTTTTTTTGTCTGGGTGTAAATATGAAATTTAATACTAATTTTTAATTTGTGACAGTGATTACAAAAAGACAAATACACAAATGAGAAAAAACAATAAAATACAATATACAGACTAGAACCGAAAGATTAAGTATCAAAATAAGAATTAATAGAAAATATATTAAAAAATACTGATTCCAAACGAATAATTTGGACATTTACGTGTTTTTTTGTTAGTGATTTGATGTAATTTGCTAACTCAAACCAATTCCTAATTCACTTTAGCCACACATATGAGTAAATAAGAAATGTTACTTTAACAAAACTCAGAATAAAAGAATTCAAATAAACAAATTGGTGAGTATACAATAAAAAATAAAAATAACTACAAATTTAAGCCAATGAAAAACGAAAAAAAAGAAGATTAAAAAGGATAAAACCAAAAGGTACACACAACACACAATACAATGCGAGGAAGGATCGAAGGAAGGGCGGGGATATGTGACCCGTCAGCAATTCAAAAGTTTGAAGTTGACCAAATCCAGTCATTTTGACTATTGACTTTTCAAACCTTTCTTCTATTTTTAGTAGTTAGCAAACTCAAATCTATACGTGCAAACAACCCCGCACGTGCGTTCCCACCGCAATAGTTGAGTTTTCTTCAACAGAAGACGATATTTTTTTTTTAAACTATATAGTAAGTAAAACGTTAAATGAGGAGAATTCAAAGACTCTATTCAAATGAATGACAATCTTCTTTCTTATTATAAGACACAATTATTAATTTCAGTTATAATGTTTTTATAATGCTGAGTAGTTGTCACATTGTAGATTGGTTGGTGAAAATAGTTGTTATGTTTATCAATTGAAATTGTTTTTTAGCATGAAGTTTATTTTCTTGACCTTTAAATTTGGTATTTAGATTTATATGAAAAGTGGTTAATCATGTTATGTGCCGTTAAATATGTTGTTCCATGACGACAGAAGAGTAAAACAAAATGTCTGGCATCAGATTTAGAGCAACACCTATTAATGGATTATGGAGCCATGGAGGGGAGATTTGGTTGAAAACGACACGCAGTTCATGACTTCATGATTAGGATGCTAGCAAAGCTTTGTTACCATATAAATGATTGTACTGTTTACTAGTTTTTGCACCTTAAAGGTTGTATTTAATTTAGACGTCCAAAACAATTTGTATGATTATTGAATGATTAACGTACATGTAACCGAACTCATTCGTGTTTATTAGATAAAAGTTTAATGATTATATTGTTTTTTCGACCTGCGTCAAAAAAAAAAACAACTTAATATATTGGTGAATCTCCAGAAGTTAGAGACACCACCATGATATGAACTAACCATTAGATTAAAGTTTAAATTGTTTCAAATGTCAGATTTGGGTTTAATGTAAAAACGATATTTATTAAAGAAAAACAACTTCATCTCTTAACATAAATTTATAAAATAAAAAGGTAAAAAAAACTCAAACGCTTAGTCAAAGTTTTTCAAATATAGTCATTTTTTGTTCAATATAGTCATTTTAGTTTTCATTTATATAAAAAAACACACTTCGATTAAAATTCTTAACGTCATCATGACTTCGTTTAAAAAAAGGCTAGGATATGCAAATTTCTTTCTTTTTGGACAACCAGAAAGAATTTCCTATAGTCTAATCAAATATATAGTGGATTAAAACATGTTAATAATTAGTTTTCTCTTCGTAGTCATGACTGGAACATGAGACCTCCACGGCTCCACCTTCATTCTTCTTCCACAAGTTAGGTTCAAATATATCAGTAGAAGCTATAGGTATAACTGATCATTTTTATTTCGTTTTCACGTAATAATATCAACATGGCTTTCTAGAATCTAGTGACTAGCTCGTTGATTCATTCTACAAAGTACAACCCAATTAATGCACCGCGTAAATTATTTCACGTTGCCATGTATTATAGACATAATAGTGTCTATATATTCTCTAAATCTATAAAATTTATTGGAGCAGGTGGTGCAGTGCATGCATTGACTTGACTATTTCAGTATTAGTTTTGCTTACTAATTAAACCCTCCATAATGCATCAAATGTAACTAATCATAGTTGGTTAGACATTAATGCTTAATTTACTATATATCATCTTAGTTGTGTTTGTGGGTTACCATGGAATTTTTTTCTAGAAGCAGGTAATAAATACAATGTTGGGTTAGTACATGTGTCTATGAAAATATATAATCTTTTTTTTTTTTATAATCCGGAGGTTCCTCCGGGCCTTAAGCCCAAATTAATCCTCCTTAGGCCCAGCTTCCTTTTTGCACAGCTTCGCTGTGAGTTGGGTGGCCAAGTGGATTCGAACCCGGATCTCAAAGCAGGCACATACCCAACCTCAAGCCCATTTTTTAGGGAGCTCCACAAATTTTTTTCCATATATACATATGTATATATATTTAATTAATGTAAAAAAACTAACACAAATGAGCCATTAATATATATAGAGGCCATACATTGTGTGAGTCTCAAATTATTATTATGTAAATATTATATTATATTATTTAGTTTTAAAAAAGAAAATTTAGGTTAATCTCTGACTCCCCAACTCCTTATTTACGTGACTTAGTCCTTTTTTCTTTTTTTTTTTGTTTTAACTTTTTTTGTTGTTTTAACTTTTATTTTCCTATATTGAAGAAGAGAACTAGAGAAGAGAAGAGATCAATTTTACTCAAAACAAATATGAATTGTTTATTTATTGTAAGGTAAAAAGCTTTTTGAATTTTATTTGTATATTTATTTTCTTTGTTTGTGTTAATTTTATTGTTTATGCATTCAACAAATTGAGTATTTGGATTTAAAATTCGTTTTCAGTTTATAAGTTTTTTTATATTACTGAATGGTTTATATGTGTGTACGTGATAGATCAGAAGATGACTTCAGGATGTCAAAAAGGAAAAAAGAGGAAAAGAGTAGAAGAATTGGTGAAATCTCAGGCTGTATCCCTTTTAAGGTATTTTAAGAAACCAACCCCCCTTAGAACTGATGATGTTGATGAAATTGATGAGGTTGAAGAGGTTGATGGAATTCATGAGGTTAATGGAGTTGATAACGAGGATGAAATTAGAACTGAAAGTGACAACGAAAAGCAAGAGGAGAATGAGAATTATATAGATGATGAAGATGTCAATAAAAAAAAAGAGGATGGTCACTTTGAAGAATATGATTCATCTTTGGATATTATGGATTCTGCAAATTAGAAGAAAATTGATCAGAGGTTAATAGATTATTTGGTTAAGAAAGGTCCTCTTGCACCACCATCTGAAGATTATATATTTTCTCGAAATAATCATGGAAAATGTTTTTCTCATAGACATTACAAGAGGTATTTGGAGAATGGAGATAGACAAGACATGCGTTGGTTGATCTATTCAACAACATCACATAGAATCTATTATTTTTGTTGCAAGTTGTTCACTCGGTACAAAGATATCCCTCAACTATCAAGCACTGGTTTCATGGATTGGAACAATGTCGTAGTAAGCTTAGCGAACACGAGAAAAGTCATGATCACATCACTTGCATGAGCCAGTGGATGGAGCTGGAGTTGAGGTTTCAAAAGAATCAGACAATTGATAAGTGTCTTCAAGAAGAAATCAACAAAGAAAAGAATCATTTGAGAGAGTTGTTATTGAGATTATTTGCAGTGGTGAAGTATCTGGCAAAGAGTAATATAGCGTTTCGGGAAAATAAAGATAAAGTTGGTGAAGATAACAATGGAAATTTTCTGGGAAATATTGAAATAATTGGTGAATTTGACGCAGTAATGCGGGAGCACCTTAGGCGAATTAAAATGAAGGAAACTCACTACCATTACCTTAGCCACACAATTCAGAATTAGTTGATAGGAATGTTGGGATCTGAAATCAAGCTCATGATCATTAGGAAAATTAAAGTGGTAAAATACTTCTCGATTATTCTTGATTGTACTCCGGATATTAGCCACAAAGAACAGATGTATCTTATTATTCGATGTGTGGATGTATCGGTGGATCAAGCTCATGTTGAAAAATATTTTCTTACGTTTGTGGAAGTTGATGATAAGTTAGGAAAAAGACTTTTTGAGCTACTTTGCAAAACATTAGATGGTCTTAATTTGGACATTGATGATGTTAGGGGACAAGGTTATGACAATGGATCTAACATGAAAGGGAAAAACAAGGGAGTGCAAAAGAAATTGCTTGATATCAATCCGAGGGCATTTTATACACTATGTGTTTGCCATAATCTGAAATTAGCTATTTGTGATATCGCAAAATCTTCTAAGAAGGTAGTTTCATTCTTTGGGATCGTCCAGAGTTTATATCGGTTTTTTTCCCCTTCTACAACTAGGTGGGAGATGTACAGAAAAAGGTGGGAGATCTTACACTTAAATCCTTATCAGATACGCGTTGGGAAAGTCATCTTGAAAGCATCAAAGCAATACGTTTTAAAGCTCCAAAAATCAGAGATGTCTTACTTGACTTCGCAGAAAATAGTGATGATCCACAAGCCATAAGCGATGTTGAATGTCTTGCAACAAGTGAAACACATGGAATTGAAGCATTCGAGTTTTTGTTTGGTATGGTGATATGGTATGATATTCTGTTTGTCGTGAACACGGTAAGCAAGACGCTACAATCTAAAGATATGGATATCGATGATGTTATTGCTCAACTAAAATGGTTAGTTTCTTTTTTCCAAAACTATAGAGAATCAGGTTTTCAAGAAGCAAAAAATGAAGCTTTAAAACTTGCAGTTGATATGGATATTGAACCTGTGTTTCAAAAGAAGAGCAAGCGCCTTATTAGAAGAAAATGTCATTATGATGAGGAACCAGAAAAAACTGATGATGTTGGACTCGTTTTAAGCTTGGAGGAGGATTTTAGAATTAATTATTTCATCAAAATCATGGATCAAGCTCTAGTTTCTTTTCAAACAAGGTTATAACAATTTCAAGAGTATGAAAATATTTTTGGATTTTTGTTTAGTTTACGAAAGCTCAATTCAGCGAATGAAGATAGTTTGAAGACATCTTGCCTTAACCTTGAAGCTTTTCTTAAGCATGGAACGATTTCAGATATTGATGGAAATGATTTATTTCTAGAAATAAAAGTTTTTAGAGAAGTTCTACCAAAGAATTTGAAGAAGACTGCAAAGGTATTATAATTTTTAGAGAGATTGAAGGATTATTATCCAAATATATGGGTTGCTTATAGGATAATGTTCACTATTCTGGTTTCAGTTGCCTCGGCTGAAAGAAGTTTTTCTAAGTTGAAGTTGATAAAGTCTTACCTACGGTCGACTATGTCACAAGAAAGGTTAAACAGATTAGCTATGTTATCGATAGAAAATACCATAGTTAAAAACCTCGATTATACAAGTTTGATGGACGATTTCGCAGAAAAAAATGCAAAAAAGTTTATTTTCAGAAATTTTAAATTATTGTTATATTTTTTTAAGATATCATTGTATTTTTACTTTAATTTTAGTTTTGTAGAAACTCAATTTTTTTTTTTTATTAAGTACTTAAAAAAAATATTTTCATTTGAGATCCTGAATTTCAGATAACCGGTTCTGTATACATATTAATTTTTGTTAAAGGGGTTAAACCATAAAGTAATGGCTGTCTGTTTCCTATCTAAAACCAATTCCGAAAAGTGGAAAACTGGATTAGGTAGTAGAAATCACATTCACACGGATGCGTTTGCAAAATCTGCTTATGGTTTAATATTATTTCAGTCATCTGTAATTTATATTTTATGGTAATGAAATCATTTACATGTTGACTTGGTGAAGTCTAATAAAATGAAGGTATATTAATATTTGTATGAAGTTAAAAATAATGGAAAACATAAATTGTGTATAAAGTATGCGTAAGATACGTTGTACGTTACTTTTTTAAAAAAACAATAAACGTAGATGGTGTGTTTACAATTGCATTTAAAATTAAGATACGATAAAACACGTTTTTGTTATTTAGTATATGGATGCTATACACCATATTCAAACTTTAGAAAAGCTTAAAAAGTTAAAAATCGGGGTTATTCAACTATTGGAGACTTTTTAAATATTGACATCTTACCTTCTACAAAAATGATCTCACTAATCGAATAAATTTTGATCTCAATATTTCTTACTTCCTCTGTTCCATTTTATAAGATATTTTAATTTTTTGGTTTTTTTTTTAATTTAATTTTATTAGATATTTTTCAAAGTTTTGTATAAAATTTAAATTTTAATTGGTTTAATGAATTTAAAATAAACTAGTAAATAATATTTTTATAAAAGTAATTTTTTTAATATGCACACTTTTAACCAAAAACATAAGATAAAACGAAGGTAGTACCATCTAATTATTTGTTAATACCGAAATATTTTTTCGAGTCTTTCGTGATACATTTTAGAGATGAACATTATTACATTTTGTAGTCAAGTGCAAAACGGAAACGATCACAATGTCGACTAGATGATCTAACGGCTCCAAGTCCACGAAACACGCAATCAAATGGTGCACCCTTTTACACCTGATCATCATACTATTATAAAAATAATATAAAGGAGGATGGTTCGTTTGCTGCTTCTTTGTTTCTTAATTAATTCAAATTTATTCAGAACCACCATTGAAAAAGTCCCCTTCAAGACAAAGTCACCATATAATTCTTCTAAGTATATATATACATGTTTCCACTCTCTATTCTCTACTCCAACACAAACAATCATCTTCTTCTTCCTTCACGATTCTAAATTTGAAAAATTTGAATTCTCTTCAATGGCGACTCCAAGCGAAGTATCTGCACTTTGGTTCATCGAGAAACATCTACTTGACGAAACTTCTCCGGTGGCTACAGATCGTTGGATGAAGAACGAATCAGCATCATCAGAATCTAGCTCCGATTCTTCTTCTATGATCTTCTCATCTTTTTCTCCAGTTGATTTCTTTGAATCTGAGACCAAACCTGAAATTATCGATCTCTCTACACCGAGATTCATGGATTTAGTCTTCGATTCAGAGGTTTCTGTTTCTGATTTTGATTTCAAATCTTCCGATCAAAATCAAAATCAATTCGAATCGGAGCTTAAATCTGAAAGTGCATCTCCATCTAATCGAAAACCGCCGTTGAAGGTCTCAGTTCCAGCCAAAACCGAGTGGATTCAATTCACCGCCGAGAAGCCTAAACCGGAAGTTTCCAAACCGATTACGGAAGAGAAGAAGCATTACAGAGGAGTGAGACAAAGACCTTGGGGAAGATTCGCGGCGGAGATTAGAGATCCGAATAAACGTGGATCTCGTGTTTGGCTCGGGACGTTTGATACAGCGATCGAAGCGGCTAGAGCTTACGATGCAGCAGCGTTTAGACTTAGAGGATCCAAAGCGATTTTGAATTTCCCTCTCGAAGTTGGAAAGTGGAAACCACGCGCCGACGAAGGTGAGAAGAAACGGAAGAGAGACGATGATGAGAAAGTGACAGTGATCGAGAAAGTGTTGAAGACGGAACAGAGCGTTAACGTTAACGGTGGAGAGACGTTTCCTTTTGCGGCGTCAAATTTAACGGAGTTAGGTGACTGGGACTTAACGGGGTTTCTTAACTTTCCGCTTCTGTCGCCGTTATCTCCACATCCATCGTTTGGTTATTCGCAGTTGACCGTTGTTTGATTTTGTGTTTAGTGTTGACGGTGTATGCTGACGTGGACTCATTTGTTTACGTGGGTGCATGCGATGAAAATGAAACATCTACTTGTTCATATTTTGGCTTCTCTATATTTGTTCATTCTTTTTCACAAATACATTATTTCATTTAATGATTACTGAGAATCAATTTTTTTTTACGTTAATTTATGAGTACTAGAAGAAATCGAAAATAAATACCGGAATAATCTAAGAATAAATCGTAATTGACACTAAAGAATTATAATAGTAGAACCTACGAAAAAAAAGGATTCTAATAATTCAAACTTGTGAAATTGACCGGCAAATATAGTAATTAGACACAATAAATGCATAACACAATAATGTAATATGAAAAAAAAAAACAATAATGTAATATGGATAAGCTGGTCAAAACGATGTCGCACGTGATAGACTTCTGCGTAGTTAGTAAATACTAGTACAGCATGACGATTGACGAATGTGAAACTGAAAGCTATATTTATCAAAAAGAATATTTCTTGCACGGCGAAATCTCTATGTATTTTAGTATTTTTTAATCGGAGAAGATATTTGGAACCGAAGACATTTGTTTTCTTTGTTCCTATCGTAAACCGAGGAATCTAGTTGGGTCTTGTAGTGTATTAATTAGGACACTATCTCATCAATTTCACCAATGGGCCTTGTAGTCTATATTTTGAATCTGTCATATGATTATGAATTATCTTATCTAAAGAAATCTAGAAGTTCTGGATATATATACTAAATTTTGGTTATAGAATCTAGACAAACCAATCGAAACACAAAATATGCTTGAAACTACAAATAAACTAATAAACTAACTAAGAAAGTTGTTAGTTTCATTTGTGATCCGTAGATGAAATTGGGGGCTATAACAAGATTACAAAGATGAATCATAATCAATGAAAATGGTATAGTTTTGTTTTGTAAAACGAGGACATTAGTTTTCTTTAAACCAAATATATATAGCTTTTAGTAGTCGTTGTTGTCTTCTAAATAAAACTGTGCTCTAGAAATCAAAGTTTGAACCTTGAATTTGATTGGAAAGAGCTTCAGTCATAACGGGAAAATGTATGAGTTCCAACTCATAATTCATCAATTAAACGGAATTAGTTAGTGTTTAAAGAATTTAAGAATCATGTGGTTCTGCTTCGGCCACTATGTAAATTGCATATTAACTTTTCGTTTAGTATGCTAATATTCTACCAATGCTCAGTAGAATATCAATGTAAGAATGGCTCGTCATCCTACGACTATAAGTATTATATTTAAAAGAATCCGCAATCACGGGTTGCTTTGCATCATTATCCAAACATACTAAAATTAATGTAATAAATTTTGATGGAAGACACAATGCAATCATGAATGTGAATCATCATGCACATCCGGTTACGACCTAATTATCCTACGTGGACATACCTAATCTTCCATAATTTCCTATTATTAGATTTCATTTTTCCAACCGTCATCATTTTTCCATATTCAATACCAAATGCTCTCAACGAAAACGTAATACAATTATCTCATCATTATTTATATTAGGAAAGAACCCGTGCAACACGCATATGTAAATTTAGCTTTACATTAAGTTTATTTCAAAATATTTTGTTTGAATTTTTATTCTAATTTGATTTCTTCTTAATTGAGTTGGGTGAGATTTTTTACAATTAGAATGAGTGATAAAAATTTACAAATTGTAATTAGATAGATGTTTTTGTGTTGTTATATGCAGTTATGTTTTGTTTTTTAATAAATTTGATATTAATATTTTAACCATGGTGAATTGTGGATATACATGTTTATTATTTAATCAGTATATTTTATTTTGAATTTTTATTACATATCTATTCAAAATTTTAATTTAATCTAAAGAATAGATGATTTCTTATATCTTATATTTTATTATTTTATTTCTAAAAACTTGAATTATTTTATCTAATCAATAATAATTAATGTATTGCTTAAAATAAATTGTATAGAAACTAAAATGTTACATAATATTTAAAAAATTTTAAAAACTTTGATGATGTTGCTGTATATACAAAAACTTTGATGATGTTGTAGTATGAAAGAGAAGGGAGACTGGCGTGTCCACGTTGGAGATAACCCCTTCTCCTATTATATATACAAGTTTTTATTGGCGGTCGTGACCGGACATGCATGACCATGATTTATAAGTGGAAATAGTTATTTTTTTAAATCACTCAATTAAAGAAAATAAATGGATTCGAAATATACATTTAAAACAATAGTATTTCACAACCGGGCCATGAACCGGTTCAAATTTATAAAATTTTGGCTCACTGTTTCTATACATTATTTTATTTTAAAAAATTACTGGAGACAGCAAAGATATGTAAAAATGTGGGTAATTCAAGAAGAGTAAATAAATCGGTAAAAACAAATTATTACTGTCCTTATACTTATGCTGTTTTTTTTTTTTTGAAAATTTCTTATGCTAATTCCCATGTTGGAAACCAACTAATACTTGAAGAGGCTGGTCAAGAAAGAAATATTGAATCTTTGTCTTCGTAAAGATGTATGACTGGCAGATAAATGAGGATAGTGAATGCTCGTCGAAGGCAAATAAATGCTCACAAAGTTCGAAAAGCCAAATTAACAAAAGAGAAAAACTCTTTGATACATTGATTCCATATCCGTTTATAAACTATATATACATGCATGGTAAGAGCAGCTAAAGCAGATATGTGAGATGGAGACACTGTAGTCATTACAATAATAAACAGCAAATACTTCTTGTAGGAAGAGGAGACTTCTCATTTTCTTTATGTCTAGCTAGAGCCTTTGGTTCGGCTACTAACATCACTGCAACTTCTCTCGATACTCGAGGTAGATATATCATATTGCTTGTAATTGAAAATTTAAATGATGAAAATAGGATGTTATAGCATGTATGTTTGCGTTTTTAACAATCATACTTGTTGTAGATGAGTTAGTACATGAAGTACACGAATGCGAAGCAGAATGTAGAAGAGTTGGAGAGACTCGGATGCACTGTGGTCCACGGTGTTAATGTGCACTCCATGAACAGAGATAGTCGTGTCGCCAGAATGTATGATAGAATCATCTTTAATTTTCCTCATGCAGGGTTTCATTTTGGTCGCGAGAGTGATACCTACACTATCTCGTATGTACATAAATATTTTTTTGTGTATAGTACATATATATGTTTTTGTTGTTTTCCGTATATTTAACAAATGATTGCGTATTCGTTTGAGCGAGGACACATGCAACACCAAGAAGTGGTGAAAGGGTTTTTGAGGAGTGCTAGAGATATGGTTAATTGGGACGGCGGAGAAATTCATGTGACTCATAAGACGGCACATCCATTTTCTAGTTGGAATATAAGTGGTCTGGGTTCAGAAATTGGTTTGTTTTTGGACGATGAAATGGATTTTGATTCTTGGCAATATCCAGGTTACTCCAACAAGAGAGGAAGTGGAAGTGACTCTAACTCTAGCTTCCCTGTTGGGAAATCTTCTACTTTCATGTTTAAACGTTACCGTTTCAGTTGATAATAATTTAAGTAGTATTGTTATGAAACCATTTTTTTGTTGGAATAATTTAAGTATTGACTAATCCTAAGATTTTCTTTATCCACCCTAACAAATCAAACTCATGATAAATTCCTAGTCTGAATTTTAAAATTAACATATTCTATGTTTTTGTTCTAAATGTATTTATGAATTTTAGAATTTACAAAGAATTAATTGATACTCCCTCTGTTTCATTTTATTTGTTGTTTTAGGTTTTAGCACACAAATTAAGAAAACATTCAAATTTTCTTTTTTACCCTTCATTAATACACTAAACAAGTTTTTTTATTGGTTATCACATTAAAATAATAGGGGTAATAAAATAAAATTTATTTAAAATCTGCATTGGAAACCCAAAACAACACTTATTTTGTAACAAAAAAAAACCTTTAAACTACAAATAAAATAAAACAGAGGAAGTATGATTAAAAATCAATTTGTGTGATTGTAGTTTCAAAATTTTAAAGAGAATAATTATTTTTAAGAATTAAATAATAATCTTACATTACTTTTTTTTGATTTGCAATATTTTATGAAAAATATGGAAGAGTTTTCTAACAGTTTTGGATTCCTAATCGTGGAAGAAGACCAGACGTTAGCTCTGGAAGGTGAATCACATTTTAGAGTTCTTGTACACATCATTTTTACTGACGTATCAAAACGGGATAGAGTTCTTTCTCCTATTATATATAAAATGCATTTTATTATAAAAGTATGATTAGAGTATAAGTACAACTTTAAATAACTAGCAAAATTTGTTAATCCTGCTGTTTCCCTATCATGTTCCTATTCAAGAATAAATAGAATAATACGCTAAATATTAGTATTATTATTGTAATTAATTCACTTAATATTAAACAGAAAGGACAAGGATTCAAGGCCCATGTCCACAGAAAAGACAAGGAATCTAAGCCGCTTGGGCCAATGTCCACGTAGATTCAGCAACAACCGGATACTTTTTTATCCCACCCTCGTCGATTATCGCGTTACATACACGCTCTCAAAAATCAACGTACGAGATTGTAAGTTGCGTGAGGAAGAGAGACCCTCTATACCTTGTAGAAGGTTTAGATCATCAATAAGATATATACGTTTATCCATATCTTTGGAACTCCTGAAGATTCCTTCGTACAGACAACTCTCTTGAAAATTGTTAAAGATTCTTTGAGACCTAAACTATTTATTGATTCCTTTTTCCTGCATTTTTCTTAATTATTACTATAACCTTGTTGATTAAAAATCAAAATCATGGCACTATTGGCGTAGGTTTACATCCAGAAGCTTTGGAATATTTGTGCATTTTTGTTTTCTTCTCTTAAACTAAAATAACATGTTCCAAAAAATAATACGTGAGGAGTTAAGTGTAATAAAGTGAATAACTCCAATATCATTTTCTTTAATCTTTTTACATATCACTGCAACTCATGATTATTTTCTTAATTGATTTTTGTTTCAAGGTCCGGTATTGCTATTACTCAATAATATTTGTAGACTAAGCTAGGTACATAACCTCTTTTTTCTTCTTCTTTTAACCACCAAATTAAAATAATTTAAATCACTTTTTACAGATAATCGTACAGAAATCAACTGGATGGCAAAGGTTTCCATTAAAGATAAGTGTTTAAATTTCAATTAATAGTATCATCTTCAAGTCTAACATACGAAGGACAAATGTTTCAAAATAATACTTCATTCATCTCACGATAATTGATCTTGCGTGTTATTAAGTGATGTTTTACTACTTTCCATGTAAACTTGTTTTCTTTAGTAAATAAAATTTTTTTTTTTAATAAGTGTGAAAAAATTTTAAACGATGGAGTATTTAATAGTATCTAAGGTATACAAGAAACAGATATTATATATCCCCTTTAACAATTGTATTAAATCCCCAAAAAATTATTAGGTGTAAAAGATAGACACAACACGTAGCTATATGTCATTAACAAACAAAAAACACGTCGCTAATTATTAGAAAATGTACATATATTATGGCTTGTCAAATATCTCTGGTCGGTTGAAATCGTAGCTCAAAGAAATCACGTGTATTTTGTCTTTGATGTAAGATATTAAAACTGTTCTTCTCTTTCCCTTTCTTATTTCTCACTTAACCCACTCGATTTAACACCACACATTATAAGTGTGCCTTAAAAAATCTCATTACTCTCAACACATTTCTCTATCTCTTCTCAATTTCCTTCTTCTCTTTCATTCTTATTTAAGTTTTTAATCTGCTCAATAACTTAAAACAAAATCTGAGTTCTTTTTCTAGAAAATATATATCTTCTTGATCTCCAATGGATTCTGTTTCTCTTTCTGAGGTTACTGTTATTAGAAGAACACATTTGGGATTTATGCACAGTTTCAGACAACCATTTTCTGGTGTTACAATATCTCCAAAGTTCTGTTCCTCGAAAGGTAATAATAACATCTTTGTAGCATTTCCTCTTCATTTTTTTCTTAATTTAAAAAATGAATTTTAAAATTCTTTGCATTTGGATGATTAGTTGAAGGATCAAGGGCAGTATCGTCAAGTGTTTCCAACACAAAGAGCCAACTGTTTTATGGAGAAAGCATAACTACAACTTCAGATTCAGGTTATAAGATGAATGAAGTAAACCTAAAAAGCAGAACATTGATCAGTGCTGTTAAAGAAAGATTATTACTTGATGCTTTTGATGATGAGTATGGTGGAGTAATAGTTGATCATAGAAAATTACCATCAAACCTTAATACTTTCACTTCTATGCTTCGAGCTTCTCTTTCGGATTGGAGAAGAAAGGTAAACTAAAAACATAGAAAATCTAAAACCCTTAATCTCAAAAGTCATTATCTTTAATCAAAATTTTAAATTGGGGTAAATTTTTTTGTAGGGAAAGAAAGGAGTTTGGTTGAAGTTACCTGTGGAACAATCAGAATTAGTCCCAATTGCTGTAAAGGTAAACAATAAGGAAATGGTTCTTGATCTTGTGTGTGATTAAGCAGAGAGATATTTGTTTATGTAAGTTAATAATATTTTGAGAATTTTTGTTTTGTTTGTTAAAATTTGGATATTTTGAGAAATTTGCAGGAAGGGTTTGAGTATCATCATGCAGAAAAAGGATATGTAATGTTAACTTATTGGATACCAGTGGAGGAACCTTGTATGCTTCCTGCAAATGCTTCACATCAAGTTGGTGTTGGAGGTTTTGTATTAAATCAACATAAAGAGGTATTAATAAAACCAAAATCAAACTATATTGTTTATAAAAAAAAAGAGTTATCCTAATTTTTTTTTTCTTTGGATGTAATTAGGTGCTTGTGGTACAAGAAAAATATTGTGCTCCATCAATTACAGGTTTATGGAAATTACCAACTGGATTTATTAATGAATCAGAAGAGATCTTCTCTGGAGCTGTAAGAGAAGTCAAAGAAGAAACAGGGGTAATTAAAAAAAAAACATTAGTATATTAAATCTTGATTTTGATTTATAAATCTTCAAGATCATAACCATATTTGGCTTTTGTGTTGTGTTCTTTAGGTAGATACAGAGTTCTCAGAGGTTATAGCTTTTAGACATGCTCACAACGTTGCGTTTGAGAAATCTGATTTGTTCTTCATCTGTATGTTAAAACCACTCTCTAATAATATCATCGTCGATGAGGTTGAGATCAAAGCCGCAAAGGTAAATGTAATGAAACTTTTCTGTGTGTTTGTGAGTATTAGAAGAAACTGTCCTGATTAGAATAATTGTTGTGGTTTTATTTTTTCAGTGGATGCCATTGGTGGAATTTGTGGAGCAACCAATGATAAGAGAAGATAAAATGTTTAAGAGAGTAATTGAAATATGTGAGATGAGATTAAGACAACGTTACTGTGGTTTATCTCCTCATAGACTTGTTTCTACTTTTGATGGTAAACCTTCTTCTCTTTATTACAATGTTGTTGATGACAATGATGATCCTTCCCACTCTAACTGTATTGCTAATTTTTTATAAATAACCGAGCCAAATCATTATCAAGTGGTTCGGTTCTGTATATACTTATTATTCCCATGTTGATGTATAATGTTGTTATTTGATACTCACTTTAGTATAGTAAATAGTTATAGTTCCTATGCAAAATAATCCAATGCTGCAAATCTCGAGTCTTTAAGCATCAAATTATCACCTAAGTTGAAAAAATTTAATATGTGAAGATCATCTGACATCTGCAATTTTTCTTTACGGCAGCCTTTAATTCCTTAACCTTCATTTTCAAATCATAACCATCAAATGTTAACTTACGGTTCTCACATCGGTAGCTCTAACATCCAAATCAGTAGTAACCAATATAAACTTCACTTTGGTATTAGTCAAGTAATCATACCTAAAGAAGAAGAAGAAGCCATAAAACTAAGTATCCAAACAAGAAAAATGAATGAGAGATTGAAGAATGTGATTACACTTTGTAGTTGACTGTAGGATAAAGCAAGCCAAGAAAAGCCCCACTGAGAGTCGTACGCGTACCAGACTTTTTCGGATTGTTCACTGAAGAAACAACATACACATTTCAAATACACTCTTTATCTGCAAGATGAAGAAAATGCTCCGAATTTGATTAGGGCCTCGCTCTTCGATGACATCAAGGGAACAATGAACAATGTGGTGAGCTTGAGAGCATCTTCAGCATCCGTGAAGCTCTGTATGTAAAGCGGATTGTTGGATCCAAGTCAAAAACATTAAGATCTATATGAACATCAGATCAAAATCATAAATCTGAATGTAAAGCCAGTCACCTGGTGGCCGACGACAGCGACGCAAACGATCATCTTCTTCTTCTCCACTTTGTGAATCACTCGAGATTCTGAAACAGTCAAAGAGTCGCATTTTTATTATGGGCCGGGCTTTAGTAGCTTTAACTATTGGGCTTTTTTAGTTATCAAGTAACAACAATACGCTGCTATAGAATGAACTGTATATGGACTTTGTTCTAAACAGATTTGTATTTCATCCTCGTCGAATTGAGAAAACGTCATTAGTCCTGAAATTAGTAGCTAGAATAATCTTGTAAGTATCTACCACCGTTTCCTTTTTTTCTCAAAATTTTAGACTTTGTTTGTGGGTTTAGTACTTTGATGCTCAAAATATTATTTTTGTCCCAAGTTTCAGGAAATGGGGTCTAATTTAAGGATGATCTCAACAACTTATGTTTGAGGTTTGGGATCATTTCACTCTGGCATTGAATTTGAAGGTATGTGTCTTCTTTTTACTAATATCTCTAGGCTTGCTCAAATTGAGTTTGGAAGAGTCTTAAGTGGATTTATTGGATTACTTTTCTTGTTTTGAACCTTTCATCACTAAACTACAACAAAATAACTATGAAAAAAATACAAAATTTTGATGTTAGCTACACTAATGTAATAACAACATGACGTTAGGTTGCAAAATAAAGAAAACAAAAATGAGCTGCATTCCACAAACTACGGTTGTAAGAAATTGTAGTTGTAGAGTGGGTTGACTTGCAATTGAGTTGTTGACTAAACTATACAATACATTTTGTTGATCTGTTCAAATTTGTACTTGGTGTGTAAAGACAAGTTTATATAATACATCTCGTTGATGTATTCAAATTCTTGGTTTATGACATTGACATGCTGCAATACGCATATGCATAGCCCAATTAGTAGTTATCTTTCATAGAAAGGTTTGACATTATTGCAATTTACTAATCTAACTATAGTTAGATCAAGTTGAACATGCCAAGCTCTAGCTAGTTTCAAGGTCAGCACAATATGATCCAGCACAAAGATCTGTTTCCCTCTTTCTGCTCCCCAATTCTTACATATCCTTTAGTTTTTTCCAGTTTTAAGATTTGCTATTATCCTCTTGATTCGCTTTCGTCTTTCTCGAATCATAAGCTATGGAAATTAGAAGAGGGGAAAGATAAAATTTCACAACATTATATTGTGTGCTATAAAAATTTGGCCTCTAAAGCCAAAACAAAGAGATTTTTTTTAACATGTGGCTTTTAAAAAATAGTTTACAACATGATTGGTTGGTTTTAAGGCTGTAGACGTATTAGATGGCTTTACACATATTCTATAGACACTACTAGTCAGGTGTCGTACATATAACTAAGACCGAAACCTAATTACTGCAATTAACTAATGCCAACTAGACTTGTTAATTTTGAACATGGCAACCTGTAAGTGATTTGAAAAGTCAACACATAATATATATGATCCTGCACAAAGATCTGAATCTCTCTTGCTTCTCCCCAATTTTTATCATTTTGTTGTTGATCTTGCCACTTTCTAGAATCACAAACAAAGTATGGGTAATATTTTCTCTGCTTCTCTTTCAGGTGATCAACTTGTTCCACTTGTTTTGCGTTTCTTGTGTGGGAAAGCAGAGTATTTACACACCCTGGAGGAGAATCTGCAGGCTTTGCAGAAGAAAATGCAAGACCTCAACGCAATGAGAAACGATCTGTTGAAAAAGGTATCGAAAAAAGAAAGCAGAAGTTTACAAGCGCTACCAGAAGTCAAAGAGTGGTTTTCAAGTGTCGAAGAGATTGAAACGGAGGCCAACTATTTGCTTGATGATAGTATCTTTCAAGTCCATAGATTAGCGATGTATGGGTATTGTTCCCAGGTCTCTGCATCCACCCATAGTTACATTGAAGAGGTACTCATGACGTTGAAAGAAGTTGAAACTCTGAGATCTAAAGGAGTTTTTTGAAGTTATTGTTGATAGAGCTCTTCAGCCTCTTGTAAAGAAGATGCCGCCGATTCAGCTAACTGTTTCTCAAGAAAAGTTGTTTGAAAGGGCATGGAATACTCTCAAGGACGAAAATGTTGGGACTTTGTGTCTTTATGGTATGGGTGGAGTAGGCAAAACCACCCTTCTTACCCAAATCAAAAGTAAAGTTCTCGAAGCTGGGAATGCATTTGATCTGGTGATGTTTGTTGTTGTGGAGTTTGGAGAGGTCGAGAGTATTCAAGAGAAAATCATCAACATGATAGGCAGCGGCTTCTCTTACATACTTTGGAGATGTTTGACGAAAATGGATATGGAATCTGCAATATATGAGGTCCTAAACACAAAGAGATTTGTATTGTTGTTTGATGATCTACCGAAGAAAGTGGATCTAGAGGAGATTGGAGTTCCATTACCGAGAAAACAGAATGGAAGTAAAGTTGTATTTACCACGCGTTCTCGGGAACCATGTGGAAGCAATTGGGTTAGCACTGAGGTAGAAGTTACATGTTTGAGCCCAGAAGAGGCATATGATTTATTTCAAAAGACACTCGAAGAAACCACGTTAAGAAGTCATCCAGACATACCAAACCTCACAAGAGTAGTTGCAATGCTATGCCGTGGTTTTCCCCTTGCCCTCAGTCTCATAAGTGAAACCATGGCATGCAAAAGGATGGTAAGTGAATGGCATCATGCAATTCAGGTTTTGGTTTCATCTACGGTTGAATTTTTAGGAACGGAAGACGAGATACTTCCCATTTTAAAGTTTGCATATGATAGTCTGAATGGTGAGAATATGAAGTCAGGATTCCTGTATTGTGCTTTATTTCCCAAGAATTTTCATATAAGAAAAGAGCATCTGGTAGACTGCTGGATAGGCGAGGGAATCATTGCAACAGAAGATAGAGATATAGCTGTGATTCAGGGATATGAGATGATCTGTGATTTGGTTACGATGCAACTGTTGATGGAAGATGAAGTTGGAGAGTGTGTAAAGATGCATGACATGGTTCGCGAAATGGCCTTGTGGATAACATCTGATTTCGGGAGGCACAAGGAACACTTTGTCGTGGTCGGCCCTGCGAGAATATATGAGATGCCAAAGGTCAATGATTGGAGGATGGTTAGAAAGATGTCAGTGAGATCTACTCAGATTGAGAATTTATCGGATTCTCCAAACTGTTCCGCGCTTACAACCCTAGTCTTTCAAGAAAACAAACGCTTAGAATGTATCTCCGGTGACTTTTTTCGGTGGATGACAAGTCTTGTATTCTTGGATCTATCGTCTCATTTTAGACTTAAGGAGTTACCGGAGGAAGTTTCAAGCCTAGTGTTGCTGCAGTTTCTCAACTTATCGCACACTAGGATAAGACGGCTGCCACTTGGTCTGAAAGAGCTTAAGAGCTTGATACACTTGGACTTGGATCACACATATAAACTTCAAGAACTTGACGTGATAGCAAGTTTATTTAATTTGAAAGTACTGTGATTATTCCAGAATTGTGGTATGATAGATCTCAGGTTAATAGAGGATATACAACTTTTGAAGAGTCTAAAAGAGCTGAGTCTAACCGTGGAAAAAAATGATGTTTTGAAGAGGTTACTAAGTATGCCTCGGTTGTTAAGTTGTATCCGACGTTTATATCTCTGTGGGATTAGTATTATCGAGGGAGATATATTATCGTTGAAGGCTAGTCTTCGCGATCTTCAGTTTGCAAAATGTTATATCCGGGAGATACCCAATGATTGGAGAAGCACCATCCAAAGGGAGACGTTACATTTTGGCACCACTGAAAAAGTTCCACAATTCCAGAACATACGCACAATATCTCTTGCTGGCTGCGACGATCTAACGGACTTGACATGGTTGCTATTCGCTCCGAGTCTAAGGGAACTAACTATATATTCAAGTCGGAAACTAGAAGAAGTAATTAGCAGAGAGAAAGCCATGTCCCAGCTGGGTGATACAATTGAGCAGCCCTTTCAAAATATAACTTCGCTCTCCCTAAGTTCGTTACGTGATCTGAAGAGCATCTATTGGGCTCCTCTATCCTTCCCAGTTCTGAAAAGCTTGGGCGTATGCGGTTGTCCAAAGCTGAGAAGACTTCCACTCAATTCCGAGAGCGCTAAAGGAAATAAATTTGAATTGTACCTCGACAAAAACTGTAGAAACGGAGTTGAATGGGAGGATAAAGCTACGAAAGACCATTTCTCCAGTTTCATTAATAAAAGGTTTCTCTTTTCTTACTCGCTCATAATTTTCTTCTACTTATCTTTCTGGATTCTGTTTAGAGACCAACCAGTTTTTCAGAGACTAATATTATCAAATCTTGACACAGGAGGTGACCCGGCATGTTGTGCATTTTCCTCCGGGTGTTATGGACAAAACACAGCAAAGGTAATGTTATCAGATGATCATAAATAAGATCCATATTGATTGATCGTTAAATTTGTTTCTAGGATGGAGAAGGAGACAAAACCGTTGTGACATCTTTGCTGTGCTTTCTCTTTTCATTGTCTCGTCTCTGTGGGCTCCAAAGCCATTCCTTCAATTAATTGACTGATCTCGTTAATTATAATTTGTTAATTATAATTTTGACATATGTCAATTTCTCGTGAATACAACCCATGTTTATATAATAAGATATCATTTGAGATAATGTAACACAAAATATTACATTTTAGGAAAGATAACAACATAAATTAATATCTGCAATAACAACGAAATAAACACTTACAAAGAAAAGAAGATACAGTAGAACCTCTATAAATTAATACTCGATAAATTAATAACCTCTCTAAATTAATAAATTATTCTGGTCCCGAATTGGGTCGGTGTAATAATTGACACATTTCGATAAGATAATAAGATAATATTTTTTTTGAAATATCTGTGTAAATATATGGTCCCATTAATAACATAAATTAATAATCATATAAATTTATTATATATATAAAAGATATCTTAATGAAATAAGATTATAGTGTTGTTTATTTATTCGTAAATTTATAATTTTGTTAGAGTTTATCTCTATTTTTTCTTAAAATATCAAAAATATATGATATAATCTTATCAATTGCATCAAAAATTATATTAAAAAAATTTATATACGATAATTATATCCTAATGTGTAAATGCATTAAAATATATCGAAGTATTGTCTTCATTTTTTACTTTCTATATAACTTTTTTTGAAATTCGGAAAAATTCTCTATAAATTAATAATTATTAATTTATCGATAAATTAATAACCTCTATAAATTAATAAAATTTTTCGATCCCAACATTATTAATTTATAAAATTTTTACTATAGTTATTAGAACTTAGGGAACTGGACTTGAGTTGGACATCTTCCTCTAGGCAAAACTGGACATTCGATAAATTCAGTTCCTGATGTATCAACACAAATATAGATCTGGTCGAGTTGGTTGTTTCGCTCCGAATCTTTATTACATTCGATTCCTGGTGTAAATCCAATTGCATCTTCTATCGCGTTGCTAATCTTTTTCAGATTATAAAACCCATCATCCGGATTTATTCCTGCAGTTACCAAATATTTAGGTCAACGACTTCATCATCTAACTATACATAAGTATTATATTTATATAGTAATTTATATGTAAATACCGGAGTTGGTAAGGATTTGTAAGAGATCGGCTTTGTCTTGGAGTTTAAGAGCATTTTCAAAGTATTCATGTTGGTCCATTACAGATTCGGAACGCGCGCCATGTTTCTCCCACTCGTGTTCCAAAAACTTGAACCCTTCGTTGCTAGGACACGCAAGTGTTGGCCAGTTCTGTTTCAAACTACTTACCAGATCCGATATCTATACATACATAATGTCAAAAAAAAAATCATTAATGTCTATGAAAGAAAAATGGATATTACAAGATCATGTATACCTGAGATCTATCAAATTGGCTGTCGGGATCACAGTTTGATGGAATCACCGGTTTATACAAAACCGAATCAAAACCCGAATAAATAACCGGTAATATGTTTGCTTATGTGCTCTCACATATCGTTTCGTTTATCGACGGGATTTACTTATAAACTGTTTCCGACTAAAACTAGTGCTTTGAATAAAAAATGTTCCGACTTAGTGCATACAGTGTTATCTCTTTCAAAATCTCTCTGGAAAAGCTCAGTCTTTTCTTCTTCTCTTGCACAACATCTCGTGCTAAACCTCTCTATTCTCTCATCATGACTAATCCCGATTCATCTTCTAATGACAAAACCTTTTACCATCTCACAAATCAAAGAATACATTCTCATCACCCTCGACATGACCAAATTGAATTATTAGGTCTGGCGAGAACTCTTTGAAACCTGTTGTACCTGTTTTGGTGTCATCGGCCATCTCAATGGAACGACTGTTTCAACGCCGGCGACTCAAAAGCGCGATGGCTTGGTGAAGATGTGGACTGTTCTCAAAACCAAGTGCTCGGCCCGTGATCTATGGCTTACAATCGAGAATCTCTTCCGCGATAACAAAGAGGCTCGCGCTTTGGAACTCGAGAATGAGCTTCGAACCACCGTCATCGGTGACCTCTCAGTCTACGATTACTGCAAGAAGCTCAAAACCATCGCTGACCTCCTCGACAACCTTGAATTGCCGGTTACGGATTGTGTCTTGGTCATGCATCTTCTCAATGGACTGTCCGAAAAATTTGATAAAATTCTCAACGTTAACAACACCTACACCTACACAAACAAAAACGGCGGCTATAACAACTCTGGTGGCTACTCCAACAACCGTGGAAACCGTTAAACCCCCTAATACAAAATCACGGGGAATACGAATCAAGAACATACTCTGGTCATCCTAAATCAATCCAATTTCATCGATTAAAGCTTGTAAGTATCTCCCACCATTTTTTTTTTCCCCTCAAAATTTTAGACTTTCTTGTGGGTTTATTACTTTGATGCTCAAAATACTATTTGTCCCAAGTTTTAGGAAATGGGGTTTAGGATGATCTCAACAACTTATGTCTGGTGTTTGGGATGATCTCACTCTGGCATTGGAGGTATGTATGTGTCTTCCTCTTCTTTTTTAGTTTTTACTAATATCTCTAGGCTAGCTCAAATTGAGTTTGAAAGAGTCTTAAGTAGTTTGATTGGATCACATTTCTTGCTTTGAATCTTCCAACACTAAACTACAAAAAAACGACAATTTGGTGTCAGCTACATTACTGTTAGAAACTGACAACATGATGTTAGATTGCAAAATAAATAATTCATAATTGAGCTGCCCTCCTCCACAAACTACGGTCTAAGAAATTGAAGTTGTAGATAAGGTTGATTTGCATTGACTTGTTGACTAATGGGTTTATGAAAAAAGATCTGCTTCCTTCTTGCTACTTCCCAATTCTTACATCCTTTTGTTCTTCCCAGTTTTAACATTTGTTATTTCTCACCTTGATTCTCTTGGTTCTCTATTCTTGAATCCTAAGCACAATGGGTAACAATCTCTCGATTGGTTTTGGGTCTGAGCAATGTATTCTACCAGTTTTGTTTTGCTTGTGTGGAAAGGCGGATGGTATTTGCAAGTTAGAGGATAATCTTGTTGAGTTGAGGAGAGATTTTAATGATCTTATAGCTAAGAGAGATGGCGTCTTAATCAAAGTCAAGGCTGAAGAACTCAAGGGTCGGCTACGACTACCTGTAGTGGCTAATTGGCTTTCAGAAGTCCAAACCATTGAAACTAACACCAATCAGTTATTTACTGATGCTTCCGCTCAGGAGCCTCCCGCTCAAGATGCTCCAGCTCCCGCTCAGGACACTTCTGTTCCGGATGCTCCCGTTCAAGATGCTCCAGCTCAGGAAGCTTCCGCTCAGAATGCTTCTGATGCACATCAAAGTCAGTCAACATTTGGGCATTGGTCCAAGAAAATCGTCTCAACTTACTCCCTTGCCGAAAAGGTTTTGAAGATGTTAAATGAAGTTAGAAATCTCTCTCCTAGAGGAGTTTTTGCAGTGGTGACTCAGCAAGCTCCACCTCCTATGGTAGAAGTGAGACCTTCCCAACAAACATTTGGTCTTACAACGATGCTTGAAAAGACTTGGAAAAGTCTTATGGATGATGACACTAGAATGTTAGGTATCTACGGTATGGGAGGCATAGGCAAAACTACCCTCCTTACTCTAATTAACAACAGGTTTGTTGATTTCAAGGATGATTTCGATGTTGTCATTTGGGTTAAGGTACCTTGCAGCTTCTTTTCGGGAGTGAAATCTTTGATTATCTTATCGTTGTTTTCACCGGCGGTGATAAGTTGGAAAATGACCAAGTGACACTTGAGGAATTTTTGAGAGTAGGTTGCCCTGACTTCCTAAAGGTATGTGTACTTTGATCACATTCATGAAATTCTCTGAATCTTTGGCATATATACTTATGAATTGCATTGCTGTGTTGTTAGCGAGTTCTCGAAATGTGTGGCAATCGAATGATCTTGTTGGACAACAAAACTAAGGATGAGGCTAAGAAACAGGACCAAATTCACAGCCTTCAATCCCTTGTTCAACAGATGGGTAAAAAAAATGGGAAACCTTATACCACTGAGATGTACCATATGACTAAGGTGAAATTGTTCTTCCAAACGTATATTATTATTTATTCTGTTCAGCATATCGATCTAGTGTGTTTTTGGGCCTATTTGTTAATATCTCAGGAAGAGGCCAATAAACTCGCGAAACATCAAAATGAGCTTCGATCAAAGGGGCTTTCAGAAGAACAAGTAGCGATGATGGAGAAAGAATTGCATAAATCATATGACCACAAACTCATGGCAATGTCCCAGCAGGTAAAAATTCAACTCATAAACTTAGATGAACTATAAATACATACATGTGCTTTGTTTTGAAGTGGGCATTATCAAGATCTGTTCTTCTTTCTTTTCTTGTGTTCAGATGGAGAAATTGCTGAGACTAAGTCTGTCAAAAGAGAGCAAGAATGATGAAGAAGTGAGTCTGCAGACGAAGATGAAGTGGTCGTTAGAAGACAGTCAACAAGAGAGCGCAGACCCAACAAAAGGTTTCTCGAATAAGGAGACTTAGTCTCTGTTTTTTATTTTATCGCAAGTTTGTTTCTGCAAATAAGTTTGAATTGGTGTTCCTAAAGATTTAAACAAAAGAAAAATGTGCTTATACGTTGATATTTGTGAACAATATATCGTGTTGATCTGTTCAAATTTGTAATTGGATTATTACCTGCAATACATATGTATGGATAGACTATATTTCAAAGTTTTCTGAGAATCTTGACGATTTGAAGAATGCTTTTGATGATCTCAAAAGCCAAAACAGATGATGTGTTACTACACATGGTTAAGGCTGAAGAAGGTTTAGCTGGTTGCTGATGCTTCCTCTGTCCAGCAAAAGCTGTTAACATATGGTTATTGTTCCAACAAATGTCATTTCAGCCTACGTCTGTGACAAAAAGATCTCCGAGATGTGTGATGAAGTTAAAAGTTAGAAGTTAAGGTCAATTAATACTTTGAGTTTAGTTTGAAGTTATGATTTCATTCTGTTCGGTTTGTTTTTTTCTTTCCTTTTTGAGTTGTAATGTCGTTTGTTTAGGCTAATTGATCACTCATTTTTATGCCATTAGGAAAGTCACTTAACATCACATAGTTATCCGTTTGGTTTGGCTTCATTCAATTTACTACTTCTCCTGGTCCACCAAGATAATTCTCCCTTGCCAATTCATCCTTACAAGTTTATTATTATTTCTGTTATGTGCCTTAATGTTATCGTAACTCAAACATTGTATTTCTCTCTTTTTCATTGCTTGTAACTCCAAATGGTATCACTCTTGAAAAGGGTGAAAAAGTTGTGAAATAAAACGGTACTATTCAGAAGAAAAAAAAGTTAGACAAATAACTTATACTACAAAAAAAACATAAAAATAAGAAAATTTATTGCTAAATCGTTGTTAAATAACGATGAATACAAAAAATATGATATTAATATTTTTTTTAATTAGAATATAATTTTAAAAATGGGTTATACAAAAAAAAAGTTAATTCTTTAAATATACAAAATTTAAAAGTTTTATTTAAAAAAAAATTACGTAAAAAGTAAAATCGTAAATAAATGAGATGTTGATTTCGCGCATATTTTTAAAATAGCATGGAGTTAGTTATCTATAGCAAGTAGTTAGTTATAAAACCAAGTTGGTAAAACCTTTTTGAACCCTAAAAATGATTTTGTCATTTCTTGATAATGAAGGTCCATAATTCATAGAAAGGAGCCTAAACTATAAACTCCAAAGTCCAAACACTTGTGTAGTCAACCATGGAGCTATTAGCTATATATCAAGTCGATGAGAAACGGAATTAATTACACTTAGACTAAGTAGGTAATTAAATAAATTAATTAATAAGTTAATAAACTTTTCGGTTAAATCTTAGTATTACACTTGCAATGGCGATCTAATCAATAACGCATATTTCCCCCACCTTTTGTCTTTCTCTTTCGTATCAGCCGGAGAAAGAAAAGAAAAAAAACGTTTTTTTCTCCAATCTCTGTCTCCCCAATTCCCAGATTCTCATGTAAGCTCTCTTATCTTGTCTCCACGGATTTGATTTCCGTGTATATTCGAAAGTAAGAGCTCTCTGGATTTTGATTTTGTTCGTCTGGATCCTATGCGTTAGGGTTTTCTTTTGGGGACAATCCTCGTATCATTGTGCTTCCGATTTGTTCCTTATCTCTAAAGTTCGGGTTTTTGATTAATGGGTTTCTTGATTTAACAATTTCCATAATTTTGTTATGAATCTGATTCTTGAATCTATTCTCACTAGCCACCAAAGAAGCTCTCTTTTGGATCCCTAATGCTCGGTTAGATTGTTTACTGTGTTTTCTTTTTCTGTTCAGTTTAGTTTTGCAGAGATTTAGGAGGAGCATGATTATTTGAATTGGGAGATAAGACAGTTCCTTCTGGTACAATGCGGGTGCTTGGTTTGACCTCAAGCTTATGTTCAGGTGAGGAGAAGGAAGAAGAGATCACTGGAGAAGGCAGTCTCACTCCGGTTTATCTCAATGTCTATGATCTAACTCCTGTCAACAATTATCTCTATTGGTTCGGCCTTGGCATATTTCACTCTGGAATTGAAGGTAATGTAGCTTCTCTTTATATTCTACTCTTTTCTTGATGACCTAATCAAAATTTTCTCAAAAATGTTCCTTACTCGTCTATGTATCCTGCAAATTCATCCTTTGATATTTGTTTTCATCCATATTTGGTTTAGTGAAAATGTATTTATCTTGTTATCAAAGTACTCTAGTCTTGAATAGAAACTATGATACTTCTCAATTGTTTTCTACAAGTTGTGATTTATTGATTAAGCGACAATGCTTTGTTCTTAAGACAATGTGGTTTATTATTTGCTATGGGATACAGGATTAGATGGGAAAAGTAGAAAAGTATTGAGAAATCTAGAATGGAAACCTTTTCAAATTCTTCCTAGTTGTTTGAAACATTCTCTTTCGATAATTAGAACTTACTTGATGAATTCTAGTTATTTTCATTTTGTATTCGGAGCTGTTATTGTTGCTAGATGTTTTATCTAACATGAATTGTTTTCACATTGCTTTGTCTACCTACTAGCTCATGGTTTCGAATATGGATATGGTGCTCATGAGTATTCAAGCAGCGGTGTATTTGAGGTTGAACCTAAGAACTGTCCAGGCTTCATCTTTAGGCGGTCAGTCTTGTTGGGAACAACCAGCATGTGTCGTTCAGATTTTCGCTCTTTCATGGAGAAGCTATCAAGAAAGTATCATGGGGACACATACCATTTGATTGCCAAAAACTGTAACCATTTCACTGAAGAAGTATGCTTGCAGGTTACCGGAAAACCTATTCCCGGATGGATTAATCGGATGGCTCGAGTTGGTAAGATATAACTTTCTTCCAGCTTATTATTTCTTAAAATGGTTCTTGTTGTTTGACATAATTTAACATTGTTACTTGTTCTTGAATTCCTCTAGGTTCTTTCTGTAACTGTATCCTTCCCGAAAGCATACAGATTTCATCGGTTAGACAACCCGAAGCCCTCGAATTCTCTGGTAAGTTATCGCATTTTCTCTTCTTGACCGAAAAAAGGCTTTCGGATATCTGATGAAACCAGTTTTGTAGATGATAATGATGGATCAGAAGAATCAATTGCATCTTCTGTGTCAGACGAAACAGATGGAGAAGGATCAGATCATCATCTCATAACAGCACCAAACAGCGACATTGCATATCTACAAGATAGACCAGTGCGACTTGCGCGTGAGCTCCTCCAAGAACCAACCGATGCATCTCCTGAGTATTTGTTGAAGCGGTCTTGATTCATCACAAATCATCAAGAACATATATTGTTTGTAAACAGAATTGAGTCATCATGGGGTCCATTTTGAGTATTGTTTCAATCTAGAAATGTAAAAAAAGATTTGAAATTTAAAGTAAGAACCCATTCTAAGATGATTGATTGTAGTGAGATTTAGATACAAATTGTGTGAATTTGTTGACAAAGTTGTGCCTTCTTATCTCTTTAAGTTCACATTTTAGTTTCATAATTAGTAATTAAATTTATAATAAAAATTTCAGACAATTCCGAATCTGTCTTTCTTTGTTCTTCAGTTAACATTTTGCTGCAATTCTTTTGCAGCTGATAAATAAATTTAAGAAAGTCGAGAAGATTATCTAATTGGGCTAGGCCGTAAAAACAATAGCCTATTAACGGCCCAGTTTGTATGTAAACAGTTATGGATCAGATCGAGACCGTCCAAATTAGAATTGTGTTTGTCTCTGTTGTCTCTCTCTCTCGAAGACGAAGCTCTGAAAGAAACATTTTCAAGTTTTAGGGTTCTTGGTCGTTCTTAACTGGTACGCTTCAAAATGTTGCCTTTCTCTGTACTATCCGTCTTTGAGAAATCCACGGAATGGGTCTAATTGCTTAATCTAATTTCTCTCTGAAGTTATTAGCTTTAGTGAGAGGTGTAATATTACGGGTTTATAATTAGGTTGATCTGCTTCGTTTTGTTATCAATGGAGGAGTTAAGAACTTGATTTAGGGTTATTAGCTGATTTAGGGTTATTAGCTGCCTGTTTCTTTACTTTACTCATCAATTTGATAAATGTAGGATTTTCTTATATATGAAATCAGGAAAATTCAGTGATTGAGTTGCGTATTGCTCCATGTTTTTGATGTCTTTTAAAGATTAGGCATTTGAGTATTTCTGGTTCAATGAGGCGCTCATGGACATTCGACTTATTAGTATTTTTGTACATTTTAGTGAATGCTTGTTCTAATTTCTTAAAATTTAATCAAATTGTTTTGGTCAGTCTGTTGATTTACTTACCAGTTGAAACACTATTCTTCAAGGTCTAGTTGAAATAGTCATGGCTATGAAATTTTGAAACTGCTTTGATTTGCTTAGCTTTAAAAGGTTTCATTGATATATCTATTACTAGGTTTATTGTTTCCAGACATCAAAAATGGCCTTCTGCACCAAACTCGGTGGCCACTTGAAACAAGGGGTTTGTCAAAACAGAAATGTTCCAGTTACATCAATGCTCGGTTCTCTCCGCTACATGTCTACAAAACTTTACATCGGTGGTAAGTATAACTTCCTATCAGATTGTTTCTTTTTATTACTAGTTGCAGTTGTTACTGTGCATTTGCTTTCTTCTGTATAGCAGTTGTGAATGTTTTGGTCACTGTTAATTTTGGTCCCAGGTCTATCACCCGGAACCGATAAGCATTCCTTGAAGGACGCTTTCTCTAGCTTTAATGGAGTTACAGAGGGTAAGCCCTGGATCTTGCCACCTTTTTTTTTTCACTCTTCTTCAATACAATGTGATTTTGTTTGTGCTAACAAGCTAAGGATGTGTGGTTGGGTTTAAGCCGACTTAGTCATAATTATACTATGAATAATTGATAATTTGATATTGAAGAACATATGCAATATGGTATTTGTGTTTTCCTTTGGGTTGCCTTGGGATTTAACTATCTTGCTGAGTATGGTTTATATATTTAATCATATCAGTCTTGTATATTTAACTAGGATCTTGTCTTATCTTTGGTTGTGCAGCAAGAGTCATGACAAACAAAGTGACTGGGAAGTCTAGAGGTTATGGATTTGTTAACTTCGTAAATGAGGATTCTGCCAAAGCTGCTATTTCAGCTATGAATGGACAGGTTAGGAAACTGAAGAATCCATCTATCTATTTACCTATCATGTTAATCTTTCTTCTGTATGATTAACTTTTCCTTCTGTTGGTTTTGGGATGATTAATTAGGAGCTGAATGGGTTTAACATCCGTGTGGACGCTGCAAAAGATTGGCCAAGTCTGCCATTGTCTTTGGATGAGAGTATAGAAGATGAGGCAAAAGGCAATAAGATGGTGAGCCGATCTGTATGGAAAGATCCATTCGTTGATGCTTTCTTGATGAAGAAGAAACATGCAGCACTGAACAGGAAGATATGGTCAAGAAGATCGACGATTCTGCCAGAGTATGTTGATTCGTCTGTGAGAATCTACAATGGCAAAAGTCATGTGCGTTGTAAGATTACAGAAGGTAAAGTTGGGCATAAATTCGGAGAGTTTGCGTTTACAAGAAAAGTGAAGAAGCATGGTGGTAAAACGAAAGCAAAGTAGAGGTTCTTGGAATGAATTTGTCAAGTTGCTCGAAAGGGTTGTGTTGAAATGCCATAAACGAATCAATAAAGATTCCTAAAAAGGTTATTAAACTCATTAGCTTACATGATCATGTAGACAAATATTGAGATTTATAAAGTCTTCAGATTTGTTGTCAACTCTAATTTTGTTTTGTAAGTGCTTTTGAGATCACAAAAATGCCAAAGTTATTTTGGAATTCGATTTACCAATATCAATTATGGAGCTTCAAGAACCAACCATTTCATCTCCTTAATGAGTCCATTTTGAGTATTCTTTCGATCTAAGAATGCAAAAAAAAAGATTTGAAATTTAAATGAGAACCAATTCTTTATGTTGGATTGTAGTGAGAATAGAGACAAATGGTGTGAACTTGTTGACAAAATTGTGCCTTCTTGTGTCTTTGAGTTCATTTTTTTCAGTGTCATAATTCATTGAAATTTATTATCAAATTGTCAGACAGTTATTGGTTATGGTTATGGATTTGATATGAGTACTCAGAAGCTGTCTTCTAGACTAAGGTCTTTCTTTGGTCTTCAGTTCACATCTTGTAGCTATTAGTTCAACTTCAATGGAGCCCTCACAAAACCAGTAGCTTAACTTAACACCACTAGTTCTATTTATGAATTTTCCTGATTTTAGAAGCTAGAAAATTAAAATTTAGTTAAAAGATTTATTATTTGCATCATATATGAATTGTATATTTGTATTCATAGATTTTGCAGATTCATGAGCTAAAAATAAACTTTTGGTTGTAGATCTTATAACTTACATAAGGTATGTATTTTATTATTGTATTTTTAGATTTAGGAGCTAAAATGTTTTATTTTATTTTAATTAAAATATAGTTTATAATTTATAAAAACAAACAATTCTAAAATTTTTAGATTTAGGAACTAATAATTAACTTTAAATTTATATATTTTATGCATTCCCTAATGAAGTTTTTTATATTATTATTATTATAGATAAAGATATCTTCAACAAAGATGATAGGTTTTTCTGTACATCAATGTAATTATTAATTCCCAACACTACATGTAATTTTAAATTATTTTGCTGTGTTTTTTAAGAGAACACTATACAATAACTCTCTTTAAATAGGAAGTGAGTACCATGGGAAAGTGATGTTTGTATTTATTACTTTCTTTGATACTTTATGCTTCTTTGATTTATTCATTCCAAATATAGGATAAAGACATAAAGTTATAACAAATATTATTCGGCATCGAACGTCAAAACATTTACTTCCAAATATATATTTTTATTGGAATATAGTTTTGGAGATATTTTACCTAGAGATGGAAACAAAACAAAACAAAACAAGAAATGTGATTGGCTAAGGAGTGAAGCACAATAAGTAACTGAAAATGACATTTTATCCCTCAACACACATTCACGTCTATCTTTACTTTTATTTTTATTAGTTCAATAATATTTATGTATTTTAAACCACATCATTTTCAGATCTGAAAATTTAGAAGTTGGAAATCAATTAAATGCACTTCTGATTGATAAATGATAAAATCAGAAGAAATCTATAGTAAAACACTTTCTTAAACACTACTAAATATGATTGGATTTGCAAGTTATTGGATACACCTAATTTGAATTCTTCCTAGTGTAAATGACTATATTTGGTATTTTTAAAAGGTGATTTAGCCTCGTTTTGTAAGTTTTTATGCAAAAATTAAATTATAATTGGTTGAATGGATTTAAAATAAAATATTAAATTATATTTTTGTAAAGAAAAGTGGATTTTTTAATATGTGTGTATTTAGCCAAATATTCTTATAAAATGGAAGGGAAGGAGTATAGTTTTAACATAAATATTTAGGAAGAACAAGAGGATGAATGCAACTGCAGAAAGATATCAAATAATCAGCACCGTCCATTTTACACTATAGATACAAAAACGAATCTGCACCGTCCATTTGTTTTCATCTTTCTTTCTTGGCCGCAACTTCCAACCATATTCACGCTCTTTATATTCCTCCCTTTATATATTCCCATCTCAAAAGTTCTTGGAGACACACAAAATAGAAAACATAAAAACATAAACGCTAATCACAAGTTTCTTGTCTTTTCAATGGGAGAGAAAAGTTTGAAGCGGTATGTTATTGCGGTGGCGGTTGCATTGTTAGCCATGGTTGATGTCTCTGTCTCAGTTCCATTCATAGTGCTTCATGGAATCTCAGCTCAATGTGCTAGTGGTAGCAGAGATTCTAACTTCACACAGATTCTCACTAACCTCTCTGGTTCTCCTGGCTTTTGCTTGTAAGTCAATCAAAACATATTCTTGATATTTAAGATATTCAAAGTGGCTTAACTACGATGATATATGTATATGGTTTGATCTGATCCAGAGAGATTGGAAATGGAAGAGAGGATTCATGGTTCATGCCACTTATAAGACAATCGGAAATAGCGTGTGAGAAAGTGAAAAAAATGGAAGAGTTGCGTCAAGGATACAACATTGTTGGAAGATCTCAGGTTCTTGAAAAAATTCAAGAATCATTTTTTTTTTCATTATCACTTTCATGGATGTTGATGAACGAATGAATGATGAAACAGGGGAACTTAGTGGCTCGAGGATTGATCGAGTTCTGCGACGATGGACCTCCGGTTTACAACTATATATCCTTAGCTGGTCCTCATGCTGGACTCTCCTCTGTTCCTATGTGTGGTGTAAGCCTTTAAACCTCTAATCTTTCTATGTGATTTGATTTTAATCAACTAATTACAGTAACAACAATTGTTTTTGTTTTTGTTTTTTTTTTCCGGTTAAAGTCAGGTTTCTTCTGTGAAATAGCAGATAGGCTAATCCACAACGACATCTATAGCGACTTCATTCAAGTATATATATTATTACCTATCTTTCTCTCTATCAGAATTAAATCCTTAGTTATAAATTTAATTTCCATCTTTAATGACTCTGCAGGATAATCTTGCTCCTAGTGGTTACATCAAGATCCCTACGGTATAAGAAAACTTGCAAAATTATCTATTTTATATTTTAGAAATTTAATTACCATCTTTAATGACTTTATTTTTGGTTTTCTCAGGATATCCCAAAGTACCTAAAAAGCTCAAAGTATCTACCAAAGCTTAACAATGAGATATCAAACCAAAGAAACTCAACTTACAAAGAACGTTTCACCAGTTTACACAACTTGGTTCTTGTCATGGTTAGATCTCTTTTAAACCATTCTGCTTTTTACAAATACGAGTTCTTACACAATCCTCTCTTGATGATTCTGTTTTTTTTTTTTTTTTTTTACAGTTTGAGGACGATAAAGTTATTGTTCCAAAAGAATCATCTTGGTTCTGGTTTTATCCGGATGGTGATTTTGAACATCTTCTCCCTACTAATCAGACAAAGCTCTATACAGAGGATTGGATCGGTCTGAAAACGTTAGATGATGCTGGAAATGTGAAGTTTGTGAGTGTAGCTGGTGAACACATCAGAATGGCGGAGTCAGATGTTGTCAAATACGTTGTGCCTTATCTCAAAGACCAACCGTCTTCCATACAAAGAATCAACCGCAAGACAAAGGAGCTCTTACATCCTTAAAAAGAGCAAATCTATACCTCAGTTGTTATATGCAAATACTGAAAATGCTTAGTGATGATTTTGTAGAACAAGATTCCTTATTGATATATAAAAAGATATATATTAACAAACTTCAAGCTTAACTCTGTAACAAACTCAAGATTAAGAGAGAGAAGAGAACGAAGCTCAGCTTGAAGAATAGATTTTCTCATTAACCTTTACTCTGTACAGTGTTACTCATATATATACAAGTATAGCAAATATGCTATGCTAACATAAGCGTAACAATGTGCTGACTTACACCTAACACTTGAAAGTATTACAGCTCCTCCTCTGTCTTACCGTGTGGTGAAGGAAAAGAACAGGTGGGCCTTGAAGACATTACACATACTGGGAATGTATTGGGCCTAACCAAAGGAAAAGATGTACAAAGCCCAAAATGCAGTAGAATTGCGAAGGAAGAAGAAGCGTGCCTGCAACGTTTAAAACAGAGTCAAAGTTTTAAAACAGAGTCTGCTGGTGTGTTATTGCACAATCAATTTGAGGCGTTACAGAGTGGAGTAATGGATGGTTAGGCTCGCTTCTATATAAGTCCTATATAAGAAATGAGTTTGTGATCGATTTATGTGTGGAAGAAGTGAAATAAAAACTCTTCAGTCTTCTTCTCCTTTCAGTCTTATTCTCTTTTTATTAACACTAACATACACTATATATTCTATTTACATAATATGTAAATTCATGTTATATATACGTATCTCTTTGAATTATCGAATTAAATTGTAGAGAGACGATGCATGAGATCTTCATCACCCGTTTTCTTCAAAGATTTTGTAATGCCCCTTCCGCCACCGTCCGTGAGCACCTCACGTCCTCTCTAGACCCGTGAGCCCCACGCCCCCTCCAGGTCTGTGAGCGCTCCACATCTCCTCTAGGCCCGTGGGCCCCACCTTCGTCCAACGGCCGGTGCCTTAATTTTCCGAGGCCCTAGAGACTTGTTACCCTCCCTACAAATCACCACATGATCTTTCCCCGTGCTTTGGCCTCACTCACACGGTACCGACAACCACTTCCCGGTAGGTCACCCTTTCTAGTGCTACTCCAGCCTAAGCTGGTTTAACTCCAGAGTTTTCACTAGAGGAGTGACGGAAAAGATAAGTGCACTTTGGTGATATAGATAGCCAAATCAAATCTCTTAACTTCCTCTCAGAAACCGGGATGTTACAACCACCCCCACTAACAGATCGCAAAGTCCTCGTTGCACACCCATCGCCCTCAGGACTGCCTCCCGGGTCAGAACCGGTTTGACATAACCTAGAGCTCTGATACCAATTGTAATGCCCCGCCTGCCACCGTCCGTGAGCACCTCACGTCCTCTCTAGGCCCGTGAGCCCCACGCCCCCTCCAGGTCTGTGAGCGCTCCACGTCTCCTCTAGGCCCGTGGGCCCCACCTTCGTCCAACGGCCGGTACATTAATTTCCCGAGGCCCTAGAGACTTGTTACCATCCCTACAAATCACCACATGATCTTTTCCCGTGCTTTGGCCTCACTCACACGGTACCGACAACCACTTTCCGGTAGGTCACCCTTTCTAGTGCTACTCCAGCCTAAGCTGGCTTAACTCCAGAGTTCTCACTAGAAGAGTGACGGAAAAGATAAGTGCACTTTGGTGATATAGGTAGCCAAATCAAATCTCTTAATCTGCTCTCAGAAACCGGGATGTTACAGATTTTCTCAAATCTGCCATTCGTTGATGCTTTCTTGATGAAGAAGAAACATGCAGCACTGAACAGGAATATATGGTCAAGAAGATCAACGATTCTGTTGAATAATCAATCTCATTATCTACCACGAAAGACTTCGCTCTCAATCGGATTAATCTCACATCTCTCTCACGACTCTTGTTTGCTTTAAATTAAGAACACAAGACGCACATATTTTACGAGTTCCCAAAGATCGAAATGATCTAAGGTACATCTCGGTTAGGACTTGCCATAGCAATTCACTATCAAGCTTCTTGAAGATTTTACAGAGAGAAAATTAGAGAGAGAGTCTCTCAATGGACTAACCAAAACCAACAGATTCTAGTAGAGTACGTTGATTCATCTGTGAGAATCTACAGTGGGAAAAAAAAATCATAAGAGGTTAAACTCGTTAGCTTACATGATCTTGTAGAAGATAAGCTTTAAAAGTCTAAAGTCTTCAGTTTTGTTGTGAACACTGAATTTGTGTAAGTGCTTTTGAGACCACAAAGTGCCTAAGTTATTTTGGACTTCGATTTACCAATATCAAGTATGGGTTTTCAAGAACCAACCATTGCATCTCCTCAGTTAAGTGTTTTTTTTTTTTTTAGAAATGTAGAAAAATTATTTGAAATTTATATGAGAATCCAATCTAAGGTGTTGGATTGTAGTGAGATTAGAGATAAAAGGTGTGAACGTGTTGACACAATTTTGCCTTCTTGTGTCTTTGAGTTCATTTTTCAGTGTCATAATTCATAATTATTATTTATGTTTGTTAAAAGGCTTAATTCATAAATATTTGTGAGACTAATAATTAGTATTGAAATTTATTATCACATTTTCAGACAGTTATTGGTTATGGATTTGATATATTTACTCAGGAGCTTTCACAAGACCAGTAGCTTAACGTCAATGGAGCCCTCACAAGACCAGTAGCTTAACTTAACGCCACGAGTTCTATGACTATCTGTGAATTTTCCAGATATATTTAGAAGCTAGAAATTTTAAATTTAGTGTAAAGATTTTTTTTAACTAGATTTTTTTTGTGTGCATAAGGTATGAATTGTATTCATAGGTTATGCAGATTCATGAGCTAAACAATCAAAATTTTTGTTGTAGATCTTATAACTTACATAAGGTATGAATTCTATTTATTGATGTTTTAGATTTAGGAGCTAAAAAGTTTTTTTTATATTAAAACATAGTTTATACTTTCCACAAAGTAAAATTATACATTTTGCAGATTTAGGAATTAAGAATTAACTTTAATCTTATGCATTCTTTCATGAATTCTTTATACATATATATATATATCTTCAACAAATATGGTAGGTTATTCTAGGGGTGGGCAAACGGGAATTCGGGACTGAATTTAACGGGAATGGGAACGGGACGGGAATTTGTGAATAAAAAAACTAGTTTCATTTATGTTCCATATAAAATATGAGACGGGAGCGGGACGGGCCAGGACGGAAATGAGAATTCCTAAAAATAAACATGACAAACAAATTAAAAATAATAAATTATCACAAATAAGTTTGTTTAATAATAGAAAAAAAAACTTAAAATTCAGAATTAACCCAACATAAACTCAGTCATAAATCATCAAAATCAAAATAAATTGTAAAAATATAAAATCCTAATAAACTAAGTAAGTAATCTTCATCTTCTCTAGCATTATTTCTCGTTTGATTGTTTACCGAGTTATCTGCATACAAGTTAAATAAACAAGAATAGTAACTAGTTAGAAATAACATATTTTTAATCATACAAAATATGAAATATGAAAATATTTACATGAAAGAACTAAAATTTATGGTATCTTATGTGATTTGATATATAATATTATGATGTATTATATATAATTTTTTCCGAATAGGATTTCGGGAATTCCTATTTCTGTCCCGTCTCGTCCCGTTTCCAAATGGGAATTATCAACTTGTCCCATATGGGAATATCCTTTTAAATGGGATGGGAATTTTCTTGCAGAAATGAGACGGGACGGGATGGAACGAAACGAGACGGGAATTGTGCCCAACCCTAGGATATTCTGTACATCAATGAAATTAATTCCCAACAACTATTTTGCTATTTCTTTTTCAGAAAACAATAGTATACAATAAGTCTCTTTAAATATGAAGTGGCTACCAAGAAATGCCATGGAAGTGATGTCTATATTTATTAGTTTCTTTGATACTTTATGCTTCTATTCTATGTTTCCTTCTTTGATTCTTTTTTCATTCCAAATATGGGATAAAGTTGTTACAAATATTATTCGGCATGTATCGAACGTCAAAACATTTCCTCCCGAATATATTTTTGTTGGAAGTTTTGAAGATATTTTACCAGAGAGATATAAACAAAAAAAGATCTAGAAATGTGACTGGCTAAAGAAAGAAGCACAATAAGTAACAAATGAGTGACTGAAAATGACATTTGATCTCTCAACAGTCAACACACATTCACATATATGTATCCAATATGTTACTATTATTAGTTTTCTATTTTCAATTATTTTCTCTTATTTTTATCTATTTTAAACTACAGCACAAATAGTTTTCGAATCTGATAATTAGAAGTTGAAAATCAATTAAATGCACTTCTGATTTATGGATGATAAAATCACAATTGTAAAGCATATTCTTAAACAATACTAAACTAGGTAAGTATCCACGTATCGGCGTATCGGCGTATCACGTGGAGAAAATCAATTTTTAAAACTGAAATTTAGTTAATTTTAATTTTTTGTATAATAATTAAAATTAACCAAATTTCAATATATAATAAATCTTAATTTGATGGATTATCTGTTATATATTAATCTTTAACGAACATTTTAAATGCATGAACTATTTATTATATATTGTATCGGACGATGAATTTTATATAACTAATAATTGACAAATATATTTTAATTTTTATTGTTATGTTTTTAGTTTTGAATTTTTTGTTTCCGTCTTCTCTCGTCCTGTCAAATCCCGTTTCAATCCTGAATTTTAATTGGAACATATCCGATGTCGCAAAATCTCGTCCTGATTTCTCGTTTGCCACCCTTAATTTAAATATACTTTTCAATTCATAATATAGAGATTAAGTATATACTTAATACTTGTATAATTTTGGTTTACAATATTTTGTGAACTATTTTAATTTTAAAGTCAAACATTCAAATAATAGTAACATATAATATAGAGATTTAAATATATGTTCGGATGAGTATTGTCATTTAACTATAAATTTTTATTTAACATTTAATAATTTTAACATTAGAAACTATAGTATTTGAGTTTTATTACCAGATATGTAATATTTAATTAAATAAAAATCGAAAACAATAATTTTGTGGTTACATCAATATGTATTTCCAAAGATGCATATCGATGAGTTTATTGTCAAAATATGCAATTTTAAATACTAAATATTACATTCTTATTTAAAATAAAATTTATTTACATTTTGTTTTCACTTACAGAAAAATACTTAATTGAACCGAATATCCAAATATATAAACAAATATATTAAATATTTTTCATAACCACCTTGTAAATCAAAACAGTTTAATACAGAAAAAAAAAACATCTAAGATATACTTACCTCGTCAAATATGTAATCTCTTTGCTTCCCTCCCAGTCCCAGGGGTAATGTTGCTGATGCATAACTATTTCCTTTAGTATGTTGTGCAATATATTCTCAGTAAAATTTCTGTTGAGTGAAACGATTTACTTTAGCAAAAAATAAGAACTTAAAATACTATCTTAATCACACTTATGAATATCATTTGAAGATGTAACAATCAAAGTTATTAAATAAGATAAAGAGGAAACGTAATAGAGAATATGATCAATAACAAAAAGGAAAATAAGAACTTAAAATACTATCTTAATCACGCTTATGAATATCATTTGAAGATGTAACAATCAAAGTTATTAAATAAGATACAGAGGAAACGTTATTGTTAGTGATCAAGATAAACAAAAAATAAAAATAGAGAATTTGATCACAAATAGTAAATAGACTAAGTTTAGCATCAATTAAAATCATTTTGATTGTTTAACCAACACCAGCAGAGTATTGTTTCTACAGTCTTATGTAATTAGTCTAATAATATTTGGATTATTTAAAATTTTTGTAAGAATTATTTTAATGATGACACATGAGCATGACAACTCGCTAAATCACACATCATTGTAAGGTTATTTTTTAAAGTGTGCTTCTAAAATAATATATAAGGATATGACTGGATATTTGGATTTGTAAGCTATTGTATACATTTAACATGAAATTGTCCCTAGTGTATAAGAAACATGAAATTGTCCCTAATGTATACGACTACATTTGATATAGTTGTAACATAAATAATACATAGAAAGAACAGAAGATGAAGAAAAGAGTCAATGCAACTGAAGAAACATATCAATTAATCAGCACCGTCCATTTTGTACTGTAGATACAAAAACGAATCTACACCGTCCATTTTTTTTTATCTTTTTACTTCTTACGTACTTGGCCGCAACTTCCAACCACATAACGCTCTATAGTCCCTTTATATATTCCCATCTCAAAAGTTCTAGGAGAGATACAAAAGTAAAAATATAAAACATAAGTATCAATCACAAGTTTCACGTTTTTCAATGGTTCAGAAAGGTTTGAAGCGTTATGTTATTGCAGTGGAAGTTGTAATATTCTTAGCCATGGTTGATGCCTCTGTTTCACTTCCGTTCATAGTGCTTCATGGATTGTCATGTGACTGTTCTAGTGGTAGCGGAGATGCTAACTTCACAGACCTTCTCACTAGGCTCTCTGATTCTCCTGGTTCTTGCCTGTAAGTTAATCAAAACATATTCTTGATATTTTAAACGTTCAATGTAGCTAACTATGATGGTTTGATCCCATCCAGAGAGATTGGAAATGGAAAAGATGATTCATGGAGCATGCCACTTACAAAACAAGTGGAAATAGCGTGTGAGAAAGTGAAAAAAATGGAAGAGTTGGGTCAAGGATACAACATTGTTGGAAGATCTCAGGTTCTTGAAAAAAAATCAAGAATCAGTTTTTTTAATCATTATTTCCCGTTTCACTTTGATTGATGTTGATGAATGAATTGATGATGAAACAGGGGAACTTAGTGGCTCGAGGATTGATCGAGTTCTGCGACGATGGACCTCCGGTTAACAACTATATATCTCTAGCTGGTCCTCATGCTGGAATCGCCTCTGTTCCTTATTGTGATGTAAGTTTTTTCTATTCCCTTTAAATCTCTGAACTTTCTCTATGAGTTGATTTTTAATCAACTAACTAAACTGTTGTTTTTGTTTTTGTTTTGGTCAAAGTTTATCGTGGATGTATGTTCTGAAGTAAATGACATAATAAAGAAGTACCTCAACATTTATTCAGACTACGTTCAAGTATATACCTATCTTTCTTTGTCACTTATATCAAAACTAAATCCTTAATTAGAAATTAATTAATTAACATCTTTAAATGACTCTGCAGGATCATGTTGCTCCTGCTGGTTATATCAAAAACCTTGAGGTATGTCTACTCATCATAGTTTAAACTTGCAAAATCACATATTGTAGTCATTATTTTTGGGTTTTCAGGATATTAAAAACTACCTAAATGGCTCAAAGTATCTACCAAAGGTTAACAATGAGAAACCAGACCAAAGAAACTCAACTTACAAAGACCGTTTCACCAGTTTACAAAACTTGGTTCTTGTCATGGTTAGATGATCTCTTTATAACTATTCTGCTCTTCAATTATCGATTGAATCCTCTCTTGATGATTCTCTTTTGCTTTAAAGTTTGAGCTAGATGCGGTTATTGTTCCAAAAGAATCATCTTGGTTCGGGTTTGATTTGGATGGTGATTCCAATCAGTCTCTCCCTGTTCAACAGACAAAGCTCTATACAGAAGACTGGATCGGTCTGAAAACATTAGATGATGCTGGGAAAGTGCAGTTTGTGACTGTACCCGGTGAACACATCAGAATGGCGGAACCAGATATTATCAAATACGTCGTGCCTTATCTCAAAGACCAACCGTCTTCCGTACAAAGAATCAACCGCAAGACGATGGAGCTCTTACATCCTTAAAACAGCATACAACTCAATTGTTATATGCAACTACTGAAAGTGAAAAAGCTACGTGATGATTTTGTAGAACAAGAATCCTTATTGATATAATAAACGTACCTATTCGAATAAACAAATTAATCCGTAGAGAAACGACGCATGAGATTGTTGGATAAGCTTCTCTCGAGCAAGTTCTAGACTTGAACAAAACCGGTTTTGAAGATATTATTGGAAGATTAAAAGCATACGAAGAAAGAATTCTCGATGAGGAGAATAGTGGAGAAACACAAAGTAAGCTTTTATATGCTAATACATATCATCAAACTTTCGCGACATCATGAGGAAGAGTGATAAAGAAGTTTTTGAGGCATCGGATCTATCAAATAACCCCTTTATATGTTGTAGTACAAAGGGTATCGAATCCACAAAGACTAAGGACTACGCACTAGAGATGTAAGATTTTAAACTAATCTAAAGCAAATAAAAGAATTGGTTTTCAACAAAAAGAAATGAAAATGAGATGAAATCAAAAGGAAAACAAAGGATCATGAGTTCTACTATCAAGAGAATAAACTAACAATCAAACATTGATGAAATAGATTGTATTAAGCATCATCCTAGAACATGGAATTCATAACTATGACTAATCCACTCTCATGACACTAATCACTTCACTAATCATGCAATTATCAATAACCATCGTTAGCAATTGACATAATCAATGAGCATTAGATAACAACTCCAATAAGTTCACTAAACACCATAATCATCAACTATCATTCGCTAGGTATGTAAAGCTCATAAAAGGTTTGGTTCAACCATTTTATCAAACACCTTGTGGGCATGATAATGTCTAAGCTCTATATCACCAATCTCTTGGCTAATATAGCATTAAGAACATGCTAAATGAAGAATTTAATATCAATCAACCTAAACAATCAACATCTAACCATCAATTCATCCTAATCTAGCACAACCATGATCCAACAAAAAGACTAACAACCTAAGAGAAAAAATAAGAAAAAAGGAAAAAGATAAACATGGATTTACAAATATAGAAGTGAAGAATCCTTTAATAGAGTGGCATATAACATGAAGTGGAGAAAATCGGATCCGCCAGCAGTCTGTCATGACCGCTGCTTCTGACCACTGTGCTCTATTGGTGTCTCTTGGCCGCTGGCTCTGACCATGCAATTCACCAGGTGAAGTTGTCAAAGCTCTAGCGGTGTGTCTTGGCCGCTGCCTTTGACCGATGTGTACTAATTCAGTCATAACTTCTTAATGTCTGATCCAAATCACTCGAGACTATATCCATTAGAAAGCTAACTCAGTTTTCTATAACTTTTATCAAGGGTTCTGGAGCTAAATCGCAAGGTAAGATCTTCATATGATCCAATATTTGAGACACCTTGGAATGGTTTTCCTCATCAACTTCTCTTCTTGATCCTTTCTCACCTCATTTGATCCCTCATCCAAGCTTCAAGCTTCCATATACCTAAAAATGACTCAAAATACTATGCAAAATGTATGAATGGAACCTAAGATTCTAAAATACGATACAATGCTAAAGTGAGACTCAAATACATATATACAATCATAAGTGATGTGAAATATAACAAAATGTGATGGAAATGAATATTAAAAACATAAAAAAATTATACTTATCAACACCCCCAGACTTGCTTTTTGCTTGTCCGCAAGCAAACAACAAGAGATAAATCGAGAAAGAAGTGAAAAAGCGGAATTCAAAACCACATAGTATCAAACGAAGGATGAAACACGTTGTCCTCAAAGATAGTTAAATGGTGCATGAACAATCGTCTTACTCTTTAGTACTTCTCCATGTTCGTCTCAATGCAAGTTTCTAATGCAACCTCTAATACTTAAGCAAAGACTCACAACCAAACTAAAGCCATCTCTTTAACATTCATTAATGTATTTATAGTGTGGTCTCGCTTATGGGAATCAAATCAATCTCAATTGGTTTTGGGTTAAAGCTTTTTGAGGTGAGTTCAAAAGAGTTTCTCTTTTGGTGGTTTTTCTCAAAACAAAGGAATGCTAGTCAAATGCAAAATTCATCTAAGAAAGGGAACAATTTATGCATACAAAGCTTAACTCTCATTATTCTACCCAAACTTATGATGTGCATCCTAGTTTCTACCATTTTCACACTCTCTTCATTCTCTTTTCAACCCTAAAATATTAGACTATTTGGTCCTTTTAACATTCAACCTCATGATTAATCTCTTTTCTTAGCCTCCTAGGGACAACCTTTTAGTTCAACACTTAGCTATTTTCTATCTCTTTCTTTTGCTTTCTCTTGCTCCCAACACTTATTTCTTTTTATAATCTTAGGGAAGCTACACTTTTCTTTTCTTTTGTAACAAGAGACTTAAAGCTTTTTGGTCTATTGCTTGGTTTCCCTATGGACTCATTTCTTAACTTTGATCAAGCTTTTCTTTTCACATTTTCTTTCTTTCCAAACACCCAATACCAACTACCTAACCTAACCATCCAAGTCTTTCATTCCAAACCCCATTGCTAGACTTACCATTGCTAGCTAAAACGAGAGCTAATCCTTTGTCGTTCTCGATACTCTCAAGTTTTTTCATAATCATAGCATTATCAAGAAAAATGCCTCACTCAACAAATATAGCATTGGTCAAAATAAAAGCTTGGGTTATAGGTGTGGAACTATCCTAATGATGAGGATAACTACTTGAGTTAACAAAGATTGGCAAAGTGGATAAGATAACTCAAGTATTTTATTAACACCATGAGAATGAATTTAAAACCCATAAGCGAGATAATTAAATGTTCAATTAAGTCCAAATAAGATAGAGATGCTTCAAAGATCATGCAAGCTTTGCAAAAGTAAATGTTGAATTTTGAATATGCAAAGATCAAACATGGATTTTTCATTTTTTCAAAGATGTTCAAGCAACAAATAACTATGATCAATGGCAATAATCTTAATCCTAAGCTTGAACTTCTACAAGGCAAAAATTCCATGTGAAAATGCAAATTTAAATGCATCTAGACTCAATCTTCATATGCAAATGAAACTACATGCTTCTTTTTGTGTTTTTCAAAATTTTCAAATTTTTTGGCCTTTTCAATGCACATAAAGGAATGCATGAGACTCAAGTATGCAAAAAGAAATATAATAAAACAAAACACAATGTCAAAAGACACAAAGCCCTCCCCCAAACTTGAATCACACTGTCTCGGTGTGAAAAAGCTTAAGAGAAGGTGAAACACAAAACAAACACAAAGAAGAAACCTAAAGAAAATAAATGGTACTTTGAAGCAATGGAGGAGTTTGGAGTGTGCACTTACTCTATCTCCATTTATTGAGTAGCTTGTTTTGTGTCACTAGCTTGACAATGGATAGGCTTGGGGGAGTCCCCAAGGGTGGCACATTTAACATCACTAGCTTGACGGTTGCCCCCTCTCGCTCGCTTCTTCCTTGAATTTCTCCTTCACTCATAGTTGTACACCTAAAAGATCAAGATCACAAGAGAGAAGAAACAAGAGTAACAACAAAAGAAAAAGGAAACACTATAGTCTCAATTCGAATCCTAACTCTAATGGCAATCGCTTAGTCCCTGGCAAAGGTGCCAATTTAATAGAGAAGTTTTTGCAAACCAGGCTATCAAATAACCCTTAAACCGTTATAGTCTAAAAGGTATCGAGATCCACAAGGAAACATAATTAACTCGTTAAGAATGCAAACATCAAATTCAATATAAGCAATATCAAGTGTATGTTTGAAGAAACCAAATCAAGAACTAAGTGGAAGCGGTAAAACAATTTTAAATCCAAATAAGAGAAAACAATGAGTCTAGGGCATGGTAATGGATCAAGATGAAATGATGAATGATAAATGTATGAGGAGGCAATGACATATGATGAGCAATGTCGTAGGCTATATGATCAACAAATAAGACTAATCCATTCTCATGACATAAGTCTATTCAACAATAATTCTCATTAGCAATTAAATGATCATTGAGCATTAATAACAAGTTTTAATCCAGCCACAAATCAACTTAGACAACTATTCTCATAGGTAAAGTATGAAATGCACATTTAGATTTCATTCAAGCATTTTAACAAACACCTTGTGGGCATGAAAATGCAAATGATCTAGACTAGCAATCTCTTGCCTAATCTAGCAATATAATCAACCTAAATAAAAAACTAACATATAATCTAGCCCTAAACATCACCAACCATCCATCAATCATCTCAATTACCACACTCTAAACTCATCTAAGAATATTACTCACTAATATCCATAGAAACACAAATCAATTGGTTTGATTGATGCATAATCATGAATATGTGAAGAGTAGAATGAGGATTTAAGAAAAGAAATAGATTTGATACTTTGAATTAAGAAATCTCATACAAAGAGTTTATAAAAACCCAAAAAGGTTAAGACAAAATCTCATAAACAAATCATAATCCTCTAATTAGGTTTTTGAGGACTGTATATAGTAGTCAAAATCGGACTTGTTTAATACAAATGAGTTCCGGTTAAGTATGGTTAAGGAAAATTGATTGCGGTCTCGAACCAGTCCAGCGGTCTGTCATGACCGTTGTGAATGACCGTTGTGCCTATTCGGTATGTCTTAACTGTTGCGAATGTCCTTGTGATTCACCTGTAAGGTGCCACCGGTCTGTCATCACAGCTGTAATTGACCATTGTGCCTCAACGGTCTGTCTTGACAGATGTGAATGTCCTTGTGATTCACCTGTAAGGTGCCACCGGTCTGTTATCACCGCTGCAACTAACCGTTGTGCCTCATCGGTCTGTTTTGACCGCTACGAATGTCCTTGTGATTCGCTTGTCTTCATCAATTCTATGTTTTGACCCTTTTGCTCCATGATTTTGGCTCTTTAGCTCTATTCCACTTCAAAACCTACAATGCAAACATGAAAATGCCAAATATACAATGATATGCACCTAAACTCTATATTATTATGCAAATGGAATGAAACATGTGGTGAAACCATGCATTAAAACCCATAAAAACACACTATATCAGACTGATATAGGAGGTGAATTCACGTCAAGAGAGTTCAATGATTTTTGCGATGAAAATGGGATCAAGAAGCATCTCACGGCATCTTATACACCGCAACAAAACGGTGTAGTTGAACGAAGAAATCAGACACTAATGAAGATGACAAGGAGCACTCTCAAGGCAATGAAGGTACCTAATTTTCTATGGGGAGAAGCAGTTCGCCATTCAACCTATACCATCAATAGAGTACCAACGAGAGCTCTTGAAAACATGACTCCTTATGAAAGCTTGCGAGCGAAGAAACCGAACCTACACATCTCAAGAAGCAAGACAACAGATCACATACACTTGTACACTTTGGGATCAAGCCAGGAACCAAGGCCTATAGACTCTATAATCCAACGACACAAAAGGTAATGGTAAGTGGAGATGTAGTGTTTGATAAAAAATCAAGTTGGAGCTGGGATAAAACTACAAACGGACCAAGGAGGGATCCAGGTATGTTTCATATAAGATGGGGTGAAGTAATTGACGCTGGAGAAGGACCCGTGGTGGTGAAAAACAATCAACACAAAGATCATGATCATGACGAAACTGGAAGCAATAACAATGATTTTGACGATGATCATGGTCACGACAATGGTAGTACCACGGATGAAAACTCTCATGATGATGAGCCTCAGCAACAAGAAGAACAACAACAACCACAAGTGCAACCTCTAAGAAGAACGACTTATCAAATCATTCAACCGAGTTATCTTGACGACTATGTACTCCAAGCCGCGGTAGAATGTGAGAAACTTCTACTTTCAATTGATCATCAACCAAGATTTTATGAAGAATAAAAGGGTTTATTAAAATGGAGACAAGCAAGCAAAGAAGAGGTCGATTCGATCAACAAAAACAAGAATTGGTTTTTAGTTGATAAACCGAGTGGGACAAAAGTGATTGGTCTCAAATGGATCTTCAAGATTAAAAAAAATGCGGATGGTACAATCAATAAATACAAGGCACGTCTTGTAGCTAAGGGATATGTACAAGAATCCGGCATTGACTTTGATGAAGTTTTCGCACCAGGTGCTCGACTTGAAACTATACAGTTATTGATAGAATTGGCGGCATCACATGAATTGGAAATTCATCACATGGATGTGAAGACGAAATTCTTACATGAAGAACTAAAAGAATATATCTATGTTGAACAACCTGAAGGATTTGAAGTAAAAGGTGAAGAGCACAAGGTTACAAGCTTTCAAAGGCCTTGTACGGTTTGAAACAAGCCCCTAGAGCTTGGAATACGAAGCTAGATCAAATCCTAAAGGCGATGAAATTCAAAAAATGTTCAAAGGAGACATCCGTGTACCGCAAGGAAGAAGGAGAAAACCTCCTAATTATTGCTATTTATGTGGATGATTTATTTATAACCGGTAATAATTTAAAGGGAATAAGCGATTTCAAGGTGGGAATAGCATCTAAGTTTGAGATGTCGGACCTCGGGAAACTCACTTATTATCTCGGCATTGAAGTACATTAAGGAGAAGATGGAATAGAGATCAAACAAGAAGCTTATGCAAGAAGGATCTTGAGAGAAGCTGGTCTAGAAGATTGTAATCCGACCAAAGTACCTATATGGAGTTCGGACTGAAAGTTTCAAAGGCAGAAGAAGAAGAAGAGATAGATCCTACAGGTTATAGAAGAAATGTTGGATGCTTAAGGTATTTACTCCACACGCGATCAGACTTGGCATTCTCGGTTGGAGTTGCTAGCCGATATATGCAAAGTCCTCGCATATCACATGGTGAAATTATGAAGCATATCCTTCGATATCTCAAGGGAACAATGGCTTTTGGATTAAAGTTCAGTCGCAAAGGATCAAAGAAAATTGTTGGGTTTAGTGACAGCAGCCACAACATTGATCAAGACAATGGAAAGAGTACTACGGGTCACATATTCTATTTCGGAGCATCACCAATTACTTGGTGTTCTCAAAAACAGGGCACGGTGGCTCTGTCATCATGTGAGGCTGAATTCATGGCAGCGACAGAGGTGGCATGACAAGCGATTTGGCTTCAAGACATCTTGAGTGGGATCACGGGATGGAAGACGGAGCAAATCCTTATCAAGATCGACAACAAGTCTGCAATTGCTCTAACTAAAAACCCTGTGTTTCATGGTAAAAGCAAACACATACATAAACATTACCATTTCATACGTGTGCATTGAGAAAGAGCTTGTTCATGGGGAGCATGTGCCAGGAACCGAACAGAAGGTGGATATCTTGACTAAAACATTGGCGCAAATCAAGTTCAGTGAAATGAGAAGCTTGATAGGAGTGCAAGACATGTCCAAAGACAAGTTGAAGCTTAAGGGGTGAATGTTGGATAAGCTTCAATAGCTTGCAGCCCAAGATATTCTTAACAAGTCAGTTAAGGATAAAGATAGGCTTAAATAGAAATTATCTATTTGTATTAAGAATAGGAAAAAAAAGTTTTCTATTAGCAATAGGAATAAGATTAGCAAAGGAGGTGCTAACATCCATATAAATATCAAATTGAGTTGTGACTTTGACATTATCAAGAACAAAAAGAGTTTTGAGAGTTTAGTTTTGAGAGATTTTATAAACTTAATAAAGAGAGTAATTCTTTATACAAAGCTAAGAGTGTTTTTAGATTCTTTAGAGATCCTCATCACCAGTTTTCTTCAAAGCTTCGATGATTTTCTCAACATGAGAAACTTTCAATCTCATTTTCTTATCGAGCATCGATTTCGCAAGCTTCCCAAGAACACCCGTGTTGGCAGAGACAGAGCTATAGAACCGTAAGTGTGTATCTTCGAGTCTATTGTTGATAGCACACACCTGCCTTCTCGATTTCTTGATACACAAGGAAACAATCGAGATATCAAACCAAAGAAACTCAACTTACAAAGAACGTTTCACCGGTTTACACAACTTGGTTCTTGTCATGGTTCGAAAATCAGAAATCATGTTCCTAATTGTCCGATCAAAAAATTTGTGTGTTTGACGCATTGTAATTAAAAAAAAAAAAAAAAAAAAAAAAACGCATACATATATCCCAAGACATCAACATACATATAGGAAGCCGAGACATGACATAGCAATAAGATAACGAAAACATATAGAATGAAGCAACATTACAACAACAATAACAATTTATTTTTATGATGATGACTCATGAGTATTAATTAAGCATAAACCACAATGGGACTTCTCACGTTATGGGTACCATCCGACCAGATAAGATTTGCAGATGAAGGCACTTGAGAGTCGAGATCGCCGCCTATAACAGTGACCCTAAAAGATTGCTTCTGGTTCACAGTCTTGAAAGACAGAACACTAGGCGTGACACTGACGCTAAGCTTAGATCCGTAACCCGCCACTACCGTTGATTTGTATGTAGAGCTTGGCGTGCCTACGTTAGTCAAGGTTCTGTCGAAAGTCACAGTGAAGTTGCTGTCAGATCCACAATATATATACGACATTGAAGGATAGTTGATATTTCTTTGTAAGGTTTCATTTTTTGGGGAGCAAGTGACGTTTTCACCGGAGATGACTTTGAGGACATCCGAGGTGAAGTTCATGCCGCAGAGAAAGGTGATGTGGTCTGCTTTTTCCAATTCATAGACGAGTCCAGGATTTAAAGCGGATATCGGGTTGACATGTCCAGCTCCATACCCAAACTCTGTCGATGTCTTGCCCAAGAACTTGTCAGTAGCATTTACCGGCCAAGCTGCAAATTAAGATTATTTAAGAATAGAGTGTCAACAAAGGTTTACTTGTGGGACAAGAAAGTAAAAAAACGTGCTTACCTGTTGTCATGATCGCAGATTAAATCATGGAAGGAGACCATTTAGGGTAAAATGTCTTGATATACGCAGCCATACCTGCAATGTGTGGACAAGCCATTGAAGTTCCAGAGTTAACAGAGTACTTGACACGTCTAGGGTCATTTTCAGACTGTCCACCATCAGGTGAATATGCAGCGAGAATCTCTACTCCTGGTACTGTTATATCTGGCTTGAGAATATTTTCAGCCAAAGCATTGAGGACCACGAGAAGAGAAAGAAGCAACAACAGGAGCTGCCCGATTGAAGACTGTTTCCGTTTTTAGAACAGCCGCTTGTGGAGAACTGAGAAAACAAACACAGAGATTTCAGGATAAAGATGGAGAATCTGAAGCACATGTATAAAGAATAGAGAAGATAATTTGTTTACTCTGCGGACTCAATGTAAGAGACGAGAGACTCAAAGTCTTTTTTTCCTAAACCAGAGGCGGGTATAGGGGATTTAAAAATGACTGCAATAGCTCCAACTGATTTAGCTGTCTTCACACCATTCGCATCATCACACACTAAGATCTTTCCCTCTATACGGGATTTTTCAAGACACGATGGGTCACAAAGCCTGAAAAAAGAATTGATTACATTTAGAGATAGTGTGGGGAGCAAGATGTGTGTCTTGCAGATCAAGTATTATAGGCCATCAAAGGCCGTTTAAGATGTGTAGCTTATTGTTTCTTGAAGGGGAAGTTACCCTGCGTCGCAGTTAGAAGAAGCCGCAGATTTTCCGTACACAAGAGGGTACTTGTTTCCTTTCAAATCGAAAGAATTCACTGACTTACCCTATTAAGGAACAAGAAGAGAAAATTCACATTATCTAAAGAGACAAGGGCTACTATATATGATCACAGAAATGAGAGTGTTACTTGATACTTACGGCAAGTGTGGTGCCATTTCCGAGAACAACATTGGTGACAAACCCACGGTTCGTGGTGCTGGCTGCAACGCATAAGATCCACGGCACTAATCCCGTGACTGAATATTCATATGGGCCGCTGTTACCGGCGGAATTTACAGTGAGAATCCCTTTGGCCATGGCGTGAAAAGCCCCGATCGCGATGGGGTCATTTTCCAAGGGCCTTCTGACACCCCCGAGAGAGATGGTGATTAGGTCTACACCGTCAGCAATCGCGTCATCAAATGCAGACAATATAGCGTCTGAGGGACACTTTATGTCGGTGCAGACATTGTAAGCAGCGATTCTAGCGGCAGGAACGCCACCTCTTACGGTTCCGTTGCCTAATCCAAAGAAGCTTACGTCAGGGACTGCGTTTCCAGCCGCTATTGAAGCCGTGTGTGTACCGTGGCCGTCAGAGTCCCTGATACCTTCGCTTGTGTAGTATCTAGCCCCAATCAATTTGCTGGAAAATTATAACAATATTAACTTTTGTAACCAAACCAAAGATTTTATAACGAAACTCAAACTAATTTCCATGGAAGATACATCTCAAACAAAATTGATCGTGAAAGAGAGAATTACTTGTTGCAGGTGAAGTTTTTTCCGCCGGAACAAACACCTTTCCACTTCTTTGGAGGAGGACCAAAGCCTTTGTCGGAAAAGCTCTGAGATTCCGGCGTGATACCACCGTCGATGACTCCGATAATGGTATCACTTTTTATGCTCGGGTTCCTCTTCGTCTTATGTCCTTCCTTTAACCCCATGAAGTCCCAAGACATCGTTGTATGAAGTTGTAACTTCTTGTTTGTGAACACGGACACAACTCCTTCCATTTCTAAGAAGAACAAATAAAATAAAAAGGTTTTGTAATCTTTAAAATCATTTCAACTTAATAGTGTCTCGATGGAAGATCACTCACTGGCTACTTTATCTCCTTCTGACTTTGTGAGCCTAGCCACGAAACCGTTGAAACTCCTTGTGTAACTTCTCACCAAACGATCTTCGATCGAGCTAGATTTTATATATCACTTATTAGAATCTTCATAAAAATTGATTATAACTAATCAATTGATTAGAGAAATGGATAAATTAAATCACACCTTTCTCCAGTGACCTCTTGAAGAATACTCATGTGATGGGACATTGGTGTGTAGTCTGCTCGAGACGAAAGCGAACCCATGTAGACTATATACTCCTTCATTCATCACATATATATCATCATCAATTTGTCATCATATATAAAGGATGGCCATATTATTGAGAAACTAGAGATCACCATAATAAATTAATAGTTTGATAAGAATATTCTATGATAATACCTTTTTATCTTCATATGCGATTGCTGAGATCGAACTCAAAAACACGACAAGGAGGCATGAGTGGAGAAAAGAGGAAGCTGCAAGTTTTGCCATTGTTCTAATAAAATGAATTTAAATTACTCTACTGTTTTGTTTTGTTATGATGAACATGAAAGATCTTTATATAGGAGTCAACATACATGCACAGTGTCAAATTTCCTCCGATTATCTGTCTTTAAGTTTTAGAAAACTAAGATGATATTATTTACCACAATTGTTTATATATATTATACATTTTTGGTATTTTTACCTTAATTGTAACATTGATTTTCTGCAATTTTAGGAATGTATCTAGCGATTTTTTACTCACAACTAATATGAACTAAATTACTAAAAAAAATAAAGTTTGGGATTTATATTTCTTTAGTTATTTTTACTAAAACTAAAAGGATATTCAGTCAAATTAACATCGGAAAAAAATCATTTAAATCGCGAACTTACCGAAAAACGTAATTTTAAGCATTAACTTTGTCGTAGACCATTTTAAGTATCAACTTTCGTTGACTTTATTTTTTATACACGAAATTCTCGTTGACTCGGCCAATTAGACAAACCGTTAAATCTATGTTAACGGCTCTGTTAGTAACAAAACGGCGTCGTGTATTAAAACAAGAACTTTCAAATTTAAGCCGTTTAAAACATAAACTTTTTGTAGTAGGCCATTTAAAATATTAACATTTTGTACTAGGCCATTTAAATCATCAACTTTCGTTCATTAATTGTCACATATAAAAAAAAGTTTAAAACTATTTATATATTGGTTGAAGATTAAAAAAAAGATGTGTTTTAATTAGAATTTAACATATTGTTTTACAATAAATGAGAAATAATTGAAATTATTTTCTAAATCTATAAAAACAAAATGTATACTATTTTCTTAAGTTATACAAATATATTTTATATATTAAATATAGTGTTAACCAAGAAAATGAATTAAAATAGTATAAATTATATTTGTATAACTTAAGAAAATAGTATACATTTTGTTTTTATAGATTTAGAAAATAATTTTAATTATTTCTCATTTATTGTAAAACAATATATTAAATTCTAATTAAAACACATCTTTTTTATCTAGAAAATATATAAATATTTTAAAACTTTTTTTTATAATAAATTAACAAAGTTGATATTTAAATGTTTTAAATGACCTAGTACAAAAATTTTATGTTTTAAATGGCCTAAATTTTATGTTTTAAATGGCCTAAATTTGAAAGTTCTTGTTTTTATACACGACGTCGTTTTGTCACTAACGGAGCCGTTAACATTTGATTTTGAAAAACAAAATCAACAAAGTTGATGTTTAAAATGGCGTTTTTCGGTAAGTTCACGATTTAAATGACATTTTTCCTAATTAACATCTATAACGGTTTATGTTAAAAATGAATTTTTTTATGTAATTCAATCATTCTAATTGAACTAATGGTTAAGAAAGTACATTCAAGTAAATCATGGTTATAGATGATCTCTTTAAAACTATTCTGCTCTTCAATTATCGATTGAATCCTCTCTTGATGATTCTCTTTTGCTTTAAAGTTTGAGCTAGATGTGGTTATTGTTCCAAAAGAATCATCTTGGTTCGGGTTTGATTCGGATGGTGATTCCAATCAGCCTCTCCAGTTTTCTTATTGATATAATAAACGTACCTATTCGAATAAACAAATTAATCCGTAGAGAAACGACGCATGAGATCCTCATCACCAGTTTTCTTGAAAGCTTCGATGATTTTCTCAACATGGGAAAATTTCAATCTCATTTTCTTATCGAGCATCGATTTCGCAAGCTTAGCAGCTTCCCAAGAACACCCAGCTTGGCAGAGACCGAGCAATAGAACCACGTGAATCTCCGAGTCTATTGTTGATTTCACACCCGCCTTCTCAATTTCTTGATACAAAAGAAAACAATGGAGATACCTTTCCAACAAACATAACTCCCTGAAAACAAGACTGCACGCAAGACCATCGGGTCTAATCTCACGGACTAACATCATCCGGAAAATCTTTTCCGCCTCTTCCCATCTTTTCATACGAATTAGCGACACAGTTGCGCAACTAAAACATTCAGAAAGAGAAACACCGCCGAGTTTCACCAGTTTATCAATCAACTCATAAAGATCCTTAACATCCTCATCATTCTTCAAAACCCCTTGAATCAAAACACTAGCAGTAACATGATTCGGTAAGCATCCTCGATCTCCCATTCTATCCAATACCAACAACGCCTCTCTAATCAGCTTCTTCTCACAAAAAGCTTGAATAACCAAAGTATAAGTAACCGTATTCGGACTAATAACTCCATCACCATCTTCTTTCTCCATTTCCCCCAACAACTCTAACACTGTCTCCATATCACCAGACTTACAAACTCCTTCTAGAATCCTCGAATACGTCACAGTGTTAACCACACATCCATGCTTACTCATCGACTTAGCTAACTTCCAAGCTTCATCGATCTTACCCGCATTGCAATACCCATTGATCATTGATGTATAAGTAATCACATCTGGATAAAGATCAATACAATGCATCTCTTTCATCAACATATCAGCCATACTCAAATCTCCTTTATCAGCAAACAACCTAATTACCAAATTATACGAAACAGTATCCACACATAAATCGAATTCAGAAAATTTCCTCAAAACCCACAATGCTTCATCAGCTAGTTTAGCTTCGTTACACAGAGTCAGAACAATTCTCATCGTCTTAACACTAACAAAGCTTTTATCTTTACGATAAGCTTCAACAATGTCCTTAATCAAATCTGGGTTTGTTCTAATCTCAAGAAAGTCACAAGCTTTGCTATACATATAAGAACTGTGTCGCTGATCAGATTGAGTTCCTGCCCAAATGAAAAACCTAAGACCCAATTGAAATTGATTTGGATGGCATCTTTTGATTACCTCGTTGATACAAGAGGAGTCCAATTTCACTTTAGCTGAGGCTAATTCCTTCTCGAGATTGGTCGTGCATCCCTGAAGATGGTTGTATAATCTCTCGGCGGCTGAGACAGTTGTGGAAAACTGTAAAGGTGAGATTTTTGAAGGTTGAGGTCGTAATGACGGAGAAGCCAGACGAGAAATTCAGTGAATTAGCATCTGGGTCGCTATAGGTGTAGCAATTGGCGAAAGATTTCGTTAAGAAAATCATAAAAGGAGGAGACTTGAGAATTGAATGTGTGAGAGACAGAGACAAAGAGACAGAGACACGGCGTAGACTAGTACGACGGGCCAACTTAATAAAGCCCATTAACTAACAACTAAGACCCAATAAGAGCCTCTCATACTTTTTTACTGTGGTAGTAAAAAGATAAAATGAGAAGATTTTTTCTTTCTCGAACATGTAATATAACTAAGATAAATCATTAAATTCTAATATATTAATTTAAATATCTTCATCATTAAAAATCATGGATAGCCAATAAATTATTTATTTGATTTAAAATTAAAAAATATAAATATTAAAAGTCGATAGAACTTTTTTAATAAAGAATTGATTTATTATGAAGTTTAAGTAAAATACAGTTAAACCTCTATAAATTAATATTCGATAAATTAATAATTTTTTTCGGTCCTAAATTGATATTTTGGTACAAATATCACCTCTATAAAATAATAAAATGTTATAAAATACATTAATCCCAATATTATTAATTTATAGATGTTTTACTGTATGCCATTTAAAACACTAGTATCATTTAATCAAATCATCAAAGCATGAATGAAAGATCAAAAACTCAACTTCTAATTTTTGCTAATTTAAATATTTTTAACGTTTACACCATACATAGCAGTATAGCACTAGTACATGCCTACATGGGAAGGCCAATCATCCAAAATTACAAATGACCCAACACAGCAATATTACCATTACCATAACAATAATGAAACTACAGAAACACCCTTCTTCACTAAATAAAATTCATGATCGTGGACGCAAAGCTTCAAAATTCAGCCCATGGGCCACCTGACCAGCACAAGCAACCCATGGATTGATTGAAATGGGCCTATGATTGTGGTGATGGTTCGATGATGATGGCCCACCAACACGCTCACAAGACGGACACATGATGAGTGTAGTGGGTGGAGTCATCTGACCATAGAACTGTGGAGAGAGCTTGAGAGTTCGAAGTTCCATAGCCTCTTTTTGAAGTCTCCGATTCTCTTCCGTTAGTTTCTCTACGCACCGTTTTAAGTATTCACAATCTACCTCCGTTTGCTTTAACTTGGTTCTGTAAATCAACAAAATCCACTTTGTAAATATGTGAAACAGGGGTATAAATGTCATTTTGAATTTGGAGTTGAGGTAAATAAAATCTCTCACCTTGCTCTTCTATTTTGGAACCACACTTCCACCTGTCTAGCTGTCAAGTTAAGCTTCTTGGCCAAAGCTAGCTTTTGTTTCTGCAGAATTACAATAACACCCCTCGTTATTTCAGAGTAAATACGATAATGCCATTTTTATTCCTCCTGACTAAAAAACAGAATCAGATTTTTGACTTACGGGATTGAGAGTATTGTGTTCTTTAAACGTCTCTTCGAGAAAAGCAGATTGATCTTTTGATAATCTGAGCTTCTTCCTCGACGTTTCACCGCCGTCTTCTTCTTCTTCGGAGGTTCCACGTGAGTGTTCATCACCTCCGGTGCCGGAGTTTCCTTCTCTTTCACTCCTCTTCCCACTTACAGTGCTCGAGATTGTACTGTTTGGAGACGAAACTCCTGTTTCTTCCTCGCAATCCACCGTCGTTGGAAGACTGTTCACGTCTATCTTGCGAAGATCTACAAAGAGCCAGGAAAAAAACAAGCAATCAAATATTAGGTTGAGGTTTTTAAACTTTGAGCTCTGTTTTTGTCTCTTTGACAAAAAAAACAGAGAGAATGGAAAAGATCTGAGATTTTTATAAGTATATACCTGAAGTTGAATCGAATGTCTGGTTCCATGGAAATCTCTGAAGATTATTTGATAATGAAGAATTAGGATTCAGATTTAGCTGAAGAGGATTGTGATTTTGTGAAAACCCTAAGCTTAGGCTCAAACCAAGATCTTCTTTTCCCATCATCATGATTTTACACCACAAGAATTCTAACAGTTTCAAGAAAAGTTTGTATCTTTCCCTAATGGAATAAAAGGAGAATAGAGAAAGAAAGAAGATAAAAAGAAGTTTGATCTTTACGAGTAGAGAAAGAAACTAGCTAGAAAATGATACAGATGAGAGATGTGATATGGTATTGAACAAGAGAAGGGGATTAATATAGGACTTTGAATGATGGGATTTTGTCAGGTGGCTAATTATAAATCCATCATTATTGTCTCATTTTATTTTACTTTTTTATTATGCTGTCTCACTCTACTTCTATTACTTTATCTCCAACTTGTCCCCTTACTTTGCCATGTCTTTCTTTTTTTTGTATTTTCCCAGTAATTAATCAAAATTTATCAGTTTTTGGCTATGAATGGTAGTAGTTTCTACTATAACTTTTAGTTTTTAATTTTTCAAAAACCACTTAATGATTCAATCAAGATTATGTGAAAAATAAATTTCCTAAAAAATAAAGAATCTAGATTCTATGAGTTTTTGCAAATTTCTAAACAAAATCTAAAAAATATTTTTTTTAGTTTTTGAGTTTGAACGTGAGATTTTATTTTTCAAATTTTCTATTTATTTTTATTTCAATTTTTTGCAAAAATCAAAAACCAAAATCTAAAAGTTAGAATATAAAAACCAAAATCTATAATCTAAAAACCACTTAAAAACTTTTAAATATTCATGGCCTTTATATATATATATGCAAAAATGGGCAAATTTTAGTTTATTTCTTACAAGAAACCGTGATGTATAATAATATCAAGATGGCCAATATGTTTTCAAGTGTACACATGTATATGTGTTCGTGTCTGAAGATTTAAAGCCATTGTCATTAAAACCAATAGAAATGTAAGGTCACTATAAGAAAGAAATCTACAAAAAATATACGATTAAGAGAATCATCATGCGATGTTTTTTTTATATAGATAACACAATTTATACATTGTTTTAATTTTCATAACTTAGATCATGTACATGTACTGTCTCGAAGTTGTTGAATATTATTATCTAGTACTTCGTTTTGTCTTAATCAAGCACGTCATAATAATCAAATTTTCATGTATTTTGTATATATCAAGAAAAATAGTATAGAAAATATCTTGATTACGTTACGGGCCTACGGCATATGGAGCTGGGTAAAATGTCAAATACTGTAGCCAATTATTTGCACATACAGTGGAAAAAAATAGCATTTGTGGTTGGATCGAAAATTGACCGATTCGAATAGTTGGTACAAAACACAATCCAAATGAATCTGCACTTCTTCAAAGTTGTGGGCCAATCAAAGTGTTTATAAACCAATCATAGACGTGTGAAGATGAGAATATTTACATAGAAATACCATCATCATGGTTTCTACTTTCATCAACAATGACATTTTTAAAGCTATTACTTTTATTTTTCTTCCGTCAGTAAAAGCTATTATTAATAATAATCAATGTTCCAAAAATCGTTAGGCGCTAGTCGGGCAGTAAGGGTGGGTCTAGCGCCTAACCAAGAAATCAGAGATTAAACAGAGATTAATCGGGAATTAGTTTTATAATTTTAAGACTATTTTAATATTTTTAAAATATATTAATCCATTATAATTAAATTTTTCTATAATATTGTTTTTAAAATTGCAGTAAACACATAAAAACATATATTTTTAAAAAAAAATTATGATTTTCATTAAAATTTTGAACATAAGTTATTGTAAAATATCTCAAAATCTCAATCTAAATGTCTGAATAACAAAAAAAAAATAACTGGCGGCGAAGGTGGACCTAGCGATTAGGCGCTAGTCGGATGGCGAGGGTGGGTCTAGAGATTAAACGGAGAGTAATCGGAGCTAGACGGGGATTTTTAGAATATGAATAATAATAATAATAAAAAAAAAAGCTATTAATGTTTGTGCTTTCTCCTTTATTTCCGTTTTCATTTGACATTTTCTTTTTGAAAAAGTTTGAATTTAAGAGCAACATTGGTGTGGTGGTCAAGAGTGTGAATATACAGTAACATGGAGAAGCATGGAGCATGTGGGTCATCTAGGGTGACCGTGCGTGTTGTGTTTGTTTCCTCACGCGCCTGTGGGCTTATCATGTGCAACCATTGGCTTCAATTATTGAGAGCAAACAGCTGGTTTCGTGGTGAGAAATATTATGAAAGTGGGTCCCAATACTTTTCAGAAAATCCGACAAGATGTCGGAGTTGTGTTTCAGTGTGATCTGCTGTCCCACGTGTTCACGTAGATTTGAAGTACACGCACTAACCAAGTGCGTTAATCCACGCGCGCATGTCTTTACTTCTTTAATCATTTCTTATCGATGAGCAATGATTGATTAGTGAAGTTTCATTAATGGGATCTATGAAGTATTATTGGAAATAAAATTGAATAATGTTGGTGTTAAGGTCCGAACATGCCTAAATTTGAGTTTGGTCTAACCAAAACCTATTTTATTGATGTCGGATCTGAACTCGGTCTATAATCTTTAATAGTTAAGCATTATGTTCCCGTTTTAAGGGGAAGCTATTTATGTAAGGTCACAATCTCAAACCTTCTCAATCAAGTGGCTAATGTGTCACAGGCTGAGAGATCGATAAGAGTTTGGAGAAAGAGACTCCCAAAAGTGTGGAACCCATTGAAGTACACACGTTATCTAGATAAGAGGAACATTGAACTTAATAAGATATTCAAAAACAATCAAAGAACTACTGAAATTATACAAACTACTTCAATGTATCTAGTTTCAACCATGTGTCTAGTTTGTATTTTGTTCGTATAACAAAAACATGAGATCCAGTTCTATTTTATTAATTTATTGGACATGTTCGTAATTGTCGGTGCCTAATAAAGTTATATCATCTATACTAGTACTACTCAATCCTGATTGAAATCGAATTACTTCAAAAATAATCTTACCTTATGTTATCAGTTTACTTGATAAGTGAATAATTGAACCGATGCATGCCAAAAAGAAAAAAGAAAACATAGGCAAATGCATATTTTTAAAGTTATATTCCTCTATAACAAAGTATATATTGCAATTGCGTATATGACTAATTAATATTGATGGTTTTGCTTAATCATAGTATGTTTCATGCATGTGTATATTAACTTTGATTGTTCTTTACAGCATTGGCTGTAGAACGATGTCATAATTGGCGATATTTAATTAATATACTTTTTTCTTAACCTAACGAACCAATTATTTCCTAAACATTACTAAATATTTGTCGAATTGCCCTCTCACATGTACTCGATCTGGTAACTGGCATATTTGGACCCTTTTTTTTTTGTTTTTAAATTTGGGGAAAAAAACAATCAACAGGCATAATTATGATCATCCCACAAGGCAAATTATTCTTATTCTAAAAAAGCTCGCAATTTGAGGTCTGCATCACATGATTATTGGATTCTTATATGAGTATAGTATTTTTTTAAAAGATAATTTGAGCTTTAGTGATTATAAATGAAAAATGCGTATGTGACAATTTTGATTGTTTCTGACGTTACATTGAGGCTTATAATGATTACAATTGACAATACGATCATGGAGATTCCCATGCCAAAAATAAAGATAGGGATTATAATTTCGTCAATGATTTTGTTTAAACCTTATAATTTGATCAATGATTATAAGGAGAAAAAAAATGAAAGTGGATTTGGAGAATCTTCAGGGTAAGCTTCGAAATTGTAATAGGAAAATGGAAAGTTGGGTGGTGCGTTCACAATTGTTTTGGCTTCCCATGTGGAATTGACGTGGCGCACATATTCTTAAGCGAGCCAAAACCACCCATTACAACGAAGCACACGTGTGTGTGACACCCCCACACGTGCATTTCCAGTTAAATATGTTCAGTCAACGGTCAAATATCCGTGTCTCTTTCTTTTATTTATTTAAATATTATTAAAAGAAGCCCAAAAGGCTAGATATGACTATGGGCCTTACACGGCATTATCGGTTACAAAAAAGCCCGATAAGAACAGAAACCGAGGCGGGATCTTAGACGCACGGACGACGACGCCGGCGAACCCCATCCACCATGACCGGCGGTTGCAGGGGCGACTGCTTTGTAGATCTGTGGCTAGGACGAACTCTTGACCGGAGCAACCGATTTCGGACTCGAAGCCGCTCGCACCACCAACCCAAAACCCGCAACAACCCCTCCGAGATGGACCAAACCCAAGCACCGACTCCTTCATCTATCTCTTGTCCCCACCAAGCAACAAGAGTGATCGTCGACTATAACCCCCACCTCTGACGCCGAGGAACCAGAACTCACCTCCGAGACAAGCTAAACTTCTAACCGGAGATAAGCCAAGCCGAATCATATTCAGAGTCCTCATAACCGGAGAAGGAAGAAGCCTCACTCCCGATAATACCGAGCAACCCACACCGGCGATGAAGATCTCCACACCGATAATTTTGGTTTTTAGATTCTAGTTTTCAGATTACGTACACTCTTGGGTATGATGCAACAAATAACTCATATTTGACAAAACAGAGCCATCAATGAAAAGTCCATATTAATATTATATCTTACCGTTAAGCGTCTTATCAAACTATAAGGACTTGAAACGATTTCACAATTGTTAGCCGTTAGATTAGTTTATTTTTGAAAAATTTTTATCTGAATTTTTATCCCAAGGTGCGATGATAAAAATTAAATAATTGTTTTTGGCATTATAATCACAAAATCGTTAAACATGGATTTAGTAGGAATTTATATATAACTAGTGGTTTGCTGTAGCGCGAGAGTAGTATTCATACATTGATTAGTTGCTATTTTTTAAAATCTTACTTTGCTTTGTTTGTTGTTCTCATGATTTTTAATATATTTCTTTGTCTATATTATCATTTTTTTTTGTATTTTATAATTTTTTGTTTTTATTTTATTTTTGCTTTGTTGTTCCCATAATTTTTTTAATGTCACTATTTATTGGTTTTATTATTTTTGGGTTTGATGAATTAATTGCACATAATATTACAATTGTTTATAAGTGTTTAAGTGGCTAGTGATGATTCATATATGGTAGTGTTTTTCTGTTTGTTTTTATTTTGAAATCTATCTTTTATTTATCTTTTGCTTTGTTGTTCCATGATTTCTTTTAATGTCACTATTTGTTGGTTTTATTAATGTTGTGTTTGATAAATTATCGATCGAACCACTTTGACACTCATGTTGACACGCTGACTTGAAAGGTAATCTCAGTTCACATTTGGTCTAGACATTCGGGCATTCCGTTTGGTTCGGATCAATTATTCTCAGTTTTGGGTAGTTTCGTTATTCTAATATAGGATTCGTATAGGAACTGGAAAAATTCCGGTTCGGGTAATTGGTTCATACCATAACTAAAAATTGATTTAAAACCGAATATTCATAGGTATTCGGGTATTCAATTCGATTTGGCTACTTTATATCTGATATATCCGTAAGTAATCGAAATATCCGAAAAACTAAGAAAGTAGTTAATTTTAATGAAATTTGGTTCAGTTTTACAAATTTGTTTTTGGCAAATATAACTAAAGATATTAGGATATTTTGATTATTTTTATTCTGAACATAATTAATATCTTCGAATTTATTTATAATTATAACTTTGAATATTCCAGATATATTAAGTTTAAATATAACCAATAGTTTTGGATATATAATTAAATATAACTCATTCTGTAATTGGTAATCAAACACCAAAAACGTTTGCTGTTTTTATAAAGTAAAAATGGATAGAATACGAGAAGTGGCATAATTGATATTTTGCATTTGCACTCAAATTTGTGTTTACTTGTGGAAAATTTATGTGTTTGCCTTCAAACTTAAATTTGTGTTTACACCTAGTTTTAGATTTTTTTTGTTTATGTTTGCATTGCACTTTCTATTTTACGTTTGTGTTTGTCTTAGACTTTTCCATTCGTAAACATTTGCCTATGTGATGCCTTTTTGTTTTTGTGAGCGTTCACATTCTTGTTTGCGTTTAAACTTGTTAGTGTTGACGAGTTTGTGTTTGTGCTTTTGTTTGTGAGAAGAATAGTTATGTTTCTATTTAGTGTAATGTATTCTCACCTTCGTGTACATGCGTTTATGTTTATGTTTGCCATTTGCGTTTAGTATGTGTTCACGTTCGTGTATATGTGTTTTTTGGTGTAATGTGTATAGACGTTTGGTTCTCTTGGTTGGTTCGTGTTTGTTGGTGTAATGTGTATATACGTTTGTGTTTATGTATGCGTTTAGTGTATATGTTTACCTTCGTGTATATGCGTTTATGTTTGTATTAGTGTTAGCATTAAAGATTTGTTAGCTCATTTGAGATTTTCTATAATCCTAAAGCAAACAATCAACTTAGAAAGAAAAGAGAAAAAAACAAATGTCTAAGTCAAACCTTAGAAAGAGAAAATGTATACCTCCGAAAGAAACCAAACCATTGCTTTTCTGAAGATGAAAATTTCTGAAAAATGGATGCATTAATGTTGTAGACGACGTGCACCGCAAAAGCTCCAATCCTTGCTGCCTCTGATAAAAGAATCATATTGTTATGCTCTGCTTCATCAGCAGATCAAAAGCTTGATATTTTAACATAGGTTTGAAAAAAACTTCAACAAGTTGTTGTTTATAAGGCAATATAATAACCTTTGGTTTCAAAGAAGTCGATAAGCTCATATACCAACTAATTCTAGCACCACAACAGTTAAAACACAAGCAACAACACTACGGTATTGAAAGTAAAGACAAAGAACATGTACCTAAGATAGATCATTCATTAACAGACCAGTACCATCAAAGATGTCCTGATCTGAAAAACATATAAGATTTAGAATCAAGAGTCCTGGCATGCATAGAACTTACAAGAAATAATAGGATTCAAATACATACATTGCAAACAGTTCGAATTTCCCATATTCATTATAACTTCCCCATGTTTTCTGCAGATAAATTCAAAAAAAGTCATACAAAATTTCATAATGGTGTTTTATCTTAAGTCCTACAATTTTAATATAGACACTAATGAGTATAAGCCACAACGATAATGTTGTCAAGCCAAGACACAAAGAATCTATATATGATGTTGAACAATGATGAGATATATAGTTAGTGACTACCGCTCTAGTATATCAACTTCATGAACATTCTACAAATCACATGTCTTAATTGCTTTTTCTAAGAAAATCTGAGAAAATGTAACAAAGAACAATCATTTTGTCTCTGACTCAAACCTTAGACGAACTTATCATAAGCAGCCAACAGCTAATATTACTGAACATCTAGAAGCAATGGAACGAGGACGTACCTGAAAAACCAGAGCTTTCTTATCCGGAGACAAAAATTGCTGAAATCGCGAAAGAGAGAAGATATCTTATAAAATGAAACCGTTTTATCTTATAAACAATCAGAATATAGGATTCATATGCATACCTACTCATTCAGCTATTTGCCTAATCATGTTGTGCACCAGAGAGTCCCCAAAATGCCAGAATTTTCCTATAAAGAATCAGACAGTTTCCTATTACTACGACAATTTAGACACAACCACTATTATTTTAGAAACCGTTAGAGAGTGAGACAGATCATTGTACACTCCAGTTTTTGGCTTTTCGAAGCTTAAAATATAATAACTCTTGATCAAAAGATGGATTCATTCAAGAAACCACAAACTCCATCAAGGAGAAACTCTTGTGACGATCATAGCTAGGCTTCAAAGAGAAAATGGACATTTACCTGACCAAGCGGGAAATATATTATCCGGTTAGTGAATTTTATGCAGTATCCCTGTTAAGAACGAGTAACATTTGGTTAGAACATAGAGTGAGGCAAGCAAATTTTGTTAGAAATGTACAATAAGAAAAAAAAAAACCTTACCATTGCAGCAGCATTGCACTTAGACTAATGCCAAAATCCAACATTGCGCTGGTTTGATGTAACTTAAGGTAATAAGCAACTACACAGAAAATTACAATCTAGTTGGAGATGAGATACATACCTCCTCACCAAGATGTCATATTCTTGTAGTATGCGAAGATATGAATATTCTATGTGTTGTCAAGACACAGTAAAACAGAGGATTAAATACGTTCGTCTCTCTCTATAGTGTCTTGCTCAAGCCTCAGACCAATCAAGCGTTGCACATTGATGTGCCTTCGTTAGAAAGACGAGCTACCGAGCTAGGAACAGAGGATATAACTTTATGCAGAAACTTTAATTTGACACAATCTCTCTAGTGCTTTGCTCCAGCCTCGAACTCATCAAGCGTTGCACAATGAGTGCCTTCGCTGACTCGAAGAGCTACAAGAGCTAGGCACAGAAGATTAATTCAACAAGCCTTTTCAATGGCAGATGTAAGCAGAAAACTGAATACTGTTAATGTGGTATTTTTCTCTTTGTCTCTTTTGCCTTGCTCGCATTCAATGACCAGAAGAGCTAGGCAACGAAGATTAATTCAACAAGCCTTTTAAATGGCAACTCTAAGCAGATAATTGAATATATATCATGCAGCTCGAGCCTCGAACTCATCAAGCGTTGCATAGTGATGTGCCTTCGCTGACTAGAAGAGCTACAAAAGATAGGCATAAAAGGTTAAGTCAACAAGCCTTTTCATTGGCAGATGTAAGCAGAAATATGAATATATATCATCCAGAAACTAGAATTTCCCTGTCCCAGCCCAGTAAGTTATAGAGCCTATGCAGACTAATGAACTTTCTCAATCTCAGAACACCATTTAATGAACCTTATTAGGATTAAATACCTTCGTCTCTCTCTTTAGTATCTTGCTCGAGCGTCGGACCAATCAAGCGTTGCACATCGATGTGCCTTCGCTAGAAAGATGAGCTACAAGAGCTAGGAACAACGGATTAACTATAATATTATTCATAAAGTCCCCGTTTGAATTTTTTGATGTTGGGACATCATTCAACAAGCGTTCTCAATGGAATATCTAAGCAGATAATTGAATATATATCATGCAGAAACTTGAACTTTCTTGTCCTAGCTCAGTAAGATATAGAGCTTAAGCAGAATTATGAATTTTTCTTTATCTTGGAACATCATTTGATGAACTTAATTTACCTCCTGTAAGATTAGAGTAATAGCTGACACTTGAGTTTCACAATCTCCACAATCTCTAGAACATTTCTCCCAGCCCTGTAAGATCAGAATATTAGCAGAAGGCTTTATTTTTTAGAGACATTATTCCTCATCAACATGCAGACTATTGAATATTTTTGTGGATTCCATATTAGAAGCCATTCAGTGCCTTGCTCGAGCCTCGATTCCAACAAGTGTTGCACAAATATGTGCCTTCACTTGCCAGAATAGCTACAAGAGTTAAGCAAAAATTTGAATTTTTGACATTGGATACCATTTAGAGGCTTATTTATCTCCAACATCAAGCAGAAGATTGAATAGTTTATCATCATCCTTAATATCTTGGAACAACATCATCCAATCGTTCAACAATGTATAGTTTTTAGGAGATAATTCTATTTCCCTTTCAGATATTATTAAAGAAGTATTTACCTCCATCAATATGCAGAATATTGAATATTACCAAGTTTGTCTCAGACCTGTAAGATCAGAGTATTAACAGAAGGCTTTATTAGCAGACATTTATTCTTAACCATCAATGCAGATGATTGAATTCTTTTTATCATCAAGTCTCAGATATTAGAGTACTTGAAGCAGATAGTTGGATTAATCAATCTCGGGTGCCATGCTCGAGCATCAAACCGATCATGTGTTGCACAATGAAGTGCCTTCACAGAGCAGAAGAGCTACAAGAGCTATGTAGAATATCCTTACACAAGCCATTTATCTCCTTTGAATAAGCAGATCATTGAATTCTTTCTCCTACATAAATATGCAGATTATTGAATTTTTCTTATCACTCTGTCCCAGACATTAGAGTATTTCAAGCAGAGAGTAGAAGTTTGAAATCTCGGGACATCAAAAGACAAGCCTTAATAAAGGCAAATCTAAGCAGAAACTTGAAGTTTATAAATCAAGCTGCCCAGTCAGCAAGATAAATAAGTTAATCAAATTATCCAACCTTAATCTCACAAGGCAACATCGGACATGTTTATATCTCTTTCTCCTTTGCAGAATCATCAGAGATTCAATTATCGGTCTCAAACCGATCAAGTGTTGCACAATGATATGTGCCTTCACAGACCAGTCTTACTTAGGCAACATCGGACCCCATTTTCCCAATTTAGAAACCGAACAGAACACAATCATATTTTGTGTCGTCCCTTTCCTTTGGGTTTCAAAAAAACTAAGAAAACTTTAAATCAAGCTAAAAAAAGCAAAAGCCAAAAGAAGTTCTTAACAAATCTTTAAAAACATGATCGATCTATATCTGAAACGTAAACAAGAACTCATAATCTTTCAAAAACTAAACAAACATAGACGTGAAATTAGTAACCTTTTTTATCGAAGAAATCGCAAATCTAAAAAGAGGGTTTTGATTTGAAAACATAAACCTCTAATTTGTAACAACAAAAGTAAAATCTTTGAAGAGAAATACGACACTGAAATTAGAAACCCAAAGAAAAGCGATAAAAGAGGGCTTTTGGATTTGCGAAATAAAAACTTTGAACCTGAAATGAAAAGCTATTCGATTTACAAGAACAAACCCTCAAAAACCAGAAAACATAAATCCAAAAGAGGGGTTTTCGTTTCTTTTTCTTTTTTTTGCATAAACAACAAAATTAAAATCTTAAAAAGGAACCGTAACTTTGAAATTAAAGAAAGCTTCTGGATTTGCTTGATAAAAAAAAAATCAAAAATCGAAGTTTAAAAACTAGAAAAGGGAGATTCAAAATCGAAGAAACAAAAAAACACAATCACGAACCTCCCTAAACTGAAGATACACACGAATCCAGAAGAATAAAATAAAGAAAAAAAACCTGGCCATGGTGATGAAGATGGCCTATGGAGAAGAATTTGATTCTGCTCCGGAGAAGAAAAACGAAACTGACCTTATGAGAATCAGAAACTGAAGCGTAAAAAAGAAAAGAAAAAATAAACAGCTGTCTCGTGACCGTTGTGAAATAATGAAAAACGGGCTGGTCTTTTTTAATTGGGCTTAAATTTAACATCGACCCATATCTTTATTTTTGTTTTACAATAAGTTCATGTGTAGTAAACTGCCACGTGTCGATTGTATTGTGATGAATAAACTCAACTTTTTCAAACATTTCTTTACGATTTAGAGTTTGTCATGTACACAAAGGGGGTGATTGGTAACTTTAAAGACTTTATAAAATTTTAAAGTCTCCACAATTATTTTTAACTAATCACACTTTAAAAACTTTTTTTTTAAATCTTAAAAGCCTATCTGCTTTTTTCAAAGTCCTTTTTAAAGTTTGTAGTATAAATTTTAAAAATCTCAAAAATGAGACTTTTAAAACTCTAGAAAAACTAAAGTTATATAACAAGTTTCAAATAATTTCTTTTTATTTTGTTAATTAAACAAAAACAATTCAAATTCAAAATAAATAAATGATTAACATATCATAAATTAATAATAACACATCAAATTCTTTAAAGTTACATTTGGAAATTAACATAACAATCCTTAATAATAAATAATACATCCAATTCTTTAAATTCTTTTAATAAAATTAGTAAATTACAATTAAAAAATCAAAATAAATAATAAATTTTATAATTAACTACAACATGTAATTGTTATGTAACAATTGTTCAAATAATTTTTTTTTGGTTTGTTAATTAATTAAATTTATGTTGAAGATCTGATTAAAAAAATTACACATACAAAGAATAAACGAAAAATCATACATAAAAATAATTTCTTATTTACTATTCAAAATAATTTATTATTTGTTATTTAAAAATATTTAAAATCACAGTTTGTATAACTTTTGTTATCAAGCCAACTTTGATATAGTAACAGCTTCTACAACCAAAATCTCTACAGTCAAAAACCTACAGTCAAAAGCCTTAAATAATAATACTAACCAATCGGCCCTAAACAAAGCTTATCTCTCTTCCAATGTCTCATTACAAAACATACAAGGCTCTAGATAACTAGGGCATCCATAGATTTCTTAAAGATCAAGCAATGCCCCTTTTAAATTTTAAACCCACTACGGCCTTTTCTCCATCAAGTCCTTTGAGAAAACATAACAGAACCTTGAACTATATGGCAACCATTTAACGACCTGAGACGATTTCTTGCAGTTTGGGTTACCTTGTACGCATTTTTGTATTGATTCCCCAAGCTTTTCGTCTACATTATCCACTAACCATCTCATCAAATCATCAGGCGATAAAGAAGCTTCCTTTGTAAACCTCTCTATAATCTTAGGCAACAACACTTTATTCTTCATCTTTACAACCACGTTTTCTCGAAGAAAATCTCTTTTTGAAGCTTCTAATTCCCCTTTAACATTTGATGCAGTGTAGGCTTTTAACTGCAATCAATTCAATCATGTGAATTCCCAAGCAAACCATGATTAAAATATATATTAGTAATAAAGAGTCAAAGAAGTTACCACTGGATCTGAGAGAGCACCAGTGCAAAGAGCAAAACAGACAAGTGGCTCTGCTTTGTGAAGGTTGAACATTGAGCTTACTTTATCTTCGGTTGGTTTCTTCCTCAAGGCAGTGGAAATAATGGTCTCAAGCCACTGTAATATAGGTTGATTTCAATGGTTATCTCTTTGTGTTTGAAATAGGTTAAGGAATAAAGACTCTTACACGCCCATTTCGCGGAGTCTGGAGGCAGAAGATAGAGTATTCAATGGTGTTTGCATTTATGATATGTCCACCGATATTATAAGTACACTGCACTACACAAAAAAACCCATTAGTCTCTGCTCAAATATGAATCTATTTTCATGTTATGCATTGTGATGATAAAAGTAGAATACCTTGTGAAATAAAGCTAACCTTCTGAGGGAATTAGCAGGTACACCATATGCCAAATATGCCTAGAGAAGATATCTAGAGAGTTATTCTCATAGAATCATGAATTAGCAAAAGATAAAATATGTTCTTACATGCATGAGAAGAGAATTGTATATGTTGATCCAAAATGCTAACTTCGCATTGCCTTCCATTTGATTTATTGTAACTGTCTCAAGTTGTTCAACAAGATGCCTGAAAGTGAAATCATTTTTTCTTGTAATTGAAGTCAATTCGACCTTTTTTCAAAGAATAGCTATTGTTGAACTAACCTATAGTTGTTAAAAGCATATGATGCTTGAGAAAATCTTCTCTTGTCTGATGAGATCCAAGATACTTCCACCATGGATCTGCAAGAAGACCAAGCGCGGCCATCATTCATAATGTTCTTGGGGATGATCACATTACTAGTTGATGATCTTGATAAGGTTGGTGATCTTTTTCTCCTCTGAGGATCTGCTGACATGGCACTGCTGCAAAGCCAGAAGTACACTGAAGCCATACACTTGACCATATCTTCAGACAACTTGCTTGGACATTGGTACAAATGATCCTTTAGAGTTCTCTGCATTGGAGATTTCTCTGTTACTGAAGCCTTTGAATGAGACTGAAAGAAGAAAAAACAACAGAACATATAAAAGTTAGAAGTCGTCTCAACAATGATGAAATTAGCTTTCTTTATCATTTACTTTTGCTTGACTTGTTGTTGAAGTAATAAAGTTTTTGTTCTGAAACTGAGAAGATTGGTCCTTTTTGGAAGTAACAAGAGCTAGCCAAGGCTTGAGAGGGAAAGTATTGGAGGAACAAAATGTATTCGAAATAACACTTGGATGTTTTCTTGGTGGTTGCTTTATATGATGAGCTGGAGAAGAAATGCATGAGCTTTGCTCTGAAGCTGCTCTGCTAATTGTCTGTTCATAGATACTTCGATACAGAGAGAGCACATGATGCTCGCGATTCGCGACTTCTGCTTCCAGCAATTCAATCTCCGTGATAAGCTCCTTAGTCTGAAAATCATCCAAATCACATATATACCTAAAGTCTCACAAATTTTTATTTGAAAGAGCAAAATGTATAAGTAATGAAGTGTTACCTGACTAGCAAAATGTCTATGTCCTGGAGATAAAGTACTCGAAGCGCGTCCCATTGCTCTCTCTAACACCATTCTCATAGATTTCTCTAGTTGCAGACGAAGGTGAAGCTGCTCAACCTGTTTTAGCCAAATCACAAAGATCATTCACATGAAGTAGATCACTTATGTGACATGATAATGCATGTTAAAGACAAGGAGACAAAAAAACTGACTAGGCTTACATCGCGTTCCAAGGATGCTCTATCGTTAGAAGAAACATTGTTTTTTATAGATATCTGACGATGATTATGCAGAGGTTTTGGTTTCTTGTGGACAAGAAAAGAAAAAACTAATCAACTTCAAAACAAAATAATAATCATATGAAATACAATTTCACAGTCCTTACTTCCATTCTATTGAAGTTCTTGGAAGATTGTGAAGCTCCATTACTAGAAACATGGAGATCTTTCTCTGACGACGCACTGCGAAGACCATATACCATAAATTTCCTTAGAAAGAAACATTCTAAACAAAACAAAAAAGCTCTAACAGTAGCTTTCTTCACAGAGACATTTAAGCAAAGATTGAGCTTAAACTACAGAAGTGAAGATACCTTTTAGACCTTCCATGTTTATGAGAATGAGGGCAACGCCAAGAATCTTCCTTTTCTATGTTTCTTCTCTGTTTTTTATCGTTTCTATTCAAATCGAAATCACTCATCTCAGTCATAATGTTAAACCCAGAAATAAGAGATTGAACAAGAGGAGAAATGAGGTATGAAGAATAATGATCAGAGAAGGTCAAGAATAAGAGTGAATTCAAAATTTGCAGAGAGGAGAAAGAATGAAGAAGTAAATGCAGAGACGAAAGAACTGTAACTTTAGCTTACCCCAGAAGAAAGGGGACCAGGTTTTTTTCAGATTTTGCTCCCTGTCAAATATTTAATTCTATTCACTTTTTGGTTGTTGTATTGCATTTAATACAATTCATTTTTTTTTTGGGTCTCACTTTAAATTCCTAAATATATTTCATTCCCTTTTTCGAGAATTACAGACGAGTTTTCGAATTATTAAAATACTTTCAATTAATGATTTACCTAAATATTTGCTTCTACACAAGTATTATATTGGTTGGAAAAATAGTTTTATACGAGTATTATTTTCTCTGGTTCAATATAATATTACTGTTAAGAACCCGCCAAAATATAAGTGAGAGTACTGAGTACAGTACTTAATGTTGTCGTTGCCGGTACGATTAAATTGAGAATTTAATGTCCCGGTATACATTTTCTTGTTGTTTTCCTAAATTTGAGAATTCCGTTAAAAATTCATATCCAACGTATTTTCGGAAGCAGACATTACTTGGGCCTTGAGATTTGGGTTGGCCCAATGTCCTTTTTTGGGTCATCAAGGATAAAATTTTTTTTTTTTGCGGGTTCCTGTCAATTACAATTTCAAAAAAAAAAAAAATGGCTCCACTGCACTAATTACATATTATAATGGTATAAAAAAAAGTTCGAAAAAGCTAGATAGATATGTGGATAAAATCGATAGAGCTATTCTTAGGTGAAGTTTTGAGCGTTTTATATACGATGATTAATGACAACTAGTACAATAAGAAATGAGGTTCAAAATATGCGAATATGCCACCGACGACTAAAGCCACGTGGACGGCTGAGAAAGCTTCTTCAAGGAATCCTATTAAGATCTGACCACAACAATATGAATATTTTCCTTTCTGGATAAGCCGTTCTCCTCGTGTCCACGTGGCCATTAGACGTGGGACCTACTCATCTATATGACTAAATCCATCCACTCATTATCTATATCGTGATCAACTATGTTCGTCCTTTTTTTTTGGTACGCTCGTCCCTTTTTTTGTTTGTTCATTAACAAAAAATTGTGATATAAAATTTCTTCTAACCCTTATAATGATTAAGGTGCTTGATAATTACCTTTTACATAGTAATATAGCTCAATAGCTGTATAGGGTGAATATTTTGTTTTAGAAATATATTTAACCATTAACCAAAAAGTATCTTAGTATAAGATATGACATTTGGAGTTAAGGTAGTGTCTAATACATTAATACAAATGGTCGTTTGGGACATTTGTGACCTCAGCAACAAATGAAATCACAATTTTTTCCTCTCTTAAGATAACATACTTTTCGTACTAATGTGTCTTTTTAATATTTTAATTTTACCAAATGAATTTTTAGTTCATATTTTTGGTTTATGTTGATATACGTTTTAGTTACAATTATTAAATAAATAAACAAATTAGGACAGTTTTTGAAACAAAATCTAATTTTCTTTATGTGTGGGATGTTAGCATTTGTTTATTGTTGTTATGATATCTTAACAAACAGATATCATATTTAATTATTATTGTTTAATAATGATTATAACTTTTTTAAAATCTAGTAAAGGTTCCGTATGGAACGCGTGAAGGGCTATTAAATATGTTAAAATGTTGATTGTGTGATTAATCTTGTGGCTAATAATATTCAGCCAATTGTAAAATTTTGGTGGAGGGTTACACTTGTATATAAAATACTTAACTTTTGCAGTTTTTTTTTTTGTATTAATATCCATCCTCATATAAATAGTAAAATATATGACTCATATTATTTTGGATTAGTATTGTAACATATTTGTAATTACATATTCAGCATATGACGCTTGGATTAACTCATAAATGCAGTAAACGTACAAACTAGTCTATTATCAATCAATGTTTTGACATTAATATAGATTTCAAGATATATGTTAGGATGTTAAAGAGAAAAGACAAATAAAGCTGTTTTTAATAGCAAAGTAAATTTTCAAAATTTAGATAGCCTGTAATACAGCAATTCCAAATTTGTATACTAAAAAAGGCAGTAATAATTAATAGTAATAGCTAATTGGACTCTTTATATTCAAGTAAATCAAATTTGTTTCCAAAATAAATCTACTAGTGTGGACACGTTGCATTGACTATAAGTCAAATTGAAATATGGAAATTGAAAAAGGAAAAATCCACCTACGATACACCAAATATTTCTGAGTATATAAAAGACATAAGAGCAAAGAAAAAATAAAAATAAAAACCTACAAAAAAATACTGCCAGATAAATCGAATTTATGTAATAAATCCGACAAGATAAACCGATATTATTGTCTTTCTTCCTCTCCTTCTCTCTATCTCTCCTTCAATTAGATTCTGTGCTTCGGCGATCAGCTAAGATCCGATCCGTGACCGTTTCAAACTCCGATCAGATCCGATTAAGATAAAGATAATCGGGTCGGGTATGACTCGTCGATGTTCTCACTGTAATCACAATGGTCACAACTCTCGAACATGTCCTAATCGTGGGGTGAAGCTATTTGGTGTTAGACTCACCGAAGGTTCGATCCGGAAAAGTGCAAGTATGGGTAATCTTAGCCATTATACGGGTTCTGTATCGGGTGGGCATGGAGGAACCGGGTCTAATACTCCTGGTTCTCCTGGTGATGTCCCTGACCATGTTGCTGGTGATGGTTATGCTTCTGAGGATTTCGTTGCTGGTTCTTCCTCTAGCCGCGAGAGAAAGAAAGGTATCTTATTTTTTGATTCATGTTCAATTTCTGGGAAAATTTTCTATCAAGTTCCATTTTTGTTTTGCGTTTGTAAAGAATAGAAGCATTTCAATAAGCCTTATGAGTTATGATCCATGGAATTGAGTTTATTTTGCATTTTGTAACAAGTTTTTATCTGATTTATCATTTGATTGATCGTAGTTACAAGATTATGTAATGTAATTTTGGGTAAGGATTTGTGTGATTGTTTGTTTGATTTTGGTGTTTTAGGAACTCCATGGACAGAGGAAGAACATAGGATGTTCTTATTAGGTTTACAGAAGCTGGGAAAAGGTGATTGGAGAGGTATCTCAAGAAACTATGTGACTACAAGGACACCAACACAAGTTGCTAGCCATGCTCAGAAGTATTTCATCAGACAATCCAATGTGTCTCGTCGCAAACGACGTTCTAGTCTCTTTGATATGGTTCCTGATGAGGTTTGTTCGAAACATCTATTTGATCGGTCTTATGTACATTTGTCATATCCGAGTGGTTAGAGATCAAATAATCCGTAGGTGACTTGGTTTGCCTTCTAATGGATATGATTGAGGATGCTTAAAAGCATGAAACTTTAGACCCATTTGATCACAAGATGGTTTCTTTATTGTCCTTATGCTGTGAATTGTCCTTGTAGGCTGGAGATATTCCTATGGATTTGCAAGAACCAGAAGGAGAGAACACTCCTGTGGAAACAGAAATGCAAGGTGCTGAATCTGTTCATCAGACACTTGCTCCTAGCTCACTTAAAGCACCATCAATCTTGGAAATCGAAGAATGTGAAGAATCCATGGACTCGACAAACTCTACAACTGGGGAACCAACTGCTGCCGCTGCTGCTTCTTCTTCTTCTTCCAGACTAGAAGAAACCACACAACCGCAAACACAACTACCTGGCTCATTCCCCATACTATATCCTACATACTTCTCACCATATTATCCGTTTCCATTCCCGTTATGGCCTGCGGGTTATGTTCCTGAACCAACCAAGAAAGAGGAAACTCATGAGATTCTCAGACCCACTGCTGTGCATTCGAAAGCTCCTATCAATGTTGATGAGCTTCTTGGTATGTCTAAGCTCAGCCTTGCAGAGTCCAACAAGAATGGAGAAGCCGATCAGTCTCTTTCTCTCAAGTTAGGTGGAGGGTCATCGTCAAGACAATCAGCATTTCACCCAAACCCTAGCTCTGATAGTTCGGACATCAAAAGCGTGATACATGCTCTTTAAAGATTTGATCAAGTGATTTTCTAAAATGGCTATTTCTCTTATCTCTGGTTTGGGGTTTACAGGTTACAGTAACTTAAATAAGATTTGCTTTGTTAGGTTGTTTAACTTCATAGGATGTTTTAGTTCAGCTTTGATCGTTAGGAAGAAAAAAGAAAAAAAGAAAGAAAAGGGAGAAAAACAAATTATTTTTTTACTCACAATTTTTTTCTTTGTATTTGTATGCTTTTATTTTGGCTCTAGGATGCGTTAATTTTCGTTTAATGTGTACTATATTAGTTTTTGCATAAAATAAAAGATAGTTGTTTACCCTCTGACCAAACTAACCGAACTCGAAACGAAAATTTAATCAACGCGAACTGGAGCAAACCGGAAAACATGCTTGGTTGTAGTGGAACTCACACTGCATTGCGATGAATTTGGCTAAATGATTCAAATTTTTTAAATATAAGTAGACTCCAAATCTGGATTCTGCTTGCAGTTTTGAGTAGCCAAGGCTTCAATGTTTTTCAAACTCTGGTAAATCAGTGACGCAACGAGTTTCCGAAGCGTTTCACATCTGAGTAAAAAGGCCAAATGTGCTTAAATGGGCTTAAGTGGGCCTCAAACGACTTAGTGACGTGTCAAAATCAGAAGCGTTAAATTTAGGGCAATGAGTCAAGGACTCGAGAGTGTTCCCGCGTTCACCGATGAACTCTTTCTCTTTGGTTAAAAGTCCACAGTAAATGGGAAGTAACTGCGGTGATTTAAACAGATGACACGTGGTACGTAACGCTCTCATTTTCTTCTTCGTGTTGATTTTTTGTCCCCTTTTGGTTTCCCTTAGACAAGGCGCGATTTGAGTCGCCTCGCATTTCAAACCCTTCGTCTCCGGTGTAAATCTTCCGTCTCTCTCTCTCTCTCGTTACAAACCCTAGCTTCGTCTCCAGCTGCGTTTACTTCGGCGTAATTAGCGATGCTTCCACACTCGTACACCGTCGATTCGCTATCGCAATCTCAAGACCTAGCTTCGGCTATACTCGCAGCTTCCACGCCGTCAAATATCTCCGCTGCTTGCTCTTCCGTTGAATCGTTTCTGCAGTCACATACCCCTGATCAATGTCGCCATTTCTTCTCTGTTACCTTTCCGAGTTTAATCTGTAAGCTATTCGGCTTCGGCGACGCAACCGCGGCATCTCCGGTACAGTCTTTGTCGTCGTTAGCGCCGAACGGTTGGATCGATGTAATCTTAGCGGCTAACGATTTGGATTTAGCGGAAAGAGTTTTCTCTCTTTTATCTCCTAGTGGAATACTCATGAGCTCAATCTTTGCTGTTGATAAGTTATCTCTTGTTAAGTACGTTTTCCCTACCGAACGTTTACCGAAATATGCTCGATTCATGCTCTCAAGCGAGAAGGATCGAAGTGCGTTAGCTAATCTGTGTCCCTTTTTGAAAGGTAAAATTGAGGAAGATTCACTTCGTGGTTCATTGTATGAAGTTCGGCTAAATGTTTTTGAGTATTACATGTTTTGGCTCTCTTATTATCCGGTTTGTAGAGGAAACAATGAGAGTTCTGCTGTGATTCCAATCCAAAAGAGAAAGATGTTTAGGCTAGAAAAATGGACACTTATGAAAGGTTTTCCAGGGAGTAACAAGCTTGATTCAGATCAGAAATTGGAGTGTAATCTCTACATTAGGCTTCTTTACTCCTATTTGAAAGAATTTGTTCCTGTTTTTGACTTAAACGCACACCAGCCTTATCGTAGTTCTCTTTTGCATTACGGAAATGGGTATGATGGGTCAGTAATGACTAGAGCTGAGTTCTTGGTGAATGTGTTTGTGCATTATTGGCTTGTTGAGAATGACTTCTCACCTTTTCCAGTTGTTACGGCTAAGTATTTTGGTGTGGCTCCTCCTTTCCGTTCTGCTGTGGAGGAAATTCCACCTACTTGTGGGTTAGAAGAAGTAGTGAAGTTGCTTGTGAAGTATCTGAATTTGAGCTGGGTTACAAGTGGTGTTGGGGGTGAAAACTACATTGAGTATGGCGAGAGTCCACAGTGGAAGACACCGACTTCAGGATCGTCATTCAATGTTGCGAATTTGAGCCTCAGGCCACTCACTTCCTGGAATACCCATCTACAGAGGCCACTTTATCGTTATATATTGAGGAGTTTCTTGTTTTGTCCCATAGGTAGCTCTATTAAGAATGTATCGCAGGTGTTTTCCATCTGGATTATGTACCTGGAACCGTGGATAATCGGTTTGGATGATTTCTCAGATTTCGAAGCTGCTTTAAATAGATCTTTAAAAGATGTGAAAAAGAAAGAGTCTTATGAATCACACGTTTCTGGATACACGTCTTTGTGGCAGAGCTATGTGATATCCAATTATCTCTACTACAGTTCTCTAGTTATGCATTTTATTGGCTTTACGCACAAGTTCCTTCACACAGATCCAGAAATAGTAACTCAGATGGTTCTGAAGGTATGATCCCTGGCTTAAGCTTTTTTTTTGGGGTCAAATTCATGGTTTTATCTGGTAGAGTATGCATTGCAAGACTTCTGTTTTTAAATTTAATGTGACTGAATGCTTCTGTTGTGTTTCTCTAAATAGGTCATGAGTACATTGACATCGTCGAAAGAGCTTTTGGTTCTGATGAAGAATATAGATAAAGCCTTTCACTCTAAACAAACTGGACCAGGAAACTCAACAGTGAACGAGTTGTCTAGATTTGCTCCATCTATCCGTGAGCAATTGAAGGTATGCCTATATTTCTCCTCAAAGCCATTTTTTACCTTCTCTCTGTCGGCTCATCATAAAAAAAAAATGAATTTAGCTTTCACTTGGAAAAGTTAGGCCCTTGCTTCCAGCATTTTTTATAGTAAACAAAATACTTCAAAATCAACCCCTCTCGCATAAGTAGTCAGACTATGTTGAAAAATCATGTTAAACTGCTTGTGAAACGTCAGGATTGGGAAGATGGGCTGTGTGAGAGCAATGCTGATGGGTCATTCTTGCATGAAAACTGGAACAAAGACTTGAAACTCTTCAGTTATGGTGAAGATGGTGGACAACAACTGCTTCAGGTAAATGCTTCCTTTAATAATCTACTGTAGTGATAAGTTAGGCTTATAAAGTAGAATAATCGTTGTAGGGTGATAATTGGAACTGAGCTTAGATAGCTCTATGATGGAATGCTCCATTTGACTAACTTATGAACAACCTTCCCATTTGCTTGTTTTCTTGTTTTTAGCATTCAATCTGAATTAACATGAGAATTTTGCTTGACAAATAGATATATTTGCAGTGATTGGTGATGTTGTGAGCTACTAACTTGGGATTTCTATTTTTGAGAAATTTGTTCAAGTATATATACTTTCAGAACTAGTTCTTCTGCATTTGTTTTGTTTTCAGTACTCTAGTTGTATTGATGAGCCATCAGAATCCTTGAGCATACATCTGCACACATGTTTTCTTGTTTCCGATACTCTATTTCAATTGATGTGACACTAGAATCCCTTAGCTCATAGGGGCAAGTGGAGCTTAAAACTTTGTTTAACCTTGCTGAAGGCTTTTGTTCTTTGCAATTGCAGCTATTCATACTGCGGGCAGAAGCTGAACTGCAAACTGTGTCCGAGAAAAACCTCTCAGAGGCCCTAAAGTGTGTAGATTCACTAAAATCAGTGGTTTCAAACTTCTTTGGCGGGCATGTCATAAAACCAATCGCTTTTTCCCTAGAGCCGGACTATCCCCAGAAAAACCGTGATGAGCTCTTCAAGCCACGTGGTACCGGAAAACAAATAGCAGGCAACGTGAAGTACAAAGGAGACTGGATGACACGTCCAGTTTCAGAAGAGGAGGTTGCATGGATGGTTAAGCTGCTAATTCACTTCTCTATCTCGCTCAATGAACGTCTTGGGCTAAACAATTCTGAGACCAACAAAGACAAAAAGGAGAATTCAGAGTCAGTATCATATGTAGACATATCAGGGGATGATGTTAGAGACGTGACTGGAGCTGGAGATGCTGCGAGGATGTTGTTGCGAGGAATGGTAATGGTATGTGGTTCGGTGTTGCATCTGATGAGAAGATATGGGGTTCGAGTCAATCTTCGAGTCATGGCGTCTAAAAAGTTCCTGATACTTTTATTCCTCTATATCTTGTTTCTTGTACTCAAAAGGATGGTCACTAGAATGATATGGTAAGAGTGTTTGTTCATCGTTTTTTCAAAAGGTGATAGACCCTCTAACTCGCGTAGAGGGTTTGATAGGAATTGCAAAGCCTTTTTACGAAGCAGGGACGGAGTTTTTTTTGTATTTACATTACAGGTCCCTTTATATTACATATTAACGCAATTAGCCTCTTTACGACTTTGATGGTTAATGACTGGAGAAGAGTGACGTGTTTTTGATTGTAAACCAATGAGAATTCTCCACGTAATCAATCTCCACGTGTCATCAGCTAATAAGATCCACCCATTAGCAATTTTCTTCCGTCGTTCGTCGTGGAGTCTCCGACTATACCAAATCCGAATACCTCTACTCTCTGAAATTTCGTGTTCCGACGGCTTCGTTTGCGATCAGATCGTTACTCTTTAACGCGAACGTTCGAAATTGACTGGAGAATTCTTCAGGATTCTTGGATCTATCGTGAATTTTTGAAGCTCCTCAGAGGTTTTGGTTCCAGATCTTCTGCGGTCTTCATCACCATGGCCGCACCGTTTTTTTCAACTCCATTTCAGCCTTATGTCTACCAGGTTTGCTTCTCTCTTCAATCATCTCGCTATGATTTGACTATTTCACTGCCGGAGAAATGCAAATTTGATAGTATTAGAGTTTCATTGTAAGTCGGAGTTAGAGAATTCTATGCTGAGTTGCTGTCTTATCCTTCGATTAGGTTTACGTAGTGGTGGAGAACGCATGATCCGGCCAATTAGGGCTTTTAGATTTCCATGTATCTGTTGTAATTGTTAATAAGCTGATATAGAAATTTCTCTATGTCTATAGTTCTCTCAGATGATTTGATTATGACATGATATGATTGTTTTGTTGTCTTATGATTGATCATGTGATGCAGAGTCAACAAGATACAATTACACCTTTTCAGATCTTGGGTGGTGAATCCCAAGTTGTTCAGGTAGATTGCTTTTATAATAGCTGTGATCTTCACGTTTTGCGATTATATATATGCCATTTTCTATTTAACTCCTCCAATCATTTGTTTCTATTGGCAGATAATGTTAAAGTCAGAGGAGAAAGTTATTGCTAAGCCTGGTAATATTCACTTCTCTATTCACTTTTGTAAGACTGGTTTCAGTTTATTTGTGGAATTAATTTTGATATGGTGCTGTAGGTTCCATGTGCTATATGTCTGGGTCCATCGAGATGGAGAATACATACACTCCTGAACAAGAAGTTGGAGTCTTGCAGTGGATTTTGGGCAAAAGTGTAAGCAGCATAGTTCTTCGGAATACTGGACAAAACGATGGATTTGTGGGTATTGCTGCACCTTATTTGGCTAGGATTCTCCCGGTTAGTGATTTTTAGCTTTTACATGTTTCCATAATCGTCTTCCATATCACCCCTTAATGTACCACCTGATATAATTCTTGATTGTTTTGAGATCTTCAAATATTGTTATTGAGTGTTATTTTGTTTGCCTGTAGATTGATTTGGCAATATTTGGAGGTGAGATCTTATGCCAGGTAGAGTCTTTGTTCCTAAGTGTGGACTCTTTTTCCTGATTCAGATCAAGCTCCTATAAAGTTGCATGACCTTGTCTTCCATTTCTGTAGCCAGATGCATTCCTTTGTTCCGTCCATGATGTTAAGGTTGTTAACTCCGTTGACCAGAGGGTAAGAAACATTGTTGCCGCTGGTGCAGAGGTATGAAGGACAATACTTTGCATTGGTTTCTGATGTATTATCTATAATAGTATTCTTACCCAACTTCACAAACCCTTGTCTGGCTTTTACTCACAAATTGTTGTTGCAGGGATTTCTGAGACAACGCCTATCTGGACAAGGTCTTGCTTTGATCCTCGCAGGTGGCTCAGGTGAGGTTTATTCTCACTCCAACTAAAATCCCGTTCCCGTTAACGGCTTTTACCCTGAAAAACTGACATTAGCATCCAAACATGTTAGTTGTACAAAAAAATCTGGAGGTAGGAGAAGTTCTGACCATTGACGTATCTTGCATTGCTGCTCTTACTCCTTCAATTGATGTCCAAATCAAATACAATACTCCTTTGAGACGAGCGGTATTCGGGGTACATTTAAACTCTCCATTACATACATTTTGTTTAAATGGGAAGAAGAAGATTTAGGTTATTGTGTTGTTTCTAATCTGTTGCAATGTTTCAACATCCAAAAGGGTGATAACATAGTAATGGCGACTCTTAAGGGGCCAGGCATTGTCTTCATTCAAAGTTTACCGTTTCATAGGCTCTCACAGCGTATCGCAAGGTAAAACCCAACAATCCAAATCTCCTTTTGGTTGCTTTGTGTAACAAATAAGTGAGTGGTTTTTGTAATACAGGTCAGTGACATCACCAAACATGAGAGAAAATCCAAAATTCTTGATACAGATAGTGATGTTTGCGTTCCTTGCCTACGCTGTGATTCTTTCATCGTTGATCTTAACCGAAGTTTGAAAGCAGAGAGAGAGAGATAGAGAAAATTTTCAGACCAACAAACTAACGTTGTAATTGTTCACTTAGCTTTTGGGTTTAGACTTTTGATAGAATTGGAAATGAATGATACATAGCTCAAATCATTTTCTTTTTTTAAACCACTTATTAGTTTGGGTTCAGGCACATGTTTTATTCTTATATGACTCTCTTCTTATTGAAAACGTAAATAACAATAGAAGTTCTCTAGAAACAATGGTTTTGGGTTCATCATCATCGGTCACATGACACATAGTTTCCTACAGTAGCTGTGACGGTCTCGGTTGTCGCTACAACCCCTACCAATCCGGTTTCGTGATCAATCCCACCACTAAATGGCATCAACCTCTTCCTCTCTACAAATTACAACAACTCAGTATCGAATTAGGTGCTAGTTACTATGACAATGGACACGCTTTATTCAACCTTGGATTTGGTGTAGACAAATTCACGGGCACATACAAGCCCGTTTGGTTATACAACTCTGCAAAGATTGGCTTAGATCAAGCTACTAGGTGCGAAGTTTTCGACTTTGGCACCAATCCTTGGAGGTATGTTACTCCCACTGCTCCTTATCGGATTGTTGGTAGGCCTGCTCCTGTGTTTGGTAGATGGGTAGCTTCAGTGGTTCACTGAGTGTGAAGAAACCAAGGTATTATCTTTCAATCTTCATATTGAAATTTTTGAAGTCGTCTCTAAAGCTCCCTTTGCCAATTGTACATCCTTACGCGATAGTCATGTGCAACCTTAACAAAATCATAGACAGCCGAGATAAAAAAAATCAATTTTAAATTGAAATGGAATTTTGAATACGAACAAGCAAACTTGTGAAGCAGATACTTGCAGAAAATTGCAATATAGTGGAGTAAGATCGGCCCAGTAGAACTTAGCCCATTAACATAGATTTTAATAACCGAAGCCAATATTTGTGAACTTGAGACAGATATTTCAAGTTCTGTTAATTGCAATATGGTGGAGTAAGCCCGGCCAAGTAGGACGCAGCCCATAAACATTGATTTACTAACCGAATTTTATTTTACCCAGCCTTATTCGATCATTAAGGAGCAACGTTGCACTTGTCATATTGACAACGTAGTAAAAAAAAAAAATCAGACGCGCTTCCCTTTCTCATTTTCCCGAAATTTCTAAAATAGTCCCATTTTTGTGGACTTTTTAACCTTGCCAAATCGGCGAAACGCGCCTTACGCCCTTTCAATGCGCCTGGGGGTTATCCTCGGTTAATAGTAATTTTGGGGACCAAATGTTGAACTAACTTTTTTTAAAAAAATGAAGCTGCATAACTTCTATGTAATCTGTATAACTTTCATTTAACCCAGAAATGTGATATTTCCATTTTAACCTTGATTCAATTGAAAATTAAATTGAAATTTTAAAAAATCAGATGTCCATGTCATCGAGACGTCATCGTCGTCTTCATCATCTTCCCGACATTGAAGAACGAAACAAAGAAAAATCAGCTCCGATTTCTGCATCTTCTCCGACGATCCTCCTCCGTCACCGGCGATCTCCTTTTCTATTCTGCGGTCATCCAGCTCCGAAACTCCTTCCTCTTCTCAGAAATCCTCAAACTCCTTCCGCCATTGTCAAAGAGGTGAGATTTTGATCTCTTCAATATGTTGATTATGAGTTTTAATCTCTTCAATATAAGTGTTATATATGAGTAATAGTTTAAATTCGAGTTTGGATTAGAGCCATTGTCAAATCTTGGTTTAGAATTTGAAGAGTGGATCTGGGTAGAATCGCAGTTACTGTTGGTAAAGTAAGTTCGAAAGTTAAACTCAGATAAACTGAAGTTAAACTATTTTACAGGGTTAAACTAAGTTAAACTAAGTTAAACTAAGTTAAACTAAGTTAAAACATGTTGCAGGAGTTAAACCTAGTTAAACTGAAGTTAAATGACAGTGTTAAACTATGTTGCAGGAGTTAAACTAAGTTAAACTAAATTAAACTAAGTTATGCTGTAGTTAAACTAAGTTAAACTTAGTTAAACTATACACATTATACACTGATGTTTTTTATTATTTGTTTGCAAGGGACAATGACGCTCATTTATTTCGATTATGGTGGACATTATTCACATAGGGGAGATGTTGTTAAATGGAATCCAAAAGAATTTGAAATATATTCTTTATTTACGTATGGTAGTGCGGAGGAATTGAATTACTCATCGTTGGTTGAGAAAATACGTAGAAAAATGAATGTAGATGAAGCGACGAGGTTAAAATTAAGTTACATTCATGGGGTATTGCAGAGAGTATCTTATATATACGATGAAAATGATATCTTGGGATACATATGGTTATGTGAAAATAAAGAGCAAGTTATTTTGCACGTGGAGGTAGTGGAAGGTGTTGAACAAACCCGGAAAAGTTCAAAAGCTTCAAGATAAGAGATAACGTCTGGTAAATCAAGTAGAGTTATGGGAATTTGTGACGAGGTTAGGAATGATGCTGGAGATAATGTAGATAGAGTTGGTTGTTTCCCAGAAATTGGAGAATCATCAGAATCTTTTGCTGGATGGGATATTGTTCCTTGTAATCCAGATAATGGAAACAATGAATTAGGTGTAGATGATTATGAAGGTACACAAGGTGATTTGGATGTCGATGAATATCGAGGCATAATTGCTTATCCGGGTGTCGATAACTATCAAGGTTCACCTGTTGTAGAACCAGATGAGGTTGCGGATGTTATAGAGGTTGAATGGGATGATGACATTGATATGAGGGTAAAACAAAAATTTGATAGTAAACGCGAAGTCCAAGATTTAGTTGATAGAGCTGTACACAAGCATTACTTCGAGGTCGCTACGATCAAGTCAGCACGTAAGTTGTTAGTGTATAAATGTCAAGGTATTGGTTGCAAATGGTCGATCTGATTCTGACGAGAAAAGGGTTCAGATCGTTGGTCTGTTAGAACATACAACAAGATGCATACATGCTCTCGGCTAACTACGAGTACAAGTAACATTAAAAAAAAGGGAACACCGTGATTAGTTGCATCAGTTGTGCATAAGGATTATCCGGATGAATATAAAACTCCAACCCCAAAAATGTTGATTGGTTTAGTGCAAAGAAGGCTAAGTTGTGAGGTCTCATATAGTACTGCTTTGAGAGGGAAAAAACTAATGCGTGACTTCTTGAAATTAGGAAGATTGCTATAAAATGTTGCCTTCTTATTTGCACATGTTGGAGAAGATGAATCACGGTACGTTAATACGGCTGAAATATGGTGAAGGAAACAAGTTTAAGTATATTTTCTTCGTATTGGGTGCTAGTATAGAAGGATTTCAAGTAATACGGAAAGTTATCATTGTGGATGAGACTTTTCTTAAGACTGTATATGGTAGAGTTCTTATTGTTATAACTGCTCAAGATCCAGAGCATCACAATTATCCTCTTGCTTTTGCTGTAGTAGACAGTGAAAACGATGCAAGTTGGAGATGGTTTCTCCAAAAGTTGAAAACAGTTGTACCAGATCACCCTGAGCTTGTGTTCGTTTCTGACAGAAATAAAAGCATCATAAAAACTGTAGGGGAAGTGTATCCCAATGCTAAGCATGGATATTGTTTGTGGCATATGTCTCAGAATGTGAAATCACGTGCTTATGGCGTTAATAAAAAAAAAGTTGCAGCCCAGTTTAGAGAATGTGGTCGGATTTACATAGAGGTTGAGTTCCTCCGAGTTTATCATGAATTTAGGATAAGGCAGCCTAAATGTGCTGAGTATCTAGATGAAAGTGTTGACGATTGTAAGTGGGCAAGATGCTATTTTCCAGGAGAAAGATACAACATATGCACCACCAATTCTGTTAAAAGTATCAATGGTGTGTTCAAAGATCAAAGAAAATACTCGTTGCTACCATTGTTTGATTCGATTATTGCCAAGATTTGTGAATGGTCCAACAAGCATAGGAAAGCTGCCGCGGAGGTACCACCTACACAAAAACTAGTACCGTCTGTGTATAAGTTATTGCACACGAGATGTGAGATTGCAAAGAAGCTAGCAGTAACTGAGCTAAACAGTTTTATGCTCGAATACACGGTGATTGGAGAAGATGGCAAACATCAAATGGTTGATCTGAGAAGCAAAAGTTGTAGCTGTAGGCATTATGATATAGACAAATATCCGTGTGAACATGCGATTGCTGCAACTATGTTTTACGCAAAAACGTCAGAGGTCGATCTACATAAGTGCTGCTCACGTTATTATTTTTCTGAGAATTGGGTGTCGGCATACTGGAAGACCATTTATCCTGTACCGAATACATCTGCGTGGGAAGTGCCAACTCATATTTCTGATAGATGTGTTCTCCCTCCAGATTACCCAAAAAAAAGGAAGAACTCAAGAGGCTAGGTTTTTGTCAGTTGGGGAACACCGAGGAAGACAGAGATCCCGAGGACTTGGGGAGGTTACTTTAATATGTCCACTTAATTTATTTATTTTAATTTGTTGCAATAAGACTTGTGGTTGTTTTTGTTGTTGGTGGATGTGTATTTGATATATCAGGTATAACTTCTTAAATCAAGTAAACTATATCAAATTTATTATTACCAAGTTAAACTGCTGTTAAACTATGTGAAACTGAAGTTAAACTAGTGTTCAACTACAATTAAACTACTGTTAAACACGTTCATATTCTTAACAGTTTAACAAAAAATAATTGGCACATATGGTTAATCTTAGTTAATTGCCACATATGGTTAAGCTTAGGTAATTGTCACATATCGTTAAGCGTGGTAAAAATAAAATTTTAAAATATATGATATATTATGCATGTTGACCTTCATGTCTCGGTAAAAACCATATACAATGTATGTTACTTAGCTATTACTCTCATATCAATGTAAAAATAAAATATAACTTCTATTTAATATACATAGCATCGTAAGACAATTTTAAACGTGTGTTTAAATACTAATGATGTACGGTAAACTAGAGAAACACATTTTAAATAAGGTTAAACTAGGTTTTATGGTTTCAGCTTAAAAGTTAAATTATGTATAAAATTGTTAAACTTGAAAACTAGTTATAATAGGCAGTTAAACTATATGAAACTATTAAATGGAATTACGCTGCCGTTTTATTTATGGAATGATGGCGCTGTTTATTTTTGGAATGACGGCGCTGTTTTTTTTGGAATGACGGCGCAGTTAAATATATGAAAATATAAGATGTAATAACATTGTTAAACTACAATTAAACTACAATTAAAAAACAACATCGTTAAATTGAAAAAGTGAAGCAATAAAAACACTTCTGTCTTTTGTTTCTTGCTAGCCCTCCTGCCTCTTCCTCCTCTTCCACTTCTACCTCCTCGACCTCCTTTTTCCCCAGTGTACGGAGTGCTCAGGTGTTTGGACTGATTTAGTTTCCTCTTCTTGCCAAAACCTTCATCCTTATTCTCAGGAGGATTGGACGTAAACACGTCATGAGGAGGAATCCAAATAACCATGGCAGTTTGAGGATCTACTACTACACAAATAGTTGAAATAAAGGTAAAGTAAATCAAAATGACTAGGTTCAACCATATACAAAACAGAAGTTAAACTAGCTTACCATCTTCATGAAGTCTGTGGACGGTAGCAGCAGCAGTTGCAAAAGCATTTGCACTTGAGCCGCTAAAATAAGACCAATGTGTATAACCTACTGGACCATGAGGAGTGGAATCGTCATGGTCCATTGTCTCGGGTGCAATAGTGGCTTCCGCCTCCTCCTTCTCCTTCTCCTCCTCCTCCACCTCCTTACCCTCATCATCCTCCTCTTCTTCCTCCTTCTCCTTATCCTCCTTCTCCGCCTCCTCCTTCTCCTTCTCCTCCTCCTCCGCCTCCTCCTTCTCCTTCTCCTCCTCCTCCTCCTCTTCTTTATTCACCTCTACCTCCTCCACCTTATCCTCTTCCTCCTCTTCATCACCATCATCACCCATCTCCATAACTTTCAGATTATAATTAGCCATACTCTCATCAACAGTTAAACTAGATAAACACATTCAGATTATTTGAAAAATTTAACTTACATCTTCCAGGACTCTCGTTGTGAAACTCTTGCTCCACAAAAAATGGTTCACCACTCTTGGATTTCTCTAGGTTTTCAAGCCTACTTGTTAAACCACCAACCTTATCATTCAGTTCACCAACCTTACCATTAAGGGTTTTGAACCTTTCCATCATTGCCTTGGCCATTTCCGTAATAGATTCCTGAAGGCCGGGGGTAAGACTTGAGCGTCAATAGTAGGAGGAGCATCATCAGAATCAATATTCGCAGTAGCAAGAGTAGGATGATTTCTATGAGCCAGATCTCTTTCTAAAAGATCCGTCCATAATATAGTCTCACCATTCGCTATAATGGTCGTCCAACCATCAACTACCATGTCATACTTTAAATCATCCTCCTCACCCATGATTTCCGCCATCAGATCCCGCTCCTCACCTTTAGCCACCAAGATGCTTGAAATTTCCTGTGACATATAGTTAAAACTGTAGTTAAACTCTACTTAAACTGTAGTTAAACTCTAGTTCAACAACACATGTTAAACTCAAGTTACACTCTACTTAAATTAAAGTTAAACTCTAGTTAAATTAAAGTTAAACTCTAGTAAAATTAAAATTAAGCTAACCGTGGAATTTCCGAGACCTTTGTAGATGTCTCCCAACCCGAAACCTTTTGTGCTAAAATCCTTGAACCTTCCCTTGCACATCCTAGGGCATTGGTGTTCGCATGAGATTTTCTCTCTAAAATGCCTCTTCAAATAAGGAATGGCTTCAAATGGGAGTAGCTGTATATAATACATAGTTTAACACGTAGTTTAACACGTTGTTTAACATATAGTTTAACATATATTTGAACTAGTTTAAAAATTTTAAATGTACCTCAATTGGCAATATAAATCCTGGCAATGTCGTACTTGGCCTGACAATACCCTTCATCCGCTTACAGATATTCAGAATCTGGGTTTCACAATCCTCAAATGTGAAACATCCCCATGGGAAAGTCTCACATTTGGGTAAATCATCAACGATCCTTAGAAGAAACGAATCTATTGGTCCTGCGACCTTCGTTTTACCCTTAATCACTATGGCAAGAAACCACAAAACAGCCATCTTCACTCTATCCTCTGAAGGACTCATCGAGCGTAGCTTAGTCTCCACATGCTCCACCCAAGGCTGAGCATCCTTCCCGAAATATTTACTGACAAGTCGCTTTCCCCCAAAATTTTGATAGTTCTTCGGGCATTGGTGGCAGTAAAATCCGCAGAGAAGTCCATGTTCCCTAAGACCGTACCTTATAGGGACTCCGTTTACAACAAACCACATTTGTTGTGGCTTCTCCGTCTTCGCCAACCTTTGGATGAAGCTTCAAGCACCCATGACCTTCCGGTTGTTCTCCGTATACATATGGAAGATGTGCTTAAACTGGGGATGTCTCAAGAACCACCTCAGCACATTTCCATCAAGCGTCCTTATGTATTCGACACACCTATGCGGATCACACCGTGTACCAATCTTCGGAAACTTTGCCAATTGAATAGGCTCAAAGAAGAACCCCACAGGCTGTACATGTACCTACATTCAAAACAGTATAATAAGTATTTGAACGACACTTTAACAGTACTTTAACTATAGTTTATCTCTAGTTTAACTTGAGTTTAATGCGTGTTTAACTTTAGCTCTAGTTTAACAGTTTTTTTAACTTTATTTTACTGTAAGTTTAACTCTAGTTTAACATTTACTAGTAGTACTTACCATTTCTCCCTCAACACCTCCAGTCGATGGGCCAACTTCACGAGAAGGCTGCAAGGAAAAAGATATATAAACATGTTAAAAAGGCTGCAAGTTTAACTCTATTTTAACTCTACTACTTACTATTTCTTCCTCAGCACCACCACTATATGTACCCGATTGGCCTACTTCTTGAGAATGCTGCAAGAGAAACGATATAAAAACATGTTAAACTAGTTTAATTACATGTTAAACCGATTCTTAATTACTAATCGTAATCAAAAAATTCAAAAAATCTTACCCTTTGCTTTTTGTTTTCCCTCGATTTCTTTTTTTTCTTCAAACGAGAACTATTTCCACGTTCGGTTGTGTTTACCAACTCTACTCCATCTACTGGATCTTTAGGACCTTCAACCTTTGCATTTCTCGTCCTCACCATCGTCTTCACTCTTTAAATCGATCCCAAATCTGCAAAACATCCGAATATACCAATACAATTCATACATACACAGAGATTTGAAGACTTTTAAACCTAAATTGAAGATAACAAATCCCTAAATTGAAGAGTTGTAACCGTAAATCGAAACCATAAATTCCTAAATTCCGCTTCAACGAATCCTTAACCAAACAATTACTAATCTCTAAACCCAAATTCAAGTTTCTATAGTTTTTAATTGAACAAGTTAACCTTAGTTAACCTTCAGTTTAACCAAAAACCAACAGATACGCGTCAAGAAGAAGAAGAAGAAACCGAACACGAAGAAGAAGAAGAAAGAAACCAAGAAGAAGAAGAAAGCGGAAGAAGAAGAAATATGAAGATATTGATTTTGATTTTGAGATGAAAGTAACCAAACTTACAAAATATGAAGAGATTGAGTTGGATTTTGTTGTTTTGATTTTTCGATTTATTTGGGAGGGGAGGAGTGGGAATGTCTGTGAGAGTGAGGAGAGAGAGGCGAGGAGAGTGGGATAGAGGGAATGGTGGGTTTTTTGTAATAAACACAACATTCATCAATTAAATTGGTCTTTTACTCAATTTTAAGATTAAAATAAAATCAAAACAAAAAAAATAAAAATTGGAGGTCATTCCAGCAACTTGAAAATCCTCGAAGGTTACTCCAGCATTTGATTCTAATTTTGGTGATACATGGACCAGGCCTTGTAACTCTTACATTGATATCAGTTATAGGGCATGTTTTATAACTTCTTACATGGGTATACATTGGTGTCGTCAGCTGGGCCGACGATGTATTTCCACACGAAAAGTATCATATACGATCAGATCCACACCAGAACTAAAACATGTTTTATATCCACATAAAACATAATTTTTATTTTTTAATACACACAAATTGAAAGTTCGCATTCCATAACCACACAAATTCATAGTTCGAAACTTAAATAGCCATAATCTCTAGTTATCATTGGTTTACTGATTACCAACAAAACTTAACCACATACCGTAGTAAACCTGATTACAACCGGATTTCATATAATTAAATCAAAAAATACTCAATTTCTCTTATTTAGACCCGAAAATAGAAATCCCACATCATAATAAACACAACTCAAAAATAGATTTCACCATCTGACAAACACAAATAAGAATAAACACAAATTGATGAATTGGTTTGTGGAGAGAAGAAGAGAAGTTGAATGGAGTGAGATCTGAGGGAGATTGTTGGAGATCATTCTCTCCTTCCTCTTTCAGCACTGGCGAGACAATAATGATGAATTATTATTATGGTAGATTATACAGAAAATTTGATAACAATTTTATAAAGTAAAAATAAAAAAAGAGATGATTAAAAATTTAAGAAAAAGTAAAATATTGTGAGATATTTTCTTTAATGTTTTACTTTAAATTTATTTAACAATCAAAATATAAATTTTATGCAAAACATCTAATAAAATAGAACACAAACAAATATCTTAAAACATCTATTAAAATGAGAGAGAGTAATAACTAATTTAACACTGTAAGAACTCATTGTTATAATATACTCCAGTAAGTATGATTATTAGATAAGCAATAAACCAAGAACAACGATAACAAAAACAGTAATCGAATTCCATTACGAAAAAAAAAACATGTGATAACAAAAAAAAAAAAAAAACTCATTTCTTTCTTCGTTATGGCAAAATAAGAATAATCTTATTATTTTCTGCCTCAACAGCAAATTATACAAGGAAAAAAAAATCGAAAAGTCAATCTCGAGATCTCTCTCCCTTGCTGCGTTTCGAGTATCGGAGTTTATCTTCACTGACATCGTTGACCACCACCGGTGGAGATCGCTCGTACCTTGATGGCTTCCTCTTGAAATGCCTATCTTCGTCACTAGATTCATAATCTGCTACTTCCATTTCCTTCCGACTGTGACGGTGAACTGATGTTCCGACGGTAGCAGCTGCGGCGGAGCCAGGCGGATCCGTCACAGAAGTAGAAGAAGACGAAGATACTTTTCTTCGTTTGCTAGAAGATTCTTCCTCCGGGAAACTTATCCGAGCGAATACACTTGACTTGTTATTATTATCGATGTCCGATTTTGTCACAGCCGGTGGCTCCGACGACAGAGGTTCCGATCTCTTGCGGTGGTGATGTTGGTTGCGTTCCGAATCACGGTGGTTACGGTGATCTCGGCTTCTATCTTCATCGCGACGATCGCGAGTGCGTTCGTGTTCACGTTCTAGGTCTTGGTGACGAGACCTTTCACGGTCACGTGGCCGATCTCGTTCGTCGGAATAGCGCTCGGATTTTCTCTTGGAATCGCGTGACGGAGAGTTGATTTGACGTGGTGGTGGATGCTCGGGAGATAATCTCTCCGGTCGTCTACAGCGGTCGTAATCGAGATTCGAAGGCGGAGGAGCTTGTCGCTGTGAAGAAACAAAAAAATAACTGTTAGCTCATTTACACATAATTCGAGCAAGTGATAATAGACTACTGGACCTAAAAATAAATAGTAATTGGGCTCTATACCCCAATCATCATTGTAACCTTACGGATCCTAACGAGGACTACTAAACCAAGATACTCTTTATTTTCTTGGCCCATCTACCATTCTATTTATTTTCTTTTCAAATCAAGTTGTAAAATTCTTTAATTTCTAATAAAGCCAAATTTTATAATTCAGAAAATTACGTTTGAAACCAAAATCTTTTCCCGACCCACCAATCTTACTAGGTTTTTAACTTTTTTTTATTTTTTTTATTTTTATTTTGCAGTTTTTAATCAGCAAAATGAGGGAGGAAATTGAATTCTTTTTCTGATTATAAATATATAAAAAACCAATAGTAAATGAAGAGAGCTAAACACTGGTAAACACAGAAAAGGAGAAAAAGAGAAGAGATGGGACAACAAAAGGAGACATACAGATTTATTAGGGTTGATGGATGATGCAGAGGCTGAAGTTCCATTGTTCATCATCATTCTACTATTCTCTCCATCCCTAAACATCTTCCCACTGTACACATACAACCAAACACAACTAATATTTAGTTTTTAAGCACGATATTGTCTGAATGTGTAGTTAAAATAGAGTTGTTTTTTTTGTTTCTTACCCTTCGATTCTTCTCTCGTTTTCGCGTTTTCGTAACATCTCAGTTTTCCGGGCTTCGGCTTCATCTCTGCCCATCATGGCACGTTGGAGATTCATACGGTTTCCCATTTCTGCTAGGTCCCTGCGTATGTGCACAAAGTTCTATTATGAGACTATTGAGAAGCTTTGCTTGCTTCTTTGTTAGAGCATTAAGTGAGTGAGTGTTGTACCTGTGAGGTGGTGTTATATTAGGGAACCCAAATCCTTGTGCAATAAATGGATCTGGATGCATCATATTCATACCCCCACCAAATCCCATGTCCATCGGGTTTAATCCGTAACCCATAAATGGAGGCATCACGCCCGGAAAAGGGCCTCCGAATCCATTGAACCCGGGGTGAAAGCCATTGAAGCCTGGTTGAACACCGTTGAAGCCAGGTTGTACACCATTGAAACCAGGTTGCATGCCATTGAAGTACTGGGGACCTGGTCCCATTTGCATCATATAGTCAGGGCCCGCTAGATCTGGCACAGGATTCCATTGCATGTCTACAACATATCACACAAAATAAAACCAACTTTTAGGTCTCCCATTCAAATAAAGACTTTGAAAATTGAAAATGAATAGCCTACAGCAGATCAAAGAAAGCTGTTACCATTCCCAGGCACTCTGGGTTTCTTTTTCTTCTTCTTTCCTGGAAAAAAAACAAACAAAAACAAGCAAACATTGGATTATGGCAAGTAGAGTTTCCTCAGTGATTGAATAAAAATGTACATGTTAGGTCCAGCTTGGTTAATTTCATCAAAGGAATCTGAGCTGGACTACCAGTCACAAGTCATTCGCAATGTCCAGTGAAGCAATTATTACATTACAAAATCGTTCTTTTACCTGGCTCTCCAGCAGCAACTGGCTGAGGCACGTCTTCCTTGTTAGCTTGCAAATTTAACTTTGAAATTGTTGATTCTTTCACAGTAACGGACCCTTGAGTGCTTTCACATGCATCGAGTGGCTTATCCACATTAACTTCTCCAGATGGCTGAGGGGGGCTAGTGATCTCTGCAGTTTCCATTGGCGGTTTTAAGGTTGAGGCATCGTTGTTGTTACTAACTACTGATTTCTTCTCGCCTTTAGATGCAACAGATGTAGTTGGAGATGGAACCTTGGGAGGTGGACAGCGTGCAGACTCCAAATCTATAATTCGCCCATGACAATTTAGCAGTGATAAATGATCAACCCAAGTTTAAAAACACATGAACTAAGATAATGACAGACCAAGTTTAAAAACACATGAACTAAGATAATGACAGACCTGGGATATGGCCCACACTCCCAGCATTCTCCGTGCTATCGTTTCCGGCTTCCAAAATGCGGTTTATAGTATCCCTCAAGGTCTTGTTTGGTAGAAGATCATCAGCAAGTACATCAGTTGCTCCACAAACACACCTCGACTTCGAAATAATGTGATCTCTGATACCTGAATGACATATAATTCAAGTGAAAAAAGGATAAATATGTAGATTGAAACTGGCAAATCAAGGTTTTTGTGAAACAGAAAAGGCATTAGAAGAACTTACACTGGTCACAGTAGCTCTGGTAACAACATTTGCTAGTAAGTGCAGCATCTCTCATTACTTCTTTGCATAAGGGGCATTTTAGCTCAGGCGGAAGTTCCCCTACAGAGCGTGTTGTTGATGGCAATCCTTCCATTTCCTTCTCAAAAGCATCCCTGAATTTGTTGAAAGACGTAACAAGTATTAAAATTATAACCAATATAAAGATATACCGAATAGCAATGTTCCCATACTGACTCAGCACAACTTACTCATTTGGTTTCAGAACTGCAACTGCGCCACTTGGCAAGGAATAAGAACCATCTGGGGTTGCCATCAACATGGACTTGGGGATACCAGTAGGTGGTTTAACTCTCTTAACATCATAGCTAGGGTCACCATTGGTGGGACAATGCTGAATAAAATGACCTGAGACAGCAAACAAAATGCTCTTAACACTTTATATCTCTGATATATCCATACGAAAAAGTGAGAAAAACAAATATATCCAAAGCTGACATACCAGGGACATTGCAACGATGGCAAACATATCCTGGAGGTGGCGTTTTCCTTTCCATTCCTCCTATCCAAGTAAAAAACAAACAAACTCAGTATCTAACAACTTGATGCAAATAAAATAAAATGAAAAAATTTTTGAAAAAAATTAATGAAATTCTTCCTGAATTCAACCAAAAACAGAGAAATTCAAAGAATAAAGTATAAATTACCATAACCACGTCCACCCATCCTTCCATTCATACCCCTTCCGTAACCTCTCCCACCCCCAAAAGTATCTGGACCTTTTCTGTTACATTGAAAAAAACAAAAGTTGTTAAAACATCTCACAAAGACACAAATTCGAAAATTTCACCTCTCCCGTTTCTGGAAGAATGCTTACCTTTGCCAGTCAAGTGCTGGAGTGTCAATCAACGCTTGAATTTTGCTTTCTTCATCTATTTTCTCGTCTGCTGGTGCCATATCAGGACATGGATTATTATGCTGGGCGTCTTGGGCATCAGGAATGGAATATAAATCAGTCCCAAACTCGTCGTACTCATCTTCAGGCTAGAAGGTGAATAAGGGTGAAAGTTAGTACTTTTGTAGTTAAAGATAATTGGCTGCTGTCAACACAAATAGAAGCCCAGAAATGTTCACCATAATCAACTTACATATTTCGCTGCAGATGGATCAGCAACAGGAATATTGGTGACATCAGCTTGAACACTTTCCATTTTATTCTTGATCCTAGGCCTGCAAAGTTAAGATATTTGCATCATTTCACGCGGTGTTTCTTCAATGCGAGAGTCACATGTTCAACTTATGTTTAACTATATATGGAGCAGTAAAATTGCCATTCTTTTAATGTTTTGTTGAGCTATAAGATATAATAACTGAATCAAGATTATGAAAACTAAAGATCTGAGAAAGTACTCTTGTGCGGTAATAACTGTGATGCGAGGTCGTCCTGGGACCCGACGAATAAGAACAGATGTATTCTTTGGAATTAACATTGCTTCATCCAGATACTCTGAAAATTCAAAACAGAGAACATTTAAAGGCCATAGAGTGCAAACATATTGGCTGGACACAATATATACCATATCTCATAGGAAAATCTAGAATCAGATTCCAACAAACTCTTTCCCAATACTTCATAAGACAAATTTAACGTGGTAAATAATCATAGTAAACTCAAAGATAGAACATAATATAAAATTAAATAGATTCTGTCACAGCTGCAAGCATATAATCACTTAAAACTGAAGCAGCTAAATAGAAACAGCAGAAAAATACTTAGATTAGGCTCTAACAAACTCTTTCCTAATAGATCACAAAAGTAACCAATCAACACAAATCTAACCTAGGAAATAAGTCAAAGATAGAACAGCATGTAAAATTAAGATGATTGTGTCACAGGTGCAAGCATATCATCACTTACTACCAAAGCAGCTAAATAAAAACACTTGATTTGGTAACAAAACAACCCCAAGTTCATTTAGCAAAATATAAAACAGATGAAACAAATCTGGCATAGAATACAAACCTTCGTTAGTTTGGGCATTGGAGACGACAATATCAAGGTCTTTACCACTGCCCAAATGCTTATTTTCGAAAATTTTGTCTTTGAGAATACCGACTGATATAAAAGGACCATCCATGGCAATCGTATCATAATCCCGTGCACTCTTAAACTTGTAATATATTGCCATTGAAAATTTTATCTGATAATAAAAGCAAATACATATATGTATTACTAATTTATAAAGATCATCATAGAATGACACTAACTCAAAGACAAAGCTACTAATTTTGAAAACACTAATCAAGGCCTTCGGTTTAAAAAAAAAAAATCGAGGCCAGAGATTGATTTCCAAAGACAAAACGTAAATACAAACAAGAAAACCTAAATTCAATTTTTACTTCGTTGATTCGTCTTCAAGGAATCTGACAGACGAAGAAACCTCCACGCGTGCAGCAAAACCAATCCAAATCTACAAATCTAGAAACCCAGAAGAAGTTCCTACAGATTCAGGCCCGTATTGAATCAAATCGAGTAGATCGCTACGGGAAAAGCTGTGATTGCGCCGCGGATGTCTCCAAGTCTCTTCCGAAGATCTTCACCGCCACGAAACGAGAACCGTCTCAAAGAATCAAACGACTAGCTTCACTCCATAGGATCCGCAAGCTGGAACCACCGATTCACGTAGTAGATCGAAATAGAGAGACCGTTGATGCAATCTGGGTGAGATTGATAAGGATCTAGAGAACATTCGTAGAAATCGAGCTGAGAGGTGTCTTCACGAGAAAGCAGAGGAGATCGATCTTGAAATCTAGGGCTTGGAACTCAGAGCTCTCTTCTCGTAATTTTTGTAATCCCAAAGAATTTCCTTTAAATGAAAAAAAATCTTAGGGACTTCTTATCTTATGTCCATTTATGTTATTTATAGTGGGAATATGAAACCGAAACACGGTTTTTTTTCTTTATTAAAAGACATTAAATTAATTTATACTATTATTCACACTTTTTCCACAAAAAATAAAAATATTTAAATTATGTTTTTAGGCTCGAGATTGGTTTGGTTATTTAAGAGCCCATTGATAGTGAAAATAGCCCATTTTGAGAATTTGTCTGCTTCGTTTAGGTTTTTAATTGATTTGATTCCAATGAGTGGAAAGAATGAGTAAATTGCTGATTTGTGCTTAATGAAAGTGTAGGTGATGATTTGTGCAGAAAGAAAAGGTTTTGCCTTAAGGATTTGGGTCTAAGGAAGTGGAGTGAGGTGTGGGAGTTTGGATGGTCATGCAGATCGATTAGTTTACTTTTGTGTTGTTCCTTGAGATTCTTCTTATGGTGTGGTATGGAACCCCATTCTTGACAATTGTCCAAACCTGGAACATCTTGATTTACGCCAGTGTTTCAATGTTAAGCTTGTTGGTAATCATGACTCTTTAGTAATTATGTATTTTGCTTTCTTTCTACAATATCTAAACTCGAGAAAAGTTTCAAAGATGGTGATTGTTTCATCTGTCTGTGTTTATTCCAGAGAATTGCTTAAAGCTTGTTTTGTTTGAAATGCATAGATCAAAACTAAGACATGCAATAAAATTGTTTCCTTTCCAGTAAACAATCATCAAAACTCTAATAGAAACATGAATCGTCTCTTTGATCCTTAATGCCTCAGGTCGAACAATCTCTGTGAAAAATTCTTAAAGTAATAGAGAACTTTACGTTTCTGTGAGCCCGAAAGCAAGATCAAGCATATCATTCTCTTCATCTGTTGGTTCTTCAAGTTTGTTATAGTATTTATGTATCCTGTAAATACAATTTTAGTTAGTTTCAGGATCACATGACACGTTGAACACGCAAGAGAAGCCTCACAAGCCCCGAGAGATTAAGTAAAAGCAATCCATGAATTCTCAATTCGACAGAGGGTCAATCTGTGAAACTTTATATCTCATCTAAGATATGAGAAGAAGCATTCGATGGAAGAGAAGTCTGTGCCTTCGAGGTCGATATCATTTTCATGAGCACGGACATTCCAATTGAATTGGATTTATTGGGTTTAAATCGAAGAAGAAACATACCCTAAACCCCCAAATCGATTTGGGTTAAATCGAATTGGATTTGTTGGGTTTAACTTTAAATCAGGGTTTTCGGTTGGGTTATTTGGTTAAAAAGCAATCGCTATTTTGTTTAAACACAATTTAGTGAATTGATCGCAATTTACGATTTTTAGAAACGCAAGTGGAATTAGGTAGAGAAAAATAGTATGTGGGTTAATATGAAGCAATGTTATAGTATAGGGGAAAAAATAAAGAAGTTGAGAGTCCGGGTGGTCTCATGGAGTCGTCCCTAGATATCCAGATCTTTTACAGTATCGGACGACAAAAAAAAAAACAATGGAGAAGTGAGTGGGGAGAATCTTTTGGGGAATTGGGACCGTCGTTGGTCTCTCTCGTGTGAGAGGAATGAGAGACGATGTTACGACGAATCTCCGAGAGAGCTTCTGGATTCGCTACGAATTCAATTCTCAGATCGTCTCGATTTCACTGCGAGTCTCTCGATTCCTCCGTTTCACCTGTTCTCATTCCCGGCGTTCATGTCTTCCATTGTCAGGTACACTGCACACCTTCAAAATCTTGTGCCTTTGCTCTGTTGATTGAATCAGACATAAAAAGTTTCATACTTTTGTTTGAATTTTAATAGGATGCAGTTGGAATTGTAGCGAAATTATCAGATTGTATTGCTGCAAAAGGTGGAAACATTCTTGGCTACGATGTTTTTGTTCCTGAAAACAACAATGTCTTCTACTCACGAAGGTATCTGTACATTCACCCTTTGCTCCATTTTATTCAAAAGCTTCCCTTTTTTAGTAACTTTGTTTAGCAATAGACTTAAATTACTAAGTTTGGATAATGAATGGAGTGAAAGATTATGTTTTTTGGTGTTTTTGTTGTAATGATAAGAAGATGGTTTCTTTTGACAGCGAGTTTATATTTGATCCGGTGAAATGGTCGAGAAAACAAATTGATGAAGATTTTCAATCTATTGCGCAAACATTTAGTGCTATGAACTCTGTTGTGCGTGTGCCTTCTATAGATCCCAAGTATAAGATAGCTCTTTTACTTTCAAAACAGGTATTTGAAATGTTAGAAACCTCTTTTTTTTTACGTTTTCTATTCTTTCTATTTCGTGCTTAAAAGTATGTGATTATATATACAGGATCATTGTCTTGTTGAAATGTTGCATAGATGGCAGGATGGGAAACTCCCTGTGGATATAAGCTGTGTGATAAGGTAAGCTAATTGTTCTCTTTTCATCGGACTGAATCCGTGTATATATGATTTGTGACTCGGATGCTTATGCTGCTAAAATTTGTTTGTGTTTACAGTAATCATGAAAGAGCTTCAAACACTCACGTTATGCGGTTTCTTGAGAGGCATGGTATTCCGTATCATTATGTATCAACATCAAAAGAGAATAAAAGAGAAGATGAGATCTTGGACTTGGTTAAAGATACTGATTTCCTAGTTCTTGCTAGATACATGCACGTAAATCACAGATTTATTCCTTGCATAATCTCTTTTCTTTCTTTCTTTCTTTCTTTGATCAAATGTTAAGTAAAAATCATGTTACTAAACAATAATGTTCAGCCTTCAGATGAGTATTGCTGCATACAACTTAGTTGTTTCTTCTGTTTCCATCCAAGAATAGCTTTATTAACAAAATTGAATTCGTTGCATTTTCCTTTTGGCAGATTCTATCTGGTAACTTTTTGAAAGGTTATGGAAAGGATGTTATCAACATCCACCATGGTCTCTTGCCATCATTTAAGGGCGGAAATCCCGCAAAACAGGTCACTGAGTTTGTCCATGGCTCTTCGTTCTCTTAGATGGTTATATTGTTTTGCCTTTTAATATTCTAGATTCTGTTTGCAGGCATTTGATGCAGGTGTCAAACTAATTGGAGCAACGAGTCACTTTGTTACTGAGGAACTTGATTCAGGGCCTATCATTGAACAAATGGTGAGTCATCTGCCAACTAGTTGATTGGTAGTACCTTCTGAGGATTCTCAATGTCTGAATTTGACTTTTTTCAGGTTGAGAGTGTTTCCCACCGAGACAACCTAAGGAGCTTTGTCCAGAAATCCGAGGACCTCGAGAAAAAATGCCTCACAAAAGCTATAAAATCATACTGCGAACTACGGGTATTACCTTATGGCACAAACAAGACTGTTGTATTCTAATTAAGAAATCAATGACTACGATTCTCATCTGATTTTTTTGTATGAACAACTCAAGAGAACCATTTCTGTAAGATTAATGATTCATTTGCAGCAAGAAAAAACTTTGAAAAATAAGTATTTACAAGAGTCTCTATCGCATGCGATCGCTAAGACTAAGAGATTCTAGAGAGCATTTGGCAGCCTCAAGGCAAGTAACTTGGCGGAGATTAGACTGAATCCCAGCAACCCATCTCTGCTTCTGAATCTTACTCTCGCACTTGAACTCTAAAAGACCCTGTCCTGTTTTCAGACCAAAATAGACTTCTTCGGAATTTTCCCTCTCTTTTCTGTAAGGCCATTGGGATATCTCGTCGCAGACTCCATAAACAATACCTTCAAAAGCAACAAGCAACTTCAGCCTTCGGTGTTTCAAGTAATTTCCCTAACTCTTGAAAGAATAGAAAATGCTTACATTTGATCTTCTTGGAGAATGCCCCTCCAATATGTTTGCTTTTGAGTTTGATCATGACCTGAGAAATTCATAGAGCTTAAGCATCTAGTATAGAGAAGCAAACTAATCTGTGTCTCTTACAGATTAAATCCAGTATGCTCAAGTACCTGAGACTTCTTGTTGATATAGACACAAACTCGCTTAGTTCGCTGCACACCTGCTGATAAAGTCAGTATTGTAAGCATCTTAACTAGTGGAACCAGTCTTGACTTAGGTAGAGTTAGTGAATAATAGGATTACCATTTCGCACACATTGCACTAGTTCGCCCTCTAAAGAAAGATTAGGTTCCTCTAATCTTAAATGACAATTTGTTGGCCATTGAGAGTCTGAGAAGCTCCTCTCACAAGGTGTGATAGTCGCTTTCTTCCTAGCTTCCTTCGGCTGCCTCACCTTCACAGCCGCTTCTCCTCTCAATGCTGGTTCAGTTTTCCACAAACTCATATCAAATACCATCTTACTAACCCAACCAAAGCCTCTAACACCAACTTTTGAATAATAGCCTTACCAGTTGCAGCCGCGGCTGTGAGAGTCATGAGATCTCCAGGGCTATTGATATCAACAGAAGACCTAACCGTGGAAGCAACACAATTATGATCGGCCCCTGCTTGCTCAGCCATCTCAATGCAATGCGAAGCCAGTAGCTCTGTTGCTGAGGCTAGAGCCAGCGCCATCATTGAGCTTGACCCTTGGCTGCAGCTTTCCTCAGAGGTCACAGATGCTAACCCAGCTGCCAAAGCTGCAATAGAGACAGCTGAATGAACATGGGCTTTCTCTACACGCTCTTTATCTTTCTTCTTTGGAATCCTCATGGTACTTGGATTGGTGTGCTTTTTGTGGTGAAACCACTTTGATAATCTTCCTGATCTACGTGTCCCAGCTGAATTCATGATCTTCCCTACCTGCATTATCAAGTAATCATCAAAATAAGAATCCAAAAACTGGTGAAAATGTCCAACACAAGTGAAAGTCTCTGACTTTAAAGTTTAAAGTTGTTTTCTTCATAAATGGATCATACCATTAGTGGATCTGCAGCAACATCTTGGAAGAAGACTCTAGGACTAATCTGGACAACAGAAGAAAGATCTTGCTGTTGTATATGTTTCTGTGCTAATGCTTTGGAGATTTCAGAAGCAGAGAGACTCCATGATCTGGACAGAAACTTCATTGGCTCCCTTGGTGTCTGAGGCTGAGGAATACGAGAGAAAATCTCTTCACTTCTCACAATTCCTACATCTAACTCTTCCTCCAGATTCTCTGATCCGAATAACGACGATGAACTATCATTCCAATCTGAAAAAAACCCACCTTCCATTTTCTTCTCAGAATTTCAGAAAGCCTTATTTTTGAGATGGAGAAGGTTAACGTTGACTCAAGTTTGTGAAAGAGAAGAAGAATATAACAGATCACCAAACAGCAACAAACCCTTCTTTAATAACTTGGCAATGTTCTAATCCAATCAGAAAATAGTACTAAGTAAATCAATGAAGTGTACATGTTCTGATAGATAAGTAAGGAGAAAGATAGGAGTAGACAAAGGGAACACAAATCGATGTAATTGTGCTTTGAGCAGAGCCCATAGATTCAGGAAATGTCTCATGGAATGGGCACACAATGTAGATTAGAGAAATCATGGAATTCGTAATATGAATAATTAAGATATTGTGGGGGACATTTGCATTGGTTTAAGAGCCATAAGCTGCTCTTTTGTCTTGTCTTTTTGAGTTTGAGAAGATTTGACCGGACAACTTTAACAGAGTTCGTGACTCTACCGACCACTTTTTGTTATAATTGTAATCACACAAAACCATAACACTTTTGGTTTTTCTATAAAGATACTCCCCACGAGTTCAATAGTGTTACGGACATTTCGAATAGCCATCGGCTATTGGTTTATTTTTTCTTTCTATATTACCATTATCGTTTCTTACATATCTATGGATAATGATAATCAAATGGTCCATAACTCCATTGTATGGTTCTACAAAAACAATAAAAATATTTTTTTGTAAAGGTTTGGATTTGGAAAATAATGGAGATGAATGATACCACATTACCACTTGACACTTTTCACGTTTTAAAAATTTGATTTCCCTATTTTTGACGCAGTCGGAAACTCTAAGTTTTGCGCTTGCTAAACCTAGATCGAAATCGAGTTCGCAAGCGACAAACTCGAATGATAAAAGTCTGAAATCCACCAGAAAGAGCTTCGAATCCACCAGAAAAGATAAAGAGATGAACTCTAAACTTTATTGATAAAAATAATAAGATTTTTTTGTTGGGTTACAACTAAAGTTGTTTATATAATAAAACAAACCAAAACAAAACCCTAATCTAAAAAAAAAACAATAGAAATTTACATAAATAAAAAAAAGAAATAAAACTACATTAATTAAAATCTAATGATTTAGCTCCTGCACCAGACTCCTCCACTTCCAAAGAACTCGACCTCGAGTTATTTTATTGATAAAAGACATCATCTAACTTATCCCGCATAGGCGGAAAGTCATGTAGATATCCATCTAAACTTAGCTCCTTAAAATCAATTAGAATCTTTGGCACTTTCTCTAGGATTGTTGTCTTCTCCTTTACAACATCCATTAACCTTTTAGTTTCTTTGAAAAAATCATCTAGTTTTTCTTTGCTATGAATCATAACTAAGATACTTGATTTCTTTCTCCATAGATTCTCTTCTTTGTAGTGCTTCATAAGTCCATCTGCAATCAACTCTTTGAAATCCCTTTGGATCACTAGTGCCCCTTTTAGAATTATCGTCTCCTCCACTTATGAAGTTCCATATAATAATAGAATATCAGTCTTCACTCGATAGTCATGATTGCTCTGTTGAATTCCTTGATCAACTATCTCGTGTTTCACGAGTTTTTCATCAACATCCATCGGAGAATCATGATTTTTATGTAGATTTTCTTGACCAATATCTTCCTTAATGGATTCTTCTTCATTATAATTCATATTTTCATCAATAACAACATAATTGTTTCCTCCTCGTGGAACCCAAAGTTCTTCTTCTGTATTGGTTTGCTGAATGTTAATCTGATTTATTAACATCTTCATATGGTTTTCAAATTCACTTCCACTCCGTAAAACCCTAATTGTTTTTTCTCCTTCGTCTCTTGGTTGTTTTGCGTTGTTGTTGGCATTTCTGATCTCAGTTGTCAGAATCATCATCTGATTGGTCATCTGATTGGTCAAAGCATTCAGAGCCGTGGTAATAGCCTCGGTAAAACCCTGAAGGTCTACTTTGGTCAATGGTTGATCTGCCATAGCTGATCAAGCTTCGAAAAGAGACAGGAGAAAGCCTGCTCTGATACCACTTGAGGCAGTCAGAAATCCTAGGTTTAGCAAGCGCAAAACCTAGATCGAAATTAAGTTCGCAAGCAACAAACTCGAATGATAAAAATTCTGGAATCCACCAGAAAAGAGTCGGGAATCCACCAGAATAGATAAAAAGATGAACTCTAAACTTTATTGATAAAAATAATAAGATTTTTTTCCTCTTGGTTACAACTAAAGTTGTTTATATAATAAAACAAACTAAAGCAAAACCCTAATGTAAAAAGGAAAACCAATAGAAATTTACATAAATAAGAAAAAAGGAAAAAAAAACTAAAATAATTAAAATCTAACAACTTAACTCCTGCATCAGACTCCTCCACTTCCAAAGAACTCGACCTCGAGTTATCTTCTTGATAAAAGACATCATCTGCATTATCCCGCATAGGTGAAAAGTCATGTAGATATCCATCTGAACTCAGCTCCTTAAAATCAATTAGAATATTTGGCACTTTCTCTAGAATTGTTGTCTTCTCCTTTACAACACCCATCAGCCTTTTAGTTTCTTTGAAAAGATCATCTAGTTTTTCCTTGCTATGAATCATAACTAAGACACTTGATTTATTTCTTCATGGATTCTCTTCTTTGTAGTGCTTCATAAGTTCATCTGCAATCAACCTTTTGAAATTCCTTTGGATCACTAGTGCTCCTTCTACAATTATTGTCTCTTCCACTTCTTAAGTTCCATATAATAATGGAATATCATTCTTCACTCGATAGTCATGATTGATCTGTTGAATTCCTTGATCAACTATCTCGTGTTTCACGAGTTTTTCATCAACATCCATGGGAGAATCATGATTTTTATGTAGATTTTCTTGACCAATATCTTCCTTAATGGATTCTTCTTCATTAGAATTCATATTTTCATCAATAACAACACAATTGTTTCCTCCTCGTGGAACCCAGAGTTCTTTTTCTCTATTGGTTTGTTGAATGTTAATCCGATTTATTAACATATTCATATGATTTTCAAATTCACTTCCATCCGTAAAACCCTAATTGTTTTTCTCCTCCGTCTCTTGGTTGTTTTGCGTTGTTGTTGGTGTTTCTGATCTCAGTTGTCAGAATCATCATCTGATTTGGTCATCTGATTGGTCAAAGCATTCAGAGCCATGGTAATAGCCTCGGTAAAACCCTGAAGGTCTGTTTTGGTCAATGGTTGATCTGCCATAGCTGATCAAGCTTCGAAAAGACAAGAGAAAGCCTGCTCTGATACTACCTGACGCAGTCGAAAATTCTAGGTAAAGCAAGTACAAAACCTAGATCGAAATCAAATTTGCAAGCGACAAACTCGAATGATAAAACTCTAGAATCTACCAGAAAAGAAAAGGTTTGTAATCCACCAAAAAAGATAAAGATGAACTCTAAACTTTATTGATAAAAATAATAAGATAATTTTCTTTTTTTACAACTAAAGTTGTTTATATAATAAAACAAAGTAAAACAAAACCCTAATGTAAAAAAGAAAACCAATAGAAATTTACATAAATAAGAAAAAAAAAATAAAAAAAAATTAATTAAAATCTAACGATTTAGCTCGTGCATCAATTTTATATCGTTCACAATATAGTTTCACGTTTTCAGACATGTGGTTTTGCCATTTTTTTGACCTTCTACAACATTCATCAAGTTTTCACATCTTTAATGTAAAAATGGTGTGGAAAATCGAATTAATTTATATTAGTTTCTCAATTGACTGTTTCAATAATTTTATGAAAGTAAAAACGCCTTAGACCCAGATTAAAAAAAACAACCATAAAATACGTTAAAAAAAAGCCAAGAAGTGAAATATATATATATATACATTTTCTTATTAACAAAACAATTATATTTTTGCTCTACATACAATCTTGGAACTTGGAAGAAACTGGAAACCATTACAGACACACGCAAACAAAACATCAAACCAGCAAAACAAGCAAACATCAAGCAATCACAAAACCCGGTTAATTAGACTCGACCGAACCATAAGAACCAATGAACACGTCGCCATAGATGAGTCCGGCTAGTGCACCACCTACGAGTGGACCCACCCAATATATCCATATCTGTGACAAGTCCCCACTGACAACAGCTGGTCCGAAGGACCTTGCTGGATTCATGGAGCCACCACTGAATGGACCACCACTCAATGAGCATATAAACCAAACCGAATAAAACCAATATGTTTCTAGCCAAAATTAATTTACAATTTGTTTGGTATCAATTTTTCTTTCTGAGCAAACCAAGTTTGGTAGAACTATTTTAATCGAACTAAAATTCACAATATTGGTAACATAGATAATTTACTAAATTAATTAGAAATAATTTACAAAAATCAAACCGAATTTATGATTCAAACCAAAGCGAACCGATAAACAATAATATACATCTTTCAGGTTTTTCTTACTTCTCTACCCCTAATTAAACCGAACCAAAAGTTGTCAAACTAAATATTATAAAATGTTCAAATTCTGAATATAACACATGAAAATTAGTTTTTTTTTCCAACATTGCTCAAATAATTATATAGAGATTTTATTTTCAATGTTACTTGTCTTCTATCTTAATAAATTTAGGGTAAAGTTATAATAGTTTGAATTTATTTTGCAATTTTTCTTATATGATATTAAGGTATCAAAATCTATTTACGACTGAGCAAACTAGGGAAACACTTACAATTTATCTTTTCTGTAATGTTTGAACAAATATTGTTCAAAGTGTGAAAATCAGTTTCATTATCCATTTTTGTGACCATCAATTCAAATCAACTAACAATTGTTGTAAGTCTAAATCTAGTAATTTAAAATTGTTGTTATCCAAATTATTAGAAAGAAAAGATGGAGATTTGTTCTCTTTGAGCCTAAACCTAGTAATTTACAATTGTTGTTATCCATATAATGATCTTACAAATTTTTAGTTTCTCTTAAAAAAATCAGAACTCAAATGCAGGAACACAAATTAGATGCATAATACTTGATCACTTTGATTTTCTTTCAAATTAAAACTCTCGGATACAAATTGAATTAAATCTTCAATATATAATAAAGAGTGTAACATAAGAATTTTTTTTATAATTGAAAGTCAAACCTTAATTATCGATTTAAAACTTTGTTGCTCATATCTTGTATGCAACACTAACTTGATCGTGTGTATATTGCTTATGCGTTTTCTTGATCCGCTTCGTTTTCTGTTATGCCTTTGCAATATCTTTTGGAATCATATATATCTTTTCTTGAAAATATATCTAAAGGTATATATATATATATATGGGAAAAATGTCATTTAAATCGCGAACTTACCGAAAAACGCCATTTTAAACATCAACTTTGTCGTAGACCATTTTGAGCATCAAATTTTGTTGACTTTGTTTTTTATACACAAAATTCTCGTTGACCCGGCCAATTAGACAAACCGTTAAATCTATGTTAACGGCTCCGTTAGTGACAAAACGACGTCATGTATAAAAACAAGAACTTTCAAATTTAGGCCATTTAAAACATAAACTTTTTGTACTAGGTCATTTAAAACATGAACTTTTTGTTCTAAGTCATTTAAATCATCAACTTTCGTTCATTAATTGTCACATATAAAAAAAAAGTTTAAAACTATTTATATATTGGTTGAAGATAGAAAAAAGTGTTTTAATTAGAATTTAACATATTGTTTTACAATAAATGAGAAATAATTGAAATTATTTTCTAAATCTATAAAAACAAAATGTATACTATTTTCTTAAGTTATACAAAATAACATTATTATTCATTTTGACTGTTTGAAGCAAAATATTGTTAACTCAATAAATAACACTATTGTTAAGTTAATAAAGAGGTAATTTAAAAAAAAAAAAAATTTTATTTATTAGAGTTAACAATTTTCTTAAGTTATACCAAATGTTAAGACTTATCTTTTCTAATGTTAAGAGATTTGATATTTGGCTACCTATATCACCAAAGTGCACTTACCTGAGAAAGACTAGGACGTGACCTTAAAGTGATGGTTGATCTTTGAAGCAAAGTGAGGCCAAAAACACGGGAAAGATCATGTGGTGATTTGTATGGATAGTAACAAGTCTGCAGAGACTCCGGAGATGATAAACCGCCACGACGAGGGTGAGGCAGACTCAGAGGGGACGTCGAGTGCTCATGGGCCCTGGAGAGGGTATGGGGCCCCTAGAGGTCGTTGAGGTGCTCATGGACGGCAGCGGTCGGGGCGTTATATATACTATTTTCTTAAGTTATACAAATATATTTTATAGATTAAATATAGTGTTAACCAAGAAAATGAATTAAAAATAGTATAAATTATATTTGAATAACATAAGAAAATAGTATACATTTTGTTTTTATAGATTTAGAAAATAATTTTAATTATTTCTCATTTATTGTAAAACAATATGTTAAATTCTAATTAAAACACATCTTTTTTTTATCTTCAACCAATATATAAATAGTTTTAAATGTTTTTTTTATATGTGACAATTAACGAACGAAAGTTGATGATTTAAATGGCCTAGTACAAAAAGTTCATGTTTTAAATGGCCTAGTACAAAAATTTATGTTTTAAATGGCCTAAATTTGAAAGTTCTTTTTTTTATGCACGACGTCGTTTTGTCACTAACGGAGCTGTTAACGACAGATTTAACGGTTTGTCTAATTGGTCGGGTCAACGAGAATTTCGTGTATAAAAAAACAAAATCAACAAAAGTTGATGCTTAAAATGGCATAAGGTAAAGTTGATGTCTAAAATGGCGTTTTTCGGTAAGTTCGCGATTTAAATGACATTTTTCCCATATATATATATATATATATATATATATTTATAACACCAATCTCAGGAACACAACATACCAAACAATTGATATTTGTCCATTAATGCTCAATCATGGATTCAAAATCTTCAAAAATCAATAGAATATGTACCCATAACTATTTAGCTTCTGTCAATTTATTCATAGTGATAGATGGATTTTTAAATTTTAAAATAAATTAGATTTTATGCCGTCAAAAAAAAAATTAGATTTTAACAAAATTATTAAATTAAAATTTTGTTTTCAGTAATATATATTAAAAAAATTAGGAAAAAAAGTAAAAAACATGTTTCGCTAGAGAAGATAATTATTTAAATAAGTCTATTTTAAACATAAATAAATTAATTTAAAATTTTATATTATAATTTAATGATTAACATATTAAAAATATTATATATTTTCATTATATGGGCCTAAGCCCATTAATTATCTGTCAGATTACCAAACCCAATAAAAATATTTCCGGTCCGGCGTCCTAAAACCCTATAAAATAATAAAAACCTCTGAAGAAGAAGAAAGAAGATCGATCTCAATTTTTCCGGCTTCTTCTCTATCTCTTTCAATGGCTTCTTCTTGCAATAGATTCATGAGTAGATCCTCCGTATCATCTCTCAGATCCGCCATCAGATCTTCACTTCGAAAATCTCCCACTGGCACTGGATCTTCACCGGCTGCTTCATCCGCAGGATTTCGTATTCCGTCTAAACCAGCTGCTGCTTCTTCCATTCCCAGATTCTCCTTCTCCAGGTCTGCTTACAGTTCCATTATGTTCTGCTTCCATATCTTGATTTATTAGATTTCGTTTTAGGGTGATGAATTGTGTGGTTTACATTTCATTTAGGTGTCCATCTGAGCTTGGTTGTGTTCAGTCTCTGTTACCGCTTCACAGCACAGTGGCGGCTGCTCGGTTGACGTCATGCCTTAGCACAACCTCCAGAAGTAGCCGAGCTCTCTCTCAGGGTACTCTTTGCTGCACCTCTCCCGACCTCTAATTCTAATTTCTGCTTTCTTGCTCGTGAGTTGCTTTTTTTGCTTTTCTTCTCTACATTTGATTCTTGTTTCTTTTGAGTCTTTACAATTTGGAATTCTATGTTGCACAAGTCGCTCGCAGTAAAGTTTGATACTTTTATGGAATTACACATTATCCATGACTATGCTCTGGTCTTATCACTCGTTTTTGTGATAGGAAACTGAAACCTTCTCAAGTGCTTTACATGTGAGGACTTTAGATTGCTGTAAGGAAAGAATCATACTTGTAGAAGCTCTTATGAATTGTTTGATTGCTTACTTGAAGCTCTATGAGTAATTTATGATTATGCGTGCTCCTTCCTTGTTTATGTTTACTCTTGGCTTAGCTTTATGACTTTTCTTGCTTGGCGAAATAGGCTTATTATGTAGTGTTGATAGATTTAGTTATTTTGGACTCTTATCAGCTAGGAGGATTGACCCTAGTGAAACTTATGTAGGCTGAGTGAGTGAATCAGTTTCTAGAGTTTTGAGCTTAAGTGCCATTGTGTCTGTCTAATTATAAGTACTTGGTTCATGCAGGCACATAATTTCACCGTTACCATGTGGGATCCTTGCATCTTTATCAAGTATGAACCTTTTTTGAGTTCTAGTAATCCAAATTCGAAAACAAGTTTTAGGAAAAAGACCTGTAAAACGTGGAATTTGAAAGGGGAACTTATTGAACACAAACGTTAAGCCGCTTCAGATTATCATTGTGTTTCTTGTTTTTTGTTTCTTCTATGAATGCCAGTCTTAGGGAAATTAGTTCAAGACCTGTGTATGAGAGTGGCAACAATACTGTAGTAATTTGTAAAAGTGCTCTTTGTCCCAGATGGAGTCGATGGCACGTGAGACGTAGTTGCAGTTGTTTTTAAAGGTGGGCTCTGTCAACAATGCTTTGGTGATCATTTAGATTTAGGCAGCTATTTTAGATATGATTGCTTGACTACTTGCTGTTCATCTGATTCACAAAATGTTGTCTAAAGATTCTTTCTTCCTTCTTTATAAAAATATCAGTTTATGTTTCTGCACTAATCATTATGTTTCTTTCCTTTTTCTATTCCAGAGCTGGGCCTTTCAGTCCCAAGGTGACTTGATACATTCATGAAGAGTATTACTATTGAGGGAGGCAAGTTTCGTCTCCAAACTTAGAGACAAGAAGTTGTTTTTTTGTTTTGTTAGAAACTCCAAACCCATGTTCTGTGATTCTTGAATAAAAAAATGTAATACTATAGCCTATTTCTCCTTTTTACACGATTCATCTCTCGGATCCTGATTCAACGACGACTAGTTTGACATTGTGTTTACATAACCAAAACCTCAAAACTTAAAAAGATGTATTGCTATATTTTGCTCTTGAATCCAGCTAGACCCAACTTCTTTCTTCACCCCTTTTTCTCTCATTATCTTCCTAATTTGACTAACTTCTCTCCATCTCTCATGGTAAGCATAGAGATTCGACATCACTATGTATACATACTCATCTTTATCAGCTTCTCCTAACTCAACCATCTTTGTGGCTACGGTTTTTGCAGCTTTCAGATCCTTTCGAGCACTACAAACACCAAGCAACGCCCTCCAAGCCACACCATCAAACCCAAAACCGAATTCTTGAATCACCTTTTTTGCCTGCCCAATCTCTCCTCTCTGCCCCATAGCTCTGATAAGAGAACAACAATGCTCTACACTTGGTTTGATTCCATACTCGTTGATCATTGTCTCAAAGTAGCCAAGTGTGACCTCCATTGGAACTTCACAATGTGAACACACAGCTAAGAGATTCAAGAATGTGAACCGATCAGGTTTCAGGAATCTTTCTTGTTTCAATTGGTTAAAGAGCTTGATTGCCTCATTTGAGTCGCCGTTACGAGCATATCCAGAGATCATTGCGTTCCATGCAATCAGATTCTTTCTAGGCATTGTCCAAAACATCATCTCAGCTTGCTTTAACATTCCACATTTTGAATACACATCTATCAGAGCACTTGCGACAACAACTCGAGAGTCTAGGCCTAGCTTGAGAGAACAAGAATGGATGAGACTTCCCCAAGGAACAATAGCGAGAGCAGCAATGGCAGCCAGAACTATTGACAAGCTGTACTCATCGAACCTAACTCCCGACAAATGCATTTTGGTGAAAAATTCAGTAGCTTCTCCTGATTGATCACTATTGACATAGCCTGTTAATATTGTATTCCATGAAGATGAATTAGGATTTGGCATACTTGATAGAATCTGAAATGCATTGTTGAAATCCCCGGATTTGACGAAAGCATCAATGAGCTCATTGTATGTTACAGTGTCTGGATTAGGCATTTGGTCGAAAAACCAAAGCCCCGGCTCTAGCTTACCGTTCCTTGAACAGGAAGCAACAATAGCATTCCAAGAAACTATGTCCTTTTCATCCATGTGTTGGAATACCAAAACTGCATCATCCATGGAACCACATTTCCCGTACATGTCGATTAAACAATTACCCACAACGACATTGTCTTTCTCTATGCCAAGTTTCACAATCTTGGAATGGATGCAGCCTCCCAGTAGTAAGAGATGGAGTCGTGCACAAGCTGCTAAAGCGGCTGTAAAAGAGAATTCATTAGGGAAGACATTAGATCTATGGAGGTCTAGAAACAAACAGAGTCCTTCCTGGAACCTTCCCGATTGAACGTAACCAGAAACCAATGAGTTCCAAGAGATAACATCTGGGTCAGGCATTTCATCAAACAGTTTGTGAGCATCTTCCAACGAGTCATTTCTCTTGTAAAATCTCATCAGTGAATTAGAAAGACGAGTATCTGAGACAAACCCATGTTTGATTACGTAACCATGAAGCTGCTGACACAAAGAAACGTAGCCATAGTCGCCAGAGACGCGGAGTAAGTGAACAAGTGGAGAAGCATCTGGCTTTTCGCCTTCATTAAGCAACTCAACGGCAGCTCGTAATGCACCGATGGAACCGAACCGAGCCAGAGCAGGGACGATGATAGTCCATGAGTTCGAAGAAGCAGTGGAACCAACAACATAGCTCCTAGTGGGAAAAAATGTAACTTTACTCGACACAGATCTTAGCATTTGATTTGACCCTTTTAAACAGATGGGTCCATGATGCTTCATATATAATCAAAATTCAATTTTTTTTGGTAAAAAAATTGAATCTTTATTTTGGGGAAGATTGAAGGTTAGGATAAAAATGGCTTAAAATAGACCCAAAATTTGGAAAGTAGCAAATATAGGTGGAATAACAATGGAGGGTCTGTTTAATTACAGAAACAAAACTTGAGGATTATAATGAGAGACTAAAAGAGAAAGAAAGGAATAAAAAATGGTGATTCCAGAGATATTTTCTGGATGAAGGTAAAAGAAGAGATTATAAATCTCTATTGAAATCTTCTTATCTAAACTCTCATTAATTGCTTATAATGAAATTTCCTACAATGCAGTTCTTGTGTGTAAATTTCTATCGAACGTTGCTGAATCTCCAAGAGGAGAGGATGAAGAAAGAGTCGATAGAAGAGATGGTGATAGTAGCAGGTTTAGTTATGGTTCAATTTGTATACGCTGGCAATTCTTTGCTCATGAGTTATTTGATGTCACTCGGTTTAGGCCCTTTCACCATTGTTATCTTCTCTACCTTTGCTACTTTTCTAATCCTCTCCCCTTTCGCCATTCTCTTCGAAAGGTCTGTCTAATAACTCCTTCATCACATAACCATAAAAAAAGAAAACTTTTATTTTTTACTTCTTCTCATATTTGGTTTTGTTGTTTTAAAGGAAGCAATGGCCAAATGAGCTTAGTTTGAGGCTTATTGGTAAGCTAGTTTTGATCTCCTTTGCAGGGTAAGTATCATTCATCCTCCATTTTCTTTTCTTTTTGTTATAAAAAGTATAAAACTTTGTTAATTGTTCTGTATTTGAATAAAAAACAGAGTTACTCTGTTCCAGTCTCTGTTTCTTGAAGGAATCAGATTGACATCACCAGCAATGGCAACAGCAATGCCTAATCTTGCTCCTGGTCTTATTTTCTTCATCGCTTGGATCGTTAGATTAGAGAAGATAGATCTGAAATGTGTGTACAGCAAAGTGAAGATCTTAGGGACATTACTATGCGTTTTCGGAGCTTTAACTATGAGCATAATGCATTCAATCAAACACAACGAAGAAAACAATGATTCAGCATTCGTGTTTGATCGAGACAGAGTCATTGGATGTGTCTATCTTCTTGGAGCTGTCTTTGTTTTATCCACCAACGTAGTTCTTCAGGTACGTAAAACCCGGATAAACTAATTTTGTTATGCACGGTGTTAAGTTTAACTCAAAACTAATTGACAATAAGTGGATTGACATATATCCCTTACATATTAGTGTTAGTCATTTTAAACTTCCGATGTAGAATTCTAACACACGCTCTAAGTTTGGTTATTGCAGGCATCGACATTAGTAGAGTTTCCTGCACCAATATCGTTAAGTGCAATAACGGCATTACTGGGAGTGTTGATAACAACGGTGGTATTATTATTACAAGACCATAAACCAAAAGTACTTACCAGTTCATTGCTTAGTTTCGGTAATCTCGTTGGTTATTCTATTCTGGTAAGTTTGAATTAATCTTTCGTATTTACATAACATAATTTTGGTTTTATGGTTATAATATGTAGTTTTTTTTTTTTTTTTTTGAATGGTAGGGAGGGACAGTGAGTGGAGCATGTGTTAGTTTTAATGGATGGGCCATGAAGAAACGTGGACCCGTTTTGGTTTCAATGTTTAGTCCTTTCGCTACCGTTATTTCGGTTGCTTACTCCGTTTTGACATTAGGAGAGACCGTTAGCCTTGGAAGGTAAATTAACACAACTCTTAATAAAATCATCAAATTAGTAGGAAAAATTACAATGGTTAAATTAGCATCTAAACATATGGTAATGGAAAATATGATTTAAGTTTGTGTTACTGTCAAATGTATTATCAAAAAGTTATCAGAAACTTTGAGAAAGCTATGAAGTGAAAAGTCAATAATCACTGATTCTTGATTTATCAAGGAAAAATAAACTACAATGATATTTAATTCTTTTCATTTGGCTAAACTTTGATGATTGATAAAACCTTGAGAATTATATATTTACTCCAATATCTTATCGTTTCAAAGGTTAGATTTTATTTTATTTCTTTTAATGAATGATTAACAAAAAAATTGCAGTCTGGGAGGAATGGTGTTGATGTTCATAGGACTATACCTTGTATTATGGGCTAAAGGCAAAGAAGGGTTATCACAAATGGAGGATTTTGACAGTGAGTTCGACGCTAAGAAGCCTCTTTTGTCTTGATATCTTTTTTTGTTTATCATCTTATTTCAAATTTTTATGAGGGAAAAAAAATGGTCGAAAATTGAATATTGAGTTTTAGTCTCAATTTATAGTTAACATTTTAAATGGAGAAAATGAAAAAAGTATATATGTTCAATGTTATTTTTTTTTCGTTACAGACTCACAAATCACATAATATATAGTACTTTTTTCATGAGTTAGATAGACCAATAATCATCTTAGAAGTCAACAAAAGATTACAAGTTGGGTAATCTGTATCATTTTAATATGTTAAATCTAGAATATGCGAAGCTGTATTCTGAGCAGCTCAACATGTTTTTAGAATATCCTCAACAATCTTGATTATCATTTGGGAATCATAGCACAAAATGTCATATCATCGAAAGTTAGGGAAAGACTCTAAATACAAAACTTAGTACAAGAACCGAATTGCAACAAAACAACAACATTGGAACAAAGCAAAGAGACACATCTTTTAGCTAAAAATTTTAGAGAAAATACTCGAAAATATACACTTTCATAAATTTATTTCCAAACAGGACATCTCTAGTTAAAAAAATATTACGCATGGGATCTTGTTTGAAAATAAATTTTTGAAAGAGTTTATTTTAGACAATGACCCAAAATTTTAACTCTAAAAATCAGAAGTAATTGAAAAAGACAAATAGTATAAGACCTGGATAAATACTATTCTTTTTTTTTTTTTTGGGTAAAACTGTTAATATTGTATACTATTTTTGAAGATTTTTGACAGAAAATACAGAGATAACTAGTAGCAGAAATATCGTAAACTAGTGAAACAATCAACAACAGAACAAAAAAACGGATCAAAAGATATAATAAAATATATCAGCGCGTTAGAAAATCCAGAAACACTTTGTCGATGAAACACCAATTCCAAGCACAAAAAATCCGCACATTTGCGTTGATGCCACAGTCCCGTAGGAACTGGAGTCCTTATCCTTATTGCCATGAGCTAGACCTCTCATCCGAAGCCCGTCCTCATAACCTCAGTTAAGGGGTTTGTTAACGGCCACTCCAAGAACACAAAAAAACGGAACTATCTTGGAGAACTAGCATACAACCAGCGGCACGGGAGCCTCTACGAACCGGACAGCTAGAGAAGCCATCTCTAGCCGCCAATCTCGAGCTTGGGAGCCCGGCCACTCCGACCTGGATAAATACTTGATACGTCTAACCATAGTCATGTAACTGCTGATGGTTCCCTTTGACGAACCTCAACGGCGACTTAAATCCACCTCTACCTTTGGATCCCAACGGTTTTCACTTTTCACCGATGTTTCTTTTTCGAAGTCGGATGTTATTTTGACCACGATCTCTACAACTTTCGATGACCACTATTCTTATGAGAGACTAAATGGTGTAGTAAAGATAGATTGATGTGGCAAATAAAAATATGAATTGTATTAATTTGATTGGTTAAATTACGTGTGAGAGACACATGTTGTTTGTATTGTATTGATTAAATAATTTAATTTTTTTAAATAACTTGATTACATAATTTTTAAATGTTATTATTAGTAATACTATTTAGATTAGATAATATATCATCATTTGGAACATATATATCTACTATTTTATCTCATCTATTTATTTATCAAGGTGGCAATATGAAATTAGTTTGGTTTTTAGTGTTAAATATTTTTATTCTGTTAACAACATACATTATTTCGGATTTCAATATGTATGGTGGGTGATAAAACTACATAAACATCTCTATATAATTATTTGACCAACGCTAAAAGCAAAATAATATTGCATTTACGTGAGATATTACAACAAATATCATTGGACAATCTTTTTATTTTTTTAAATCTTACTAATAATCATAATATTTCATATTTAGTTAATCAATTTCCTAATAAATAGCACAAAAAATCGGTTTATAGATATTTCAAATTTTAATTCTTAATATTTTAAATTTAAATTTTCTATTTTTATTTAGTATCTCCTAAATAATTTTTTTTAATTATATTATTTAAACAATATAGTATTTAATGTTTTTAAATAAAGTCATTAAGGATACAATAATAATTACAAAATTAATATAATTAAATAAAAACAATATTATAAATAATTATTATTTTCCCCAAAAAAACTAAAATCACTTTCTCCCTCTTTTTAATTATGGACAAAAATTAAAAATAATTTTTGATCATTCAACTTTAAATAATTCGAATATTCTAATTTTTACAATGGGTAAGGATGGGTCAAGATGGATCATGATGGATCTCAGATCGAATTTCTAATCATTAATCATATATTAGAGTAATTAAACAGTTATAGATTTTTTGAATAATATGAAATATACATATATAACATAACTTAATTTTTACAACAAAATTATATTATAATCTAACTTATTAAATAAATTTGTCAACATATATAACACCGCATATAATTATATATTAGTAATTTTAATTACCACAACACAAACCATATATACTAATAATAAATAAGATACTAAAAACATAAAATAAATCTAATTTAAAATACTAATAATAATCTATGACAATATAAATATTTTTCAGCGCTCTTAGACTATATAACCTATATGTTTGAAGTTGAATTTTTTCTTTTGTAATAACGTTATTAAAAAAAAGTTATTTAAGTGATGAGGTCAATAGTAATTAATTACGTTACCAAAATAAATAAATAAAAGTTATTTAAGTGATTCATTATGGGCTCATAATCATCCCCTATAATCTTGTGGATTGAATACTCCATTCAAGATACATATAACGGTAAATTTGGAAAAGGAAATAAAAATCAATGAACTGGATTTGGATCTCTGTCTCGTTCGTTTTCGAAGATCTCACCGGAATCTGAATCGGAGATTGGATCCGGGAAATTCACCGACGATTTCATCATCCTTTGTGGGTTTTGGATCGTTCTAATGTCATTATGCTCCATTTTTAATCTTTGATCTTCTATAAATTTACTTAGTTTTGCAATTGATCCTCTCAGATCCGTCGAATTGTGATTTTGTTTAGGGTTATGGTTTTGATTTCGATTTCGATTGTTGATTGATGGCTTCGACTTCTGATTTTCTGCTGGAGGATCAAACCGACGAAGATTTCTTCGATAAACTTGTTGATGATGCCTATTCTCCTAGCGAAGCCAACGCTTCATCATCTTCTAATCAGCTGAGATTCGACAACGGAAGTGATTCCGAAGACGCCAGAGCTTTTTCAAATCTCTCAGTCGTTGACGATTTTGTAGGTGATGGAGATGGTGCCGCATTGAACGATGTTGCAAATGAGGGTGCAAGTAGTAGTTCGGTTGGAATAGACGAGCCTTCATCTATTCCGGTGGAAGCTGTTCAATTTGTTAACAGTGATGATGTGGTGAGATCGGAGGTGGATGATATGCCAGTATCTGAAACAGCTAATATAATCGATGGATCTGGGAGTCCTAGGGTTAGGGAGGTTGATTGGGGCTCGTTTTATGCGGATTCATCTGTAAATGACGGTGGTGGGTTTGGTTCTTATTCTGATTTCTTCACTGAGTTGGAGGGAACTGTAGGAAATTTACAGGGAAATGCGGAGGTAGCTGAGGCTACTGGAGGGAACTTAGTATCCAATGATACAAATAACTTAAGTGTTGGTTTAGATAATTCGGCAGGGTTTGAGCAACATCATGATTCTGCAAGTGGGCAGTACGTAGATAACAGTCAATCTTGGGAAAATTCCTATCCAGGATGGAAATATGATGCAAGTACTAGCCAATGGTATCAAGTTGATGGTCATGATGCAAATTTGAATTCGCAGGAGAGTTATATAAACTCAACGAGTACAACATCTGCAGTGGTTGACACAGCTGAGAGTGTGTCTACTTGGAACCAGGTTTCCCAAGTGGGCAATGGATATCCAGAACATATGGCCTTTTATCCTCAGTATCCGGGATGGTACTTTGACACAATTGCTCAGGAATGGCGCTCTCTGGACAGCTACAACCAGCCTGCTCAAACAAATGGAACTGGTCAAGCTCATGTTCAGCAAGTTCAGAATGGTCATACTGTTACAGCTATGTGTCACAGTAATAGCGAGAGTAGCATGTATGATGTTAACAATCAAAACCAGACATTCAGAGCACAAGAATTTGATACCCAGAGCCAACATGGAGGTTGGGACCAATCTTACTATGCCAACAATCAGCCGGCTACAAATACCTGGCAGTCAGAAAATGCAGTTGAGTCTGAGGCGGCTGCACCTTCTACTTTATCATCAAGCTTAGGAGGAAACCTGCAAGTAAATAATTTGTACAGTACAGAACCTGTGATTGAACAATTTAATCCAATTGGAGCTCAGAGCTTCATCCATCAGCATATGAATGTGGCTAGTGTCACGCAGAATGGTCAAATGAGTATCTCAAACGATTTCTATGATAGACAGAAATCTGTAGATCAGTCATATCAGAGCAATCAGCTTTTCTCCCCAAGTGCAGGAAGATCATCTGATGGGCGTCCACCATATGCACTTTTCAGTTTCGGATTTGGTGGGAAGCTCATCGTTATGAAGGATAGTAGTGGTTCTCTGCAGAATTCATCATTTGGCAGTCAGGTTAGTCCTTAAATATATTTTTTCACTAGTTTATTTTACACCCTGGGAAGTTTATGCAAACTATTGTAGAGCTATCACTATTTTTTATGCTTATCATTGAACATGTCTGAAATATATTCTCCAATTGTAACCTCAAAAAGGGGATTTTAATTCCTGTGTAACTGTTGATCTTTTTCCATCTGATTTTAAAGGGAACTGGGGGAAGCTCCATCTCTGTCTTAAACTTGGCAGAAGTTATTTCTGGGAGTGCCTCTTCTTATTCAAGTCTCGGGGAAGACTCTTTGAGCTACTTTCGTTGTCTGCATCAACAATCTCTTCCAGGTCCCTTGGTTGGAGGGAATGTTGGAAGTAAAGACTTGTATAAGTGGATTGATGGGAGACTTTTAAATTGTGAATCTTCCAATATGGAATTTTCTAGAGGGAAGCTCTTAAAGATGCTTCTTTCTTTGCTCAGAATATCTTGTCAGTATTATGGGAAACTCCGATCTCCTTTTGGCACTGATGCATCACAAAAGGTGAGCCATGCACAAGATGTCTTGTCAGTTCTTTTCTTAAGGAAACATTTTTATAAGTTGCATTTTTCCTCATCTTTGTAAATGCACTACAAACAGGAAACGGATACTGCAGAAGCAGCAGTTGCTAAACTTTTTGCATTTGCCAAGAAATATGGTAGCCAAAATGGTAGTTATGCTCCTTTTAACCAATGCTTGCAGCATTTACCACCGGAATCACAAATGCAAGTGAGTATTAGACATTATATCCCATATTCTCTTTCTAGGAAGTTTTGTATTTTCTTATTAACTCATTTGGACGAATTGTCCAGGTAACTGCTTCAGAGGTGCAGAATCTTCTTGCTTCTGGTAGTAAAATGGAGGCTCTCCAATGTGCACAAGAAGGTCATTTGTGGGGACCAGCACTTGTTATTGCGGCACAAGTTGGGCAACAGGTTTCTCTCCCTTGATTGCTATAGATCTATATTCAACTCTTGTGGTTGGTTGACTGATTTGGTCGATGCTTAAATTGATGCAGTTCTATGTAGAGACTGTGAAACAAATGGCCATTCGCCAGCTGGTACCCGGGTCACCTTTACGGACATTGTGCCTGCTGGTTGCAGGGCAACCAGCTGAAGTGTTCTCCACTGGAAGTACAAGCGATATCTCTTTTCCTGGTTCCACAAATGTGCCTCAACAGCAACCCCAGGTAATGCATAAACCATCTGTTTCTTCCTAGTTAGACAGCATGATAATTTAAAGAGATGTATAGATGGTGGGAAGATGAATCATTGCTAAATATCAATCGCTAAGAACTGTATAGATGGTGGAAAGACACTGCAAGGCAAGAGATAATTTATTTTCCACAGGGAACTAGTTCACTTTTCCATTTCAAAGGACGTAGTTTCTTCCTACAGCTCTTCCACGTGGAGTTTTGTAATAGTGTCTCTTTGTTTGCTTGAGTTTCAGTTTGGAAGTAGTAGCATGCTGGACAATTGGGAAGAGAATTTGGGCATAATAACTGCTAACAGAACCACAGATGATGAGCTTGTTATTACTCATCTTGGAGATTGCATGTGGAAAGAAAGAGGCGAGGTGGTTCTCTGTCTTAATGTATTGTTTTACTTCAATGAAGACTTTCATCATGACACTTGAACTACTGTTATGAATCAGATAATTGCGGCGCATGTTTGCTATTTAATCACGGATAAGAACCTTGATCCATACTCAGATAGCGCCAGACTCTGCCTTGTCGGGGCGGACCATTGGAAATATCCTCGAACATATGCAAGTCCAGAGGCTATACAGGTGATTTTTTAGTCACTGTGGTAATAGTTTTCATAATACTAGTCGAAAGATTCTATTTTGAGCATATCATAAATATCCTCCATTCCTCAAATATGTTTTGCGTAGATACTCCAACGAATCTCATGGAGGACACCATTATTTTTGTTACTTGTTTGTTATATTCTTGATTTGTTGATTGATCTTTGCATGGGCAGCGAACAGAGATATATGAATACTCTAAGACACTGGGAAACTCTCAGTATATTCTGTTACCGTTTCAACCATATAAAGTCATATATGCACATATGCTGGCTGAAGTTGGTAATCTTTCGGCTGCACAGAAGTAAGAAGATTCACCTTCCATTATCTATCCTAGGTTAAACTGTATATGGGTTCTTGATGTCGTTGTGCTGGCTGAATCAGGTATTGTCAAGCAGTATTAAAATGCCTCAAGACTGGCCGATCACCTGAAGTAGAAATGTGGAAACAGTTTGCTGTATCTCTTGAAGAGAGAATCCGTATCCACCAACAGGTAAAGCTTACGCAATTCTGGTTCCAATAAATTATTGAAGTTTTCCGGTGGGTTAATATCTGTTAGCTGCCTATTCCTGTAAATGAAAATGTAAAATAAGATTTACATCTATGAGTTGTCCTTTCCTTTGATTGCAAATGTGAAGAAAAGACAAAAAAAAAAAAAAAAACTTAAGTCTTATGGATATTCATTAAACGGGGAGATTGTTCTTCTCTCTAATGTTCCAACTTAACCGGACATTCCTATTTCAGGGCGGGTATAGTGTGAATTTGGCCCCAACAAAACTTGTTGGGAAACTGCTGAACTTTTTTGATAGTACGGCACATCGTGTTGTTGGGGGCATTCCACCACCTGCACCACATTCAACAACAGAAAGCCTTCAAGCAAATGAGTATCAACATCAACAGCAGGAAGCCACTAAGTTACCATATAGTCAATCGGTTAATACAATGTCATCATTAATGCCACCCGCTTCAATGGAACCCATACGTGAGTCGAGTGGGAATGGGAGGAGGATGGCAGTACATACTAGAAGTGCATCAGAGCCAAATTTTGGTATGACGCCAATACAGGTCTATACAAGAAAACCATTCTCTCTGCTAAGAATATTTTGAAATATGGAATTTATAAAAGGTTTGCCGTTTTCTAGGATTTAGCTGACTCCTCGAAAGAAAAGGCTGAAGACGGGGTGAAGTTGAAATCATCTGGGACTGTGACAGGTTCGCGGTTTAGTCTCTTTGGTTTTGGCAAGCTGAAGGACACTGTAGGGAGGGTCTTACAAGTTCGGTCATCCAAAGAGGTATACTGCTAGATACTTTGGTCTTGATGATGCCTCCTTGAACTTATTCTAATTGTTTTGGTTCATGCTTTGGGTTAAGGCAAAATTGGGTGCAGAAAATCAATTCTACTATGACGATAAACTAAAGAGGTGGGTGGAGAGAGGTGTGGAACCCCCAGCTGAGGAAGCTGCACTGCCTCCTCCTCCAACATTAGGCGCATTCCAAAACAACAACTCATTGGGTTATGAAAACAAATCTGACATGAATCCATCTAATGGGAGCTGGAGTTCTGGTGGCCCAACTCCATCAATCTCAAAGGGATCGAATCAATTCTCAGCCTGTGGGCGTACGGGTGTGCGGGCAAGGTAAACAAATAGCTTGAGGCACTTGAGAATTATAATCTGTGGAGACTATCGTGGATCCTAAATCATGAGCACAATTGTACTGTCACCTTAGAATGGCATTAAGGAGGGAATATAAGCCACCTTTGGTTTACTACTAGGAAAGGGATAAAAGATGAAGCATCAGTTTGAAATAGGCATAATTTACTTGATTGTAGTTTTAGCAGACTTGTTAGTGTTTTAATGTATAGATAATGTGCATGCTTAAAGTTGATCATTTTACTCCTTTTTTTTTTTGGGCAGATACGTTGACCCCTTTAATCAAGGCCAAGGTCGTGGAAACTGTCAGACTATGTTTCAGTCACCTTGCGTACAGTCTGCTAAACCACCAATCCCCGCAAAAGCAAAATTCTTCGTTCCAGCAGTACCTGCATCATTTTCAAACGACCAGGTAATGGAATCAGCTGCTGCTGAAACCAGACAGGAGGAGAACTCGGGAGACGAAGTAGCAGCCTCAGCAGGGGCTCAACCACCAATGATGCAGAGATTTCCAAGTATGGATAACATCCAACGAAATGGACTTGGAATAAGCCTCAACGGGGATCATCGTCATCCTCCTGCTTCCAGAAGAACAGCTTCATGGAGCGGAAATTTCAACACCTCGTTTACGCCTCCAACTAGTCCATCAACCTTTAAACCAATCCTACTCAACGGTAGCAGCAGCTTAGCAGAGGAGCTTCAGGAAGTGGAACTGTAAGTCACCGGGAACTGAGAATTTCACAAAAGTTTTGGTCAGTGTCACAGGTCGAGAAGTTCTTGACACAGAAACCAATCCATGAGCAAAAAACATGGAGCTAAGGTAATTGCAGTTTGTATAAATGATTCTTTGCTTCATTTGGGTTCGAGAATGGAACCAAAAGTTATCTTCAGGAGAGTTGCAAAACTGTACCTTTTGCTAAATATATATATATATATAATAAGGTCACATCTGACCAAATTTTTCATGTATTTTGTCTTTGTTATTCATTCATTTTTAACAGGAGTTGCACAATGTTATACATCTTGTATAGGTCTCTCTATTAAGCCATTTTTTTTGTATGTAACTAGATGAACATTAACATATATGTCGATTTCTTTGTAAATGCAAGTCTTCGGATCTAAATTTTTTCTTTCCCCTATCTATATTATTATTTGTATTATTTAGATTTTTAACAATTTGCTAATTATAATCTTTTATGTCACGAAGTTTTTCGTAAAAAATATCTCATATTTGAGGTCTAAACTCTAAAATGAAGTGGTTTTGATTTGTAAGAATTTTTTTTTTAAAGGTAAAATTACTAGAATAATACTAGATTTAGATTTAATAGCTAATTTATCATATGAAAGAATAGTATTATATTAGTTATTTTTATCACAAAAATACTCTTAAGATCATGTGTTAGGAAAAAAATAATTATAGAAATGTTATTACTAATTAATGCCACATTAGTATTTTTCCGATTTTTAAATGGAAATAAATTATTTACGACTTTGCCACAGCGAAATAAATCTTCGGTTCTACGTTATGGCAGATTTTTTGGTTTGGTAGATTTTTCGATTTTCCGTAGATTTGTCTCGTAGATTGTTTTTTTAACCATAGATTTCTAAGTCTTAGTGGTAGTAGATTTTTTAATTCATCGCAGATATTTTACCCATCCGTAGAGTTTTATAGACAGTAGATTTTCTCATTTTCCTAAACTAAAAGAATTTATATGGTAGATTTAATATTCCACCGTAGATTTATTTTTTTACCATAGATTTTTAAATTTAGTTATGGCATAGCTTGATTTCACACTCAAGTGGCCGTAGATTTTTTTGCCAAAATTTAATTACTAGATTAATACTTTAGTTATCGCATATTTTATTTTTGTTAATTTTAGTTATCGCAGAGTTTTAAATTTTTTTACGTAAAAAATTTAGCGCAATTCTCTTTACCGCAGAGATTAAATTTACTAGAATGGTATATTTAGTGGTTGTTGACTTAATGTCATAGATTTTTTGACGCTATATTACCGCAAAGTTTTTACCGTGTGTGTTACCGCAAATTTTCTCATAATTTTCTTAATTAATGATGAAAAATAGAAATATTTTTTTTAAAATGTAACTAAATAAGTTAGGATTTTGGAATGCTGTTCTTCCCCAAAAGTTCTTTTATTTTTCAACCCTCACCTCCAAGTTATTCCTTCTCATAATATTCTTATCTACTTGCTTATCATGTAGCACATCATCCTTGTATCTAAAAAATAGATGTTTACAAATAATAGATGATTGTATGTTGTTATCTCGGTATCTTGTAGCTGGAATAAGAAAAATAAAAAGTTTTTAACACAGCTATATTTATATCTTAAACATGCAAAAATCTTTCGGAAAATTAAAAGTTTATGCAACAAGTGGATAGCAAATTTTTTATGTAATAGAAGGAACTACTTAAACAACGACAGTTGTTATTTAAATTCTTGTCGTAATTAACATCTTCTAAGCTTAGAAGCTGCAAGAAGAAAAGAAAAAAAAAATCATAATAGAAACCAGATCCGATTGAAATACTTACTCTTGCACATCAAGAACAAGAGTGGCTATCATAGTTAGTCTGAATCTAAATTATCTCCACTTGTTCTTCTTATTCACGTCCAAACTGTCACCAAAAGTGAATCCGTGGACTCATGCTAGGCATGTGAGTAACCCATACAACACTTGGATTAGTAAATAAGAGCTATAATACATCATTTTCAAATCTTAAAAGAAAGAAAAAAATCACTAGGAGTCTGGGATCAAAAAAGACTTACACCGAATACGAACATGTACCCCATCATCTCCTTGGAGATCTATTGTAAGAATGATATTTCACACCTAATAACTTTCAAGATAGCTAAAGAAGAACAATATAAGTAAACCTCAGATAAATCTCCTTAATTCAGTGTGTTTGCAAGAGAAAAATATAAAAAAACCTAAATTTCCAGGCTAGTTAAACAATTCGAATAATCTGAATTCTACATTGGAACCTTATCAAACACTGTATCAACTTCTCCACCGTGAAAAGCAAACCAACAAAGCCCAATACTCAAAATTGTGATTTCAATTGCTCTGAAGATTCAAAGAATTTCCACAAAAAACTGATAAGAGAGATGGAGAATCATATAATCGTTACCCACTGTGAGTTTGGAGATGTGAAGAAGTTTCGAGATTCCGGCGAGACTACCAGATTCCGGCGAGACGATGAGATACAGGTGAGGAAGAGATAAACAACGATGAGATAAAGTACGCGGCGAGGGTACAAAGAGTCCACAGCGAGTCGACGGCGAGGCTGAGGTAAGCGTTGGTGAGAGTGAGGTGAGCACCTGTGACCAGCAACGGCGGAGAGTTGAAAGGCGATGAGGAGGGTAGCCAAATTTCAGAAATGGCGGATCTAGGGTTTGAGTGAAGAAAAATAATTTTTTTTAGGGAAATCGTGTGGGTTAGTTTTTTATAAAACTGATTTGTTTTATATTTTTATCTTTTAGTTTTTTTTTTTTTTACTAATTATATTTCTTAATTTTTGTTAAAAATTAGTGTGGATTGTCAAACTCTAGTTCTGATCCATCAGACCCATATCCGATGAGAGTTAAGATGGTTTATACTTTTCCTATTCTGAATAGGATTTACCTTTTATCTTTTGTATTGATTCCTATATAAAAGTTCTATTGGAACCTCATTATCAATAATACAACACACAAAATTCCCACATAATTCTCTCTAGTTTACAACATGTTATAAGTACGATAGTCTCTAAAACCCTAGCTAGCAGCCGCCGCATCTAAAACCCTAATCTCACCGCCGATCACAAAACAACCGGATCAAAGCAAAGCAAAGAAAAGAAAATCTCTTGAAACCAGTCAATCTTACTTCACTTTGAGACTCGGTTCCCCCAATACATGGTAACGGGGTTGTGAAAATATTGATTGAGTGTATTTCTTGAGGAAGATATATGGTTCGTGATTTTCCACTTCAAACCGAATCTCTAAGGTAAGTTCTAAAACCCTAGAACATATATAACCATGAAATCGGTAAACCCTAATTAAATTAGGAAATCTCCAAAACCCTAAAAGATGATCTATATTCGAATATATGTTTCGATGCTCGGTTGTTCCGGCTAACCGGAAGTCATGTGTTCGGATGTATGATCCGGCTGTTCCGATAAAACCCTAATTATATAGCATGTTCGGTGTGTTATGTTCAATATTAATTGTATGATTGTTGGAGTGTCGCAAGACACGGATATTCTTGTGTGATTAATTATTGTTTGTTTGTTGATATTCACGATGAAGTTATGAATTTGGTTAAATAATTATGAAACCCTAATTGCACATATATATATAAACCCTAATTGATCCGCATATGATTGTTTGTTTGATTGATGATTATGTTGCATGATTAAAATTGATCGATAATAATTGTCACAAATTTTATTAAAATCCGACAAGCATATATATTTAGAACTCGCATGCTAAATCCGATTATTCCATGAAAATTATTTTGTTTTGTTAATAGATTGATAAATTTGATTGCATAATTAATTATCATAAATTAAAATCTGATCAAAGCACATAGATATGTTAAGATTTTGCATAAAAATTCGATCATATAATTTTGCTAGATTATTATCGCATGAATTTATTTTATATAACCTTGCTATTTTGTTAAATAGGTTGCATGATAATAATTGTCACAAATTAAAATCTGATCAATATATAAATATTTAAGCTGCATGAAAACCTTGCATGATAATTTGAACGTGTATTTTGAGCATGCTAGGTTGCTAGAATATTATCATGTAAATTGTTTTACACCATGCATGAATATTAAAATTTTGTGATACTTAAGAGAATATGATGCATAATTTCAGATGTCGAATATCCAAAACTTGGAATTTGCTGCCATTACTCTCTCGGGAGATAACTATCTACAATGGGCATTGGATATTAAGATTACTCTAAAGTCTAAAGGACTTGGCGAATGTATCGTTGAGAATAATAATGAGAATGAAAGAAATCGATACATGTTAATTATGATAATTCGCCATCATCTTGCTGAGAGTCTCAAAGATCAATACTTGACAATTGAAAATCCTCTTGACCTTTGAAACGAGTTAAAAACAAGATATGATCACCATAGAACGGTGATGTTACTAAAGGCAATGTATGAATGGAGGAATCTAAGGTTCCAGGATTTTAAATCCGTGGATGAGTATAACTCGGCCCTATTTAATATTGTCTCTAAATTGAAATTGTGTGGTAAGAAAATAACTGAAGAAAAGATGCTTGAAAAGACATACTCTACATTCCACACAAGTAACGTATTGTTACAACAACAATATCGTAGAAAGGGCTTCGAGACATATGCAAGTTTGATCTCTTGTTTATTGCTAGTTGAGCAAAACAATGAGTTATTAATGAGAAATAGTGAAATGAGACCTCCCGGATCAACCCCACTTCCTGAAGCCTTTACGGCCGCTGAAGAAAAGAAAGAAACAAACCATGTCCATAAAGAGTTTAATGGCCGAGGTAGAGGCCGAGGCCGTGGATGTGGAATATGGCAAGGAAAACGTGGCCGCAGCTACAGTCCCTATAGATGAGGACAAGGCAGAGGCCGAGGGTATCAACCCAACTTTAATCAAGGCCGTGGAAGAGGCCGTGGTAATTTTTCTCAGCCACAAAACTTGGCCAACAAACATGGATGCCATCAGTGTGGAATGGGGAATCATTGGGCCAAAACATGTAGAACTCCCAAGTATTTGATTGACCTCTATCAAGAGAGTATTAAAGGAAAGAATCCGGAAGCAAATTTGGTCCATCAAGATCATGAAAATGATTTTGATCATAAGCAAGATGATCTAATGCAATATGAGACTTCAGATTGTCTAAAAGAATAAAGTTGATCTAGACATTTAGTTTCTATGTTTGGTTTTGGTGCTTTTATTTGCTTGGATTTATGTTCTTAAATTTATTTGTTATTGCTATTATTTTGGATTTATTTAATTTAATAGAAGGATATGGTCAAGCAAACATGTTATTACCTTAGGGTACACATCTAGAAATAAGTGATGTATTATACTCACCGAGCTCAAAGAGGAGCCTATTGAGTTTTAAAGACATTCGAATGAATGATTTGCATATTGAAACTAAAGGCAAAGGGAATAAAGAATTTTTTATGATATTTGAACTCACCAATGGCCATAAGAAAATCTTAGAAACCATACTTGCCATATCTACAAGCCTTTATTGTGCTAAGATAAATATGATATAAGCAAATGCCACAGTAAACAAAGTATTTTCTGAAAATTTCACTCTATGGCATAACCGGCTTGGCCATCCCGGTTCTAACATGATGCGAATATTGTTATTAAATATAAATGGGCACACATTGAAAGAAAGAAGAGTTATCCCAAAGAATCTCACGTGTGAAACATGTTCACTAGGAAAACTCATAGTCAGGCCATCACCAGTAAAAGTGAATAAGGAAACATTGAATTTTCTGGAAAGAATACAAGGTGATATTTGTGGACCAATTCACCCACCTTGTGGGACGTTTAGATATTTTATGGTACTTATTGATGCATCCACGAGATGGGCACACGTATGTCTATTATCAACTCGAAATTTGGCATTTGCGAGATTACTTGCTCAAATAATTCATCTAAGAGCACACTTTCCAGATTTTCCTTTAAAGACTATACGTCTAGATAATGCTGGTGAATTCACGTTCCAAGCGTTTAATGATTATTGTATGTCCATGGGGGTAAGTGTAGAGCATTCTGTGGCATATGTACATACACAAAATGGATTGGCCGAATCATTTATCAAACGCATTCAACTAATTGCGAGGCCATTACTAATGAGATAAAAACTCCCGGTCTCAGCTGGGGGACATGCAGTTTTACATGCATCTGAACTAATTCGCATCAGGCCATCTAGTGAACACAAATATTCCCATCACAATTGATAACGGGTCATGAGCCAGACATATCCTATCTTAAGATATTTGGATGTGCCATATATGTACCAATTGCTCCACCACAGAGAAGTAAGATGGGACCTTAAAGGAGGATGGGGATATATGTTGGATATGATTCTCCCACCATAGTTAAGTACCTTGAGCCAACCACGAGTGATCTATTTAAGGCCAGGTATGCGGATTGTTACTTTGACGAATCCAACTATCCAACATTAGGAGGAGATAATAACATACTGGTAAAGAAAATTACATGGAATCAAACATCCTTAACATGGCAAGATCCTCGGACTAGAGAATATGAAATAGAAGTCCAAAAGATTATACATTTACAAAAGCTAGCTAATCAATTTCGATCTTTCTTTGACCAAGAGAGTAACAAAGTCATATATACCAGGTGTTAATGCACCAATAAGAATTGATGTCCAAGAGGGACACAATCAAGTTGCTACAGAATCTAAAGCACGCTTAAAGAGAGGTAGACCATTAGGTTCCAAGGATAAGAACACTCAGAAATCAAAGAAAGGTGCAATGGGAGAATCCAAGGTTATTGGAACCCTAGACATGAATGAACCAAAAGAACCAAACATTGATACTCGGGACGCCGAGCTTCAAGGTCCTGAAGTTCTTGACAATAATGAGATCTCAATAAATTATGTCATGTCTGGAAAACAATGGAATAGAATGAATGTCGACATTGATGAAATATTTGCATACAAGGTAGCACTTAACATTATGGATATAAGTGAGGATCTAGAACCCACATCAATATTAGAGTGCACTCAGAGAAAAGATTAGATTAAATGGAAAGAAGCTATAAACGTGGAGTTAAATTCATTAAGGAAGAGGAATGTGTTTGGTCATATAATCCGGACACCTCTTGATATTAAACTTGTTGGACACAAATGGGTCTTTGTGAGGAAAAGGAATAAAAATAATGAAATCATAAGACATAAAGCACGGTTTGTTGCACAAGAATTCACGTAAAGACCAGGAATAGATTATGAGGAGACATACTCCCCTGTGGTGGATGCTACAACATTTAGATTCCTAATAAGTCTGGCCATAAGAGAAAATTTGGATATGCGGTTAATGAATGTTGTAACCGCATACTTATATGGTCCACTGGATAATGAAATATATATGAAAGTCCCAGAGGGAATTGAGCTCAAAGATAAAGAAAGTTCTCGAGAACAACATTGTATAAAGTTGAATAAGAGTCTTTATGGATTGAAACAATCAGGTCGAATGTGGTATAATAGACTAAGTGAATATCTAGTCAAAGAGGGCTATAAGAATGACCCCATAAATCCGTGTGTATTCATGAAGAACTTTACTAAGGGGTTTGTAATCAACGCGGTGTATGTAGATGACCTGAATATCCTAGGAACCTCTGAGGAAATTTTCCAAACATTCGAATATCTAAAGAAAGAATTCGAGATGAAAGATTTAGGAAAAACAAGATTTTGTTTGGGGTTACAACTTGAGTACATGAATAATGGAATCCTTGTGCATCAAACGGCATATACAGAAAAAATACTCAAGAGATTTAACATGAACCAATCTCACCCATTGTCTAACCCCATGGTTGTGAGATCCCTTGACTTGGATAAAGATCCATTCGGTCCAAAGAAGGATGATGAAGATGTCCTTGGTCCCGAAGTGCCATATCTAAGTGCAATAGGAGCTTTGATGTATTTGGTGAGACACACTAGGCCAGATATATGTTTTGTCGTGAATTTAATATCAAGATTTAGCTCAGGTCCGACCCAAAGGCTAAATCCCACACGGGATGTGTTTTTACTCATGGTGGTACGGCTATATCTTGACAATCCATGAAGCAAACTCTTGTTGCTACATCGTCCAACCATGCAGAAATCTTGGCGATGCATGAAGCTAGCCGTGAATGTGTTTGGTTGAGATCAATGACTCAACATATTAGAGTAGATTGTGAGATGTCCAAAGGAAAGAAGGAACTGACCATTATGTACGATTTACAAAAGGATGGAGAAGTCCAAGTTCAACAAGTTCGTTCAAGTGAGAATTCAGCAGATTTATTTACAAAGTCTCTACCAACCTCGACATTCAAGAAGCTAATACATCAGATTGGAATGCGAAGATTGAAAGACATTCAGTGATGTTCGAAACAGGGGGAGTAATGCGTGTTGTACTCTTTTTCCTTATCTCAGTTTTGTCCCAACTAGGTTTTTCGAGAAAGGTTTTAATGAGGCAACATCCAAAGCGTATTACGAGCTCTTAGAGTTATGACATACAAGAGGGAGTGTTATAAATCATTGTGGATTGTCAAACTCTAGTTCTGGTCCATCAGGCCCATATCCGATGAGACTTAAGACGGTTTATACTTTTCCTATTCCGAATAGGATTTACTTTTTATCTCTTCTATTGATTCCTATATAAAGGTTCTATTGGAACCTCATTATCAATAATACAACATACGAAATTCCCCCATAATTCTCTCTAGTTTACAACAATTTTAAATCATAATGGCATTTTTTTCTTTTAATCAAAGATTAGTATTAGACTAGTAAATTTTTTTGAAGATATCATTTTAGTCATTAACTTCAAAATTAGTATCATTATAGGCAAATTTCAGTTTTTTAAACTATTCGTTATAAAATAGGGAAAATGTAGAAGAAAAAAAAAACATAAAATTAGATATGGGCCAATGTTCATTCAAACCCAAATACATGTTTTGAAGCCCAAAAATATTTAAGTGAAAAGAGAACTTTATCTTTCTTTATTTCAACTGTCATCTAAGATTTCACAACGGTCATTTAAAATGTCTATATTAGTAGTAGTAGACGCTTCTGTGGCTAATTCTCAAAATTTCAAATTCATTTTCTTCTCTGGAGTGATATCAAATTTCTCCAAAGGCCATCTTCATCACCATGGCCAGGTTTTGTTTCTTTATTTTGTTCTTCTGGTTTTGTATGTTTTACGGTTTAGGGAGGTTCGTGATTGTGTTTTTTTTTTCTTCGATTTTGAATCTCCCTTTTCTAGATTTAAAACTTTGATTTTTGATTTTTTGTTCAAGCAAATCCAAAAAAATTCTTTAATTTCAAAGTTACATTTTTTCTTATAAGGATTTTAAATTTGTTGTTTTTTGAGAATAGTAAAAAACTCTTTCGGATTTGAGTTCTCTACTTTTTTGAGGCGTTTTCATATAATTGAAACCTTTCATTTCATGTTCAGATTTTTTGTCTAATTTTTTAATTCGCATATTAAAATCACTCTTTAATCGTTAGGGTTTCTAATTTCATAGTTGTATTTCTCTTCAAAGATTTTACTTTTTGTAAATGGTTTCTATTTTTCCCTGTTTGTTTCAAATCAAAACCGTCTTTTCAGATCCATGATATCTTTGATCTAAAGGTTTCTTATTTCACGTTTATGTTTGCTTATTTTTAAAAAGATTCGGAGTTCTTGTTTGGATTTCCGATATGAACTATGTTTTACAAGATTTGTTAAGAATTGAATCATGTTTTACAAGATTTGTCAATCATTTATTTTGGTTTGTTTAAAAGTTTTCTTTGTTTTCTTGAAACCCAAAGGAAAGGGACGACACAAAATATGATTGCGTTCTGTTTGGTTTCTAAATTGGGAAAATGGGGTCCGATGTTGTAGTAAGACTGCTATGTGAAGGCACATCATTGTGCAACACTTGATTGGTTTGAAATGTGATTAACTTGTTCATCTTGCTGGCTGGGCAGCATGATTCATAAACTTCAAATTTTGCTTAGATTTGTCTTTGTTAAGGCTTATCTAGTAATGTCCCAATAATTTGCATATTTATGGAAGAGAAAGAGATATAAAATTCAGTATTCTGTTTATTGAAAGGAGATGAATGACTTGTTATAAGGCACGATTAAGGATGCTTGATGTTGCCTAAGTAAGACTGGTCTGTGAAGGCACATCATTGTGCAACACTTGATCGGTTTGAGACGATAATTGAATCTCTGATGATTCTGCAAAGAAGAAAGAGATATAAACATGTCCGATGTTGCTTAAGTAAGACTTGTGAGATTAAGGTTGGATAATGTATCTTGCTGATTGGCCAGCTTGATTTACAAACTTCAATTTCTGTTGAGATTTGCCTTAACTAAGATTTATCTTTTGATGTCCCGAGATAGCAACTTATACTCTCCACTTGAAATACTCGAATTTTTGGGACAAAGTGATAAAAATTCAATAATCTGCATATTTATGGAGGAGAAAGAATTCAATCACTACAAGAAAACATCTCATTTGCGACACCACTATTCCTGGCAAAATCCTCGCAAACTGGCATTTGAGAGGAATTTGCGACGAATTTCAATTCCTCGGTAATCATTCGTCGCAAACTGATTTTCGTCGCTAAATCATTGCAAACTTTACGAGGAATATAAATTCCTAGCTAATTCCTTGCTATTTTGCGATTAATTTGCGAGACTATTTATATTTACATTTTAATTATTTATTAAATTTTGTGATGAATTAGCGAGGAATATATAAAAAAAAATGTGACCGGACTCAGAGAGGACCGATGGGGGTTAACTGGACTCGGACTGGACCTGATAGCGGCGGTTAAGCAGACTCGGAGCAGACCCGATGGCGGCGGTTAACTGGCCTCGGTCTGGACTCGATGGTGGCAGTTAACCGGCCTCGGTCTGGACCCGACAGTGGTAGTTAACCGGGCTCGGACCGGATCTGACGGCGGTGGTTGATGGACACACGCACCGGGAGCGGCAGTTAACCAAACTCGTACCAGATCTGGTGGCGGCGGTTGACCGACGGTTGACCGGTCCAGACGATTAACTTGTTATCAAAGAGTTGTGAGTGTTAGTATATATATGATGCAATGTTTTGCTAAACTTTCGATGTGGGACATTTTGCATTTTTAGCTAAGCGAGGATTTGGCGAGGAATTTACGATGTGTCCTTGCAAATGCCTCCCAAATTGGCTACGAATTAGCGAGGAATTTAGCCATCGTTAATTTGCAACGATTTTATGAGGATTCATCTCATTATTTAATTTTTATTTTCAAAATTTTATATATTTGCGATGTTTTTGCGAGGAATCATCTCGAAATCCTCGCAAATGCGTTTCAAATTTGCTACGAATTAGTGAGGAATGTAATCATCACAAATTTGCGATGAATTTGAGATGACATTTAAATCAACGCAAAAAGGACGCTAATTCATCGCAAATTTGCGATGTTTTAAGAGCCTCGCAAAATTTCATCGCAAAAACATATTTTCTTGTAGTGAATGATCTGCTTATTGAAAGGATCTAAATGACTTGTGTAAAGATATTCTACATAGCTCTTATAGTTCTTCTAGTCTGTGAAGGCATTTCATTGTGCAACACATGATCGGATTGATTAATCCAACGATCTACTTCAAATACTCTAATATATGGGAGGGACTTAATGGTAAAAAAATTTCAATAATCTGCATTGATGATTAAGAATAAATGTATCCTAATAAAGAAATGAAGCCTTTAATTCCAGTTAAATACATATAAAGTGACGAATTTCAATGTTTCAAAAATCTGAAAACTCGTGGGGAAATGTCTTAATTTTTGAAAATTTGTTCCTAAACAATTATTGAACAAATGAGTATGCATGCCCAAAAATGATACTAAATGTTTTAGTATACACTAAAATAAAGAATTATTTCACTTAGTTCCATCTAAATCCACATATACAATCAAGTTTCACTGTTTCCAAAATCTGAAAACTCGTGGGAAGAGGGTCATAATTCTCTATATTTTTGTTCTCAAAAATTATTAAACAAACGAGGATGCATGCCAAAAAATGATATTAAACGTGTTACTCAAATAAAGCAATGATGCACTTGGTTCCACCTAAATACACATATACAATCAAATTTTATTATTTTCAAAATCTGAAAACTCTTTGAGAGATGGTCGTACTTCTCTATATTTTTGTCCTAAGCAATTATTGAACAAGCAAGGACGCATACCAAAAAATATTACTAAACGTGTTAGTATACACTCAAATAAAGCTATGATGCGCATGTTTCCAGCTAAATACACATATAGTCAAATTTTAATGTTTCCAAAATCTGAAAACTTGTGGGGAGAGTCATAATTTTTGATATTTTGGTTCTAAATTTGTTTTGAACAAACGAGGATGCATGCAAAAAAATGTTACTAAACGTGACAATATACACTCAAATAAAGCAATGATGCCCTTAGTTCTAGCTAAATACACACACATAGACAAATTTCAATGTTTCCAAAATCTGAAAACTTATTGGGAGAAGATAATAATTCTTGAAATTTTTTTCCTCAAAAATTACTAAACAAACGAGGATGCATGCCCAAAAATGATATTAATGTCTTAGTATACACTCAAATAAAGCAACAATGTGCTTAGTTCCAGCTAAATACACATACAGTCAAGTTTCACTGTTTTCAAAATCTGAAAACTCATGGGGAGAAAGTTATAATTCTCCATATTTTTGTCCAAACAAATTATTGAACAACCGAGGATGCATGCCAAAAAATGATACTAAACGTGTTAGTATACACTTAGGCCATGAATGTTTTGTAGTTTTTAAATGGTTTTTGGTTTTTAATTTTTGGTTTTTGATTTTTTTTGTTTTTGGTTTTTGGTTTTTGATCAGAGACAAAATCTCCTAAAAACTCATATAAGTGAGATTTTGGATTTTCTTCACAAATATAGAAAAACCATCAAAATCTAGATTCCCTAATATTTAGAGAATCCATTTTTCTTAAAATCATAAATGGCAAAAAATAGATTTTTGAAAAATATAAAGCCAAAAACCACTCTAGAAATCAATGCCATTCAAGGCCTTAAATAAAGCAATGATGCACTTGGTTCCAGCTAAATACACACATACAGTCAAATTTCACTGTTTCAAAATCTGAGAACTCATGGGGAGAGGGTCATAATTTTCTATATTTTTGTCCTCAAAAGTTATTGAACGAACGAGGACGCATGCCAAAAACATGTTACTAAACGTGTTAGTATACACTCAAATAAAGCTATGATGCACTTGGTTCCAGCTAAATATACACATATAGTCAAATTTTAATATTTTCAAAATCTGAAAACTCGTGGGGAGAAGATCACAATTCTTAATATTTTGGTCCTATATTGTTTTTGAACAAACAAGGATGCATGCAAACAAATGTTACTAAACGTGACAATATACATTCAAGTAAAGAAATGATGCCCTTAGTTACAGCTAAATACACACAGCGACAAATTTCAATGTCTCTATATTTTTGTCCAAAACAATTATTGAACAAAACGAGGATGCATGCCAAAAAATGATATTAAACATGTTAGTATACACTCAAATAAGGAAATTATGCGCTTGGTTCCAGCTAAATACACACATATAATCAAATTTCACTGTTTCCAAAATCTGAAAACTCGTGGAAAGAGGATCATAATTCTCTATATTTTTGTCCAAAAAAATTATTGAGCAAACGAGGATGCATGCCAAAAAATAATACTAAACATGTAAGTATACGCTTAAATAAAGCAGTGATGCACTTGCTTCTAGCTAACTACACACATACAATCAAATTTCACTGTTTTCAAAATCTAAAAACTCTTGGGGAGAGGGTCATAATTCTCTATATTGTTTTCCTCAAAAATTATAGAACAAACGAGGACGCATGCCAAAAATGTTACTAAACATGTTAGTATACACTCAAATAAAGCTATGATGCACTTGGTTCTAGCTAAATACACACATATAGTCAAATTTTAATATTTCCAAAATCTGAAAACTCGTGGGGAGAGGGTCATAATTCTTGATACTTTGGTCCTAAATTTTTTTTGAACAATCGAGAATGTATGCAAAAAAATGTTACTAAACGTGAAAATATACACTCAAATAAAGCAATGACTCCCTTAGTTCCAGGTAAATACACACACATTAGGGATGGTTGGTTGTGTGGATAAGCAATGAAATGATGTGGACGTTGGTGTATGGGTTCCATTGTTAACTTCCGGAGGGTTGTATGTTGCTCGTGCGGTGTCGTCTCCTATGGCTCTGTCGAGGAGTAACTGAATTAACAGCGACATGTCAGCTTGCTATGCGAGTTAAGGCTGAGTGGTTCCAGCATCGCTAGTCGGCGCGACTCCATTGTTTGGTGGTGGAATAGTTATGTCATTCCTCGGAGGAGTCAGTCTGTTGTTACCTGGAGGAAGGACACCGTTGTTCGCTGGGGGCGTGACGTCGGTGTTTCCTGGGGAAATCAATCTTCCCTCGAGAACAGGGGGATCCGCAGCGAGTGGATCGATGACCTGCGGATTTTGATAGTTTTGCAGTGAGATTTGTTCTTCAAGACGAATAGTACCATTTACTCCAACCATCTTTGAATGAAAAATGGTAAGAATCTCCACAGGTGGTGCCAATTGTTGAACCGTAAGTTCAAGACAAGAAGAATTAGGGTTTCAAGAGATGAATTTTGAGTAAATTAGTGTTTTATTGATATTGTGGAGAACAAGTAGCAAGAGATATTCAGATTTTTGAGCAAAGAAGACAAAAGATATGCAAAAATCTAAAATTTATATCTTCTTAGTGATTTGTGGAAGCCTTTGAATGTCTTGAGAGCTCTTTATTTATAGTGATTTTACGATGGTTTAAGTCAGTTTTTAGCTTTGATCGGGTTTTTTCCTTATTTGTTTATTTTTTCCTTTTCTGATTAGGATTTCCTTATTTCGGAGGTCGGTTTTTATTCGTGTAAGTTGGCAAGATCTTCCTGATAGGCTAAAGTTGATTTGAACTTTACGTAAATGGATCTTGATTTGGATCGGATTTATGGTAGGGTGTTAAACCGGTACCAAACGAAAACACTGTTCTACTATATTTCTCTGGAGAATTAGCATTGTTGAAATGAAATCGATAACTACAGAGAAGATTCTTTGTGAATCATGCATTGTTCATAATCGGGCAAAAAACAAAACAACCAAAAAATCTTACGAAATTCCACCTAGCGCAAGAGTAGATGCTCGTGACAAGATTGAATTGAAGATGGAATTGTTGAAGATGCAGATTCCGGATCAGCTGGCTGTCTGGATCAGGAGGCTGCATAAGATCACATCAGGATGTTGTAAAGCTGACATGGAGGTGAGAGCTGATGTCGCATACTGGAAGCGGATGATGTGGCAATTTCAAGGAAGGCATGAACTTACTTGGAGCTGAAGATTTCAGATGAAGCTGAAGATATATTGAAGAATATTCTTAGGAGCCATTTTAGGAAAGGATAAACTTGAGGAGCAAGTTTATCCCTTAGGAAATCTCGTGGAGATTTCAACCCCTAGGGTTCTAGGGTTTGATATATATATATATAGTTATAGTTAGTTGTAGCAGTCGGCTAGCACTTAAGATCTATTGATCGTGAGTATTGAAACTTCGAAACTAAATAATATAAAGCTTAGAAGGTGAGTGTTGTTGATCTTAACTTTGTTATCTTCGGGCGGGTAGATACAAATTAAAATAGGTTGTGGTGAAGCTCGACTTTGATATCATTGAGAGGATTGATTCAAATGAGAGTCTAGCTGAGAGGATTGATTCAAATGAGAGTCTATTTGGGGAATACATTGTGTAAGATCGAAACATATAGATATTTGTAGAGATTATATTGTTAATAAAACAAGTTAAAGCGTTTGCTTGGCGCGTTCCAAGTGTATTGTGTTTTGTGCTTGTCTCTATACCTTTACAATTCGTATCAGAGCAGACGCCTGATCAAAGAGTTGTTTTCTTTTAAACAGATGAGATCTTATGACAAAGGAATGGAGAACACACAACAGTTCATTGCGATAAACAAGCCACTGAAGCTGGATGTTGAGCACTATGGTCATTGGAAGGTTAACATGCAACATGTAAATCAGGGTACTGATCTAGAAACGTGGATAGCAGTTGAAGAAGGGTGGACTCACCCAGTGACAAAAGATGCTGATGGAAAGGATATTCCAAAACCAAAGAAATATTGGAGTGCTGAAGAGAAACTTGAAGCAAAATTTAACGCTAAAGCACTATCGACAATTTTCACCTCGCTGCCTAGGAATTAGTTCACCAGAGTTCAAGGATGCACATCAGCAAATAAGGCTTAGGACATTCTGCAAGTTTCATTTGAAGGAACCAACAATGTGAAAAGAACTCGAATTGATATGCTTGAGTCTGAGTTTGAGAGTTTGACGATGAATGCTGGAGACTCTATTGATGATTTCAGCAGCAAGTTGAGCTCTATCCGTCAGAAAACTATTGTGCTAGGAAATAATTACAAGGACAAGAAACTGGTCAAGAAACTCCTCAGGAGCTTGCCGTCAAAATTCCAATCCCACAAGTCTGCAATTGAGGTAGGTTTGAACTCTGATTATCTCAAGTTTGATCATGTTGTTGGGATGATGCAATCATATGAGCTACAACTTAAGAAGAACGAACAGACAGCTGGTAAGGGACTTGCCTTGATACTAGATCAGACAAATGAGATTGAAGACAAAGTCAGCCTGATGGTCAAGAAGTACTTTAGGAAATATGAAAAAGGGTAATGTGGTGGAAGTTCTTCTCAATCTAAATCAAGTGCTGAGAAAGGAATTCAAAAATCAGATAAACAGTGTGTTGAGTATGAGGGGAAAGGTCACTACAAATCTGTTTGTCCGACCATCAAAAGAAGAAATTCTCTGAGGCGGTTCGAGTGTAATGGGTATGGTCATACTAAAATTGACTGCCTTACTTCTGATAATAAGAAAGAAAAATCATATGTTACCTTGAGTGAGAGTGATTCTGATGATGATAATCAGGAGAAGGGAGAAGTTCTCAATAACTTTGTTACCTACCTTGGTATCATTGAGGAAGGAGAAGGTGAGTAACCAACATATACGGTCAGAGAAGATCAAGACTCTGAGTCAGATAAAGAACAATCTGAGTTTGCACTGATCACCGTGTTGATTGATGAGTTGACATCTACAAAAGAAAAAAAGAGCTCTCTGATTGCTGAAAACAAACACCTGATAAATCAGATCATTATTCAGGAAAATGCACTCAAGGGTGAGAAAGATAAGGTTTTTGGGTTAGAAAGACAACTTGAGGCACAACTCAAAAATATCAAGATGATGAGCAGAGGAACCAAGGACATGGACAACATTCTATCAACTGGTAGGACCAGTAACACGAAGTGGGGTTTAGGGTACCAAGGAGGAGAGTCAAATTGTCTCACTAAATTTGTTAAAGGATCAATGGTACCAACAAAACCAAAGCTGAAAACTCAGAGCAGGCCGGTGCACAGGATGCTAAGCAGAAGGGAAAAGTGGATCAACAAGGGTCCAAACTCTCTTAAAGATAGGGTGAACGGATGTTGGCATTGTGGTAAACTTGGTCATTACAAGACTTACTGTTATAGATATGCATCACGCAATTCTCAAGCAATGACACAGACATAGATCTACTCGGATAACAAGAGAAAGAATTATGCATGGGTTAGAAAGAATGATATGTACTATCATGTTGCATTCACAGCAGAAAGTACATTTGGAACATCAGAGAATGAAGAGTGGTATTTTGACAGTGGATGCTCCAGACACATAACGGGAACTCAGGAACATCTAGCTGGTTTCGAACGAATCTCAGCAGGTCGTGTTATATTTGGAGATGGAGCAAGAGGTAAGATCAGAGGGAAATACATTACTAGAGGGGAATCTCAACTAGATCTTAAGAATGTCTATCTAGTGAATGGGTTAAAAGTTAATTTAATCAGCATCAACCAACTGTGTGATGTTGGGTTAAGTGTAACGTTTACTAAATAGAGTACAAAGCTATTGATGATCAGGGCAGTATAAGGTTGGAATGACAGAGGACTGACAACAGCTGTTATATATGGAAGCCTAGAAGTTTGTGTCTTAGTACATTTGCTGAAACGCAAACTGAGATATGGCACAAGAAACTGAGACATCTAAATGTTCGCACATTGGTGAGACTGTCAACCCAAGAAGTGGTTCGGGGATTACTAAAGTTACGACATGAACAGAACCTTGTTTGTGGACCATGTACCCAAGGGTAGCAAGTCAAAGTACAATATAATGTTGTTCCAGATGTAAAATCTAAGAAGGCTTTAGAATTGGTACACATGGATATGATGGGACCAATTCAAGTAGAAAACATGACTGGTAAAAGGTACATTCTTATTCTTGTTGATAATTTCACTAGATACACATGGGTCAGGTTTCCGTGAGAAAAATTAGAGACTCTGGAAAGCTTCAGAATTCTAGCACTTCAACTCGAGAATGAGAAGTGGGGAATCAAAAGTATTCGTAGTGATCACGGTGGAGAATTTCAGAATGAGATATTTGATTTGTTCTATAACATTCATGGCATTGCTCATCAGTACTCTGCACCACGTACACCAGAGCAGAATGGTGTGGTTGAGCGTAAGAACAAAACATTACAAGAAATGGCAAGGGCAATGATGCATGAGAATAATGTTCCGTTACATTTCTTGGCTGAGGCAGTTAATTCCACATGTTATATTATCAACAGGGTATATGTGAGAAAAAATACAAACATGACACCATATGAACTATGGAAAGGCAAGAAACCTTTGGTGAATTATTTTCATATTTCTGGGTGTACCTGCTATATTATTAATGATAAGGATCAGCTTGGGAAGTTCGATGCCAAGAGCGATGAAGGAATATTTCTTGGGTACTCAAGCACTAGCACAACCTTCAAAGTGTTCAACCGAAGATCTCGTATTATACAAAAAATAGTCAATGTTGTGTTTGATGATGCATCCTACTACATAGGAGTTGTTCAACCAGTGGTGAGTCAAAATGATCTGGAAAAGGATGCAAATACGCAAGAGGAACAATCAACTGAGAATGAAACAACTGGCTGTGAGGATGAAGAGGATGAAGCTGATGTTCCACTTACTCAAGTGCATAGGAATCACTCCAAACAAGAAGTTATATGAGAGATTCAGGGGGCAGAATTACCAGAGAAAAGCATATTGACGTCAAACAGATGGTTGGTAAAAGGCAGAGTAAGGATTCTAATGCAAAAGAAATTCAAGATGTGGATTAGCTTGCTGAGTTGGTAAGGTTTGCATGTTTTGTGTAAAGTATAGAACCTAAAACCCACAAAGAAGCCTTGAAGATGCAGATTCCGGATCAGCTGGATGTCTGGATCAGGAGGCTGCATCAGATTACATCAGGACGCTGTAAAGTTGACATGGAGGCGAGAGCTGACATGGCATACTGGAAACGGATGATGTGGCAAGCTCAAGAAAGGCGTAGACTTACTTGGAGCTGAAGATTTCGGATAGAGCTGAAGATATATTGAAGAATATTCTTTGGAGCCATTTTAGGAAATGATAAACTTGAGGAGCAAGTTTATCCCTTAAGAAATCTCATGGGGATTTCTGCCCCTAGGGTTCTAGGGTTTGATATATATATATAGTTCTAGTTAGATGTAGCAGTCGGCTAACACTTAAGAACTATTGATCGTGAGTATTGTAACTTCGAAGCTAAAAATTATAAAGCTTAGAAGGTGAGTGTTGTTGATCTTAACTTTGTTATCTACGGGCGGGTAGATATAAATTAAGATACGTTGTGGTGAGGCTCGACTTTGATATCATTGGGAGGATTGATTCAAAGGAGAGTTTAGTTTAGAATTTGTTTTGTCGGAGACAAGTTTATTTGAAAAATAGATTGTGTAAGACCGAAACATATAGATTTTTGTAGAGATTATATTGTTAATAAAACAAATTAAAGTGTTTGCTTGGCGCGTTCTAAATATATTGTGTTGTGTGCTTGTCTCTATACCTTTACAATTATAACAGTTAATATCGTCTTTGAAGCCGAGGACGACACTGTTCAATTGAAAGGATAAGAAGAATTCGCAAAAGCTCTAAACAATTTTTTGTTTTGATAAAAAAAAACTCATGAAAATACAGAGGCATTAGGAAGCGGGCCATGGGCTTGAGCTATTGAGTTATGTTCAAGTTTGGGCTAAGATAACTGGATCATCTCATTGTTGCCTTATCACCACCGGGTCACGAACGCATCTCATTGCCTCATCTATCATCTCAAATTAGGGTTTTCTCTTTTCGAAATTGTTGTTCATAGTCTTTTGGGTTTCCTGAATCATCTCGATCTGGTGAGTTTCTTTCTCTATTTCTCTCGATAAGTTCTCATTGGTAGATCTGCCTGCTGCGTTATATGTTTTTTTTTCTTATAATCGATGGATTCTGGGTTTTTTTTTTCAATTTTCATGTTTGAGGGTTTAGAGAGAACTCCTCTACTTTGGAGAGAGCTCCAAGCTCCTCTGCTTTGGTACAAGGATTTCGAGTAAGGGGTTGACTCTTTCCAAGGTAGACAGACAAAGCTGCGTAGTCATTACCATCATTTGTATGGGTGGAGTTACCTTTATTTTCTTGTGGTCAAGGTTTGCAATTTAAGTTTCATCTTCTGCACCTTCTTTAGAGCAACTACCAACAATAGGTAAAAATTTTATAAATATGAACTTAATATTTACTTGAGATAAAACAAAAATGACTTTGATATGTGAAATTTTTTGAGCCAAAACAGTTAATAGCTTTCCCTAACTGATGATAAAAGAGAAAACATAAGATCTGATCAAGACAAAACACTAAACTCCCCTCTTTACTGCACACTGACTGCGACCCTAAAAGAGAGATTATGCCATATTCCACCTAAATCATTATGAACATCATCATACCCGGAAAATCAAAACAATAAACTAACATAAAAAGAACCATCTCCACTAAATCGATCTTTTTGATGATGAAGATAATAAAATTTGGCAGATTGATCCCTTTGAATAATTTGTCAATGATTAGCCCACCTCAAGTTATTTTTATTGGCGTTTCTTCTACAGTTAGGCATTGATTTGCTCCAGTTTCTCTCAATCGTGGTGGCGATGGGAGAAAAGCCGAGGAAGCTGCTTGTATTGTATGCTTTTCAGACCGGAAACGCTCTTGATGCAGCAGAGCGTATTGTCCGCGAAGCAGAACGTCGTGGATGTGCTGCATCTATCATCTCCACCAACGAATTTGACACGGTATGTGTTTAGTAAATCAATTGGATTTTTAAAGCTTGTTACTTTTGTTTTGAACATTTTCTCCGATGCTTGCTTGATATCTGCAGAGTTCCTTACCTCATGAGGAGATTGTTGTTTTTGTTGTCTCAACTACAGGGCAAGGAGACTCTCCTGATTCTTTAAGGTTCGTTCTGCAAAATTGTATTTAGTTATTCCTGATAAACGCAGCTTGAGTTATTGTAGCTTATTGTTCGTTGTCTTTTTAATCATTAAGGCATTTTGGAGGTTTCTTCTTCAAAGAAATCTGGGCAACTATTGGTTGCAACGACTTCGCTATGCGGTGTTTGGACTTGGTGATTCTGGTTACCACAAGTACAACGTAAGTGTATATGCCGCTTTATATTCCGTTTCTCATTCTTTTAACATACATGTTACTCTTCTTGTTGGGTTAATCCTGAGTTCTTCCGCTTCTTTATTGATGTGAAAATATTAGATTTTACTGAGGAAGAATTATATTAGCAAACTTACCATTCTATTTTTAATTTTTTGTTATTTCTTCATGAAAAAGGAATCTTCATTTCCAACAATCTTGAGATTTATCTGCATTATTCTTCTCTGGCACAAGTTCATGGTCTAATTTTTTTTTCGGATGGCTTTAGTTTGTAGCAAAGAAGTTAGACAAAAGATTATCAAATCTTGGGGCCACAACCATCATTGAAAAAGGTTTGGGAGGTGATCAACACCCATCAGGGTTTGATACAGTATATATATATATTAAGACATATAAAGATTCTGTCAAATTTGATCCTGCTTTTACATAACATTCTTGGACATCAAATGAACCTTTTGATCAGTTGAACATTTTTTCTTACTGTTGTTGCTAAGTACTATAAGTGCAGTCTTAGAATACTAAATTTTCAGTTTAGGTGTTTTCGTTATCTTCAGGTATGAAGGAACTCTTGATCCATGGATGCTGTCTTTGTGGAGTACGCTATATCAGATCAATCCAAAATACTTTCCTAAAGGTCCAGATGTGATGATTCCTCAAAATGAAGTAATTGATCAGCCTAAATATAGGATTTTATATCATAAGCAGGAGAAATTGGAGCCTGAATTGTTGGCAGAATCAGGTATACCAAAATTATACACCCATCATGTTTTTGACAAGGGAATTTATGGTCAATATTGAGTGGACTGTCTACTTGCTAGAAATGTCAATATAAAAATAAATTTGCACAAATCATGTACCTGTTTTATGAAATTTCTCTTGCATCATATGCCTCTTATTATTTGGCAGATATCATACAAAGAGCCTGTGGAATGTCTCCTGGAAAAATTGTCAAGGACAAAAGTAAACCAGACTGCTTTCTCAAAATGGTTACCCAACATAAAATTGTTTTTTTTCTTTCAGATATTATGCTGTTAAACCCATTGGTTATGCTATTCTGATGCTCTGTTCGTGGGAGTTGATGTTGCTTGTGGTCAATATGTTTTCTTAAAATATCTGATTTTTTGGTATTCATTATTATGCTAAGCCTAGATTATATGGATTTTATTTCCTTACCTTGCCTTAACATTCCAATCATGTAGACCAGAAATGAAGTCTTGACTAAAGCTGGAAGCACAAAGGATGTCCGCCACTTTGAGTTCCAATATGTTTCTTCTGTAAGTACTTTGCTGTCACTTACTTTTAAGGTCAATGTTTCAATCAATTTTAAGGGTGAAGTCTTATGATCCTCTTTGGTTTTCTCCTTTTTTAAGACTATCGAATATGAACTCGGGGATGTTGTTGAGCTTCTTCCAAGCCAAAATCCTTCAGCTATTGAAGCGTTTATAGAACGCTGTGATTTGGACCCAGAATCATTCATCACAGTAAGTAGCTCCACTCTCATGATCTCAGATTTTCTAATTTGGGATTCAAAATAGATGCCGAGAGTTAATTTTTTTTCAGGTTGGTCCAAGAGAGACAGAGAATACTGGTTCCTATGGAGAAGTAATTACACAGCTCCCAATTAAGCTCAAGACTTTTGTTGAGCTAACAATGGATGTTACATCCGCTTCACCTCGACGATACTTCTTCGAGGTAAAAACCCTTCAATCCTAATGCATATTTGATTTCAAATTTACGTAGATATGGCTTTTGAGTTTATTTATGAAACAAGTATATGATGGAAACCCTTGTAATGCATCATTTCTTTTCAGGTGATGAGCTTCTATGCAACAGCTGAACATGAGAAGGAAAGACTTCAATACTTTGCCTCAGCCGAGGGGCGGGATGATCTCTACAATTACAATCTCAAGGAAAGAAGAAGCGTTCTTGAGGTAAAAATAAAATAGCACCATATCCTACTGGTAACATGATTTTTTTTGAACTATCACTGACTCATATAACTAAATAGATCGTTTTTGTAATACCTGTGTAGGTGCTAGAGGATTTCCCTTCTGTACAAATCCCTTTTGAGTGGCTAGTACAGTTAGTCCCACCACTAAAACCAAGAGCTTTTTCGATATCTTTGTCTCCTTTGGCACACCCTTCTCAAGTACATTTGACCGTAAGCATAGTATCATGGATCACGCCTTATAAGAGAGCTCGAAAAGGTCTATGCTCCTCTTGGCTTGCTAGCCTCACACCTGAACAAGGTTAGAACTTTGTTTCTTCTTCACTATAGCTTACTCAGTTCTTTGTTTCTGATGTGTTTTTTTTTGTGGTCAGACACAAACATACCAGTTTGGTTTCACAAGGGCTCCCTTCCTGCTCCATCACAGTCGCTTTCGCTTATCTTAGTGGGACCTGGAACCGGATGTGCGCCTTTCCGTGGGTTCATAGCTGAGAGAGCCGTACAAGCTCAGTCTAGCCCGGTTGCACCCATCATGTTCTTCTTCGGTTGCAGACACAAAGACTCAGACTTTCTGTACCGCGACTTCTGGGAGTTGCACACTAGAGAGGGAGGCACTCTCTCTGAAGAAAAAGGTGGGGGCTTTTACACAGCGTTTTCAAGAGACCAACCGAAGAAGGTTTACGTGCAACATAAGATTCGCAAGATGAGCAAGAAAGTTTGGGATTTGCTTTGTGATGGGGCTGCCGTTTACATTGCTGGTTCGTCGACGAAAATGCCTTCCGATGTAGTGTCGGCGTTGGAAGAGATTGTGTCGGAGGAGACCGGAGGATCAAATGAGGTTGCTTCGCGGTGGTTCAAGGCTTTGGAGAGGGCAGGGAGATACAATGTTGAAGCTTGGTCTTAAATCCAATGTAATGTTTTATCCATATACGAATAATGAAGCCGAGAAGCTTTGGTTATTGTTGTCACATTATTTATTTTAGGTAACATATGATTTTCCTCTAATTGTTAAACTGTTAATTTAATAGTACAAGATTTTGATTAGATTTATAATCAATGTAAGAACTCAATTAGTCTATTTTTTTTTGGGGAAAAGTCTAAATTTCTAAAGTCAATGTTTCTATGAAGTAACTCATGATATTAATCTATTTGTTTATAAGTATTAATGAAAATAAATAGCTGAAAAATAAATAAATAAATAAATTGAGCATGCGTGAGGATGCCTTATGGGCTTTATCAAAAAAAAAAAAAAAACTATTATTATTACTTCATTCTCTATTCATTTCATTAAAGCAGTGAGATTTCGACAATCAACAATTGTTAATGCGAGTAAAAATTGGGTTGATGATCTATATATCCATAGTTCAGTTCCTACGGAGATAACATCAAATGTCCCAAAATTTAAAAGCTCAATCTATTTCTTCACAAAATAATGTTTCAAACTTATTTCCACTTAAATTGAGACATCAAAACTTATTTTCGATGTTTCAATTCACATTCAATATTCTTTCATTTTTTTAATTCTCATTTGTTTTGTATACTTTATAATGCAATTTACTTAACATCTCGGTCAAATATATTTAAACAATACAAATTCATAAGATATTTAGACAATCTAAATAGATAGTGTTTTAATATTGAATGTATATGATTTCATTGGTCTAGTAAATTACCAGAAAGTGTATTACTTTTCTATATCAGAAATAAAAATGACATAAGTAATATTTTTATAAGTTACAAAAATAGTGAAATTTGTAAGTTTGAAAAAGTGTTGAAAATTAGATGACATTTAAAGAAATTGCTGTTATAATCACAGAGAAATTGCAGGTCTCAAATGATCTTCACATATTAAATTTTTCAACTTAGGTGAGATTTGCAACATATATATATATATATATATATATAAAAAAAACAATAAAATAAATCGGGTAAAAGATACAATACTTTTTGTGTTACAGTGACAAGAGGATAACTAAATCGGGTAAAATAAAAAATAAAACAATAAAATAAATAAACGAATGTGGAAACCAAAAACGACGCGAAGTTTGAAGTTGGTTAAGCATCTCGAGGAGCGATCCAATGTCTCCCATTGACGAAGCTCTTAGCTATAAACGGATGGGCCGATTCATAGTCCAATGCTCTAGCCCATGATACACCTCTCGTCGCTGCTGCTCCCGGCCCATAGCAATTGTAAACTCCGAAAAACGCCGTCCTAAATTTTCCAAAATTTTCAGGTCAATTTTTATATATTCGGATTAACTCAAATCATAAAGAGTTACTAAATAGTTTACGTACTTGCTTTTATTGGATTTATGGTCCCAATCGTCCCAGCCACCGTGAGCGACGAGAGCATCGAAGTAGGTGTAAGCATAGACGATACGTGAGTATTGGCCCATGGCCCGGCCCACGTACAACGGACCCGTACCCGTTACCCGACAACCCACGAATGCGAAACCCGTTTTCTCCTCCGGACATGTTCTACCATGCGCCGCTATAGACCCAAATCTTGACGCTATCGAATGCAACTCACAATCCTTCACCAACATTAATTATATAAGTCATTGATGCGTTTTATTTACACAAGTCACAAAACTGAATTAATCTGATTTATTTAATTTCATATTCATAACTAATTAAAAATGCTATAAGTTATTTAGGAGTTCTTACTTTATACATGGAGCGGCCGTTACCGAAAATAAAGTCGATAGAGCCTTCAATGTAACACTCCTTAAAGTAATGACGGCCAGCATCGTCGCATAAAGTGTCTTGTGCACCGTAAAATCCGCAGCCGGAAAAGAAAGCTTTGTCGCCGGAGATTCTAAACGCCACCGCTTGCCATCCTTGCATTCCGGGCATTGGAGCCGGCGCAGTATTCTTAACATTGCACAAAATAAAATAATTTAATACTCACAAATTTTTATTAATGTTTTCCTTTTATTGCGTTAGAGATATATACATAGAGTATTACCGTGAAGCTAATGTTTCTAGCGGAGAAATAATTAGCGTAGACGGTGACGGAAGCGGTTTGATAAGTACGTAGCTGTTGACCGTCCGGGCCACGGTCAGATGCACGGTCATGCCACTCTATAGCCGTCACATCTCGACCCGCTCCTTTAAATGTTATGTACGGTTTTGTAGCTGGAACCACCACTTTTTCTCTGCTCATAGACAATGTACTTTTAGCCCTAATTAAGTTTGCATGTTTGCATGAAGAACTAATTAAGAAGAAATTTTTAAAATATACCGGTAAAATCCGGGAGCAATCTTGATTACAATGCTCATGTTATTGTTCTTTGGTATGGAATCCACAGCGTCTTGGACAGAGCGAAACTGAGAATGGCCGTTAAGTGAGACGGTGATGACTTTGTGCCCTGAGGGACCTATCCATTTCCGGTACTGGTGATGGTGTTGAATCTGTTGATCGTCGGTGGAGTTTGAGTTTGAACAAGCTGCAACCAATGAAAAACGAAAACATAAACAGTGTAATAATACGAATAGTAATAGAGAAACAGAAAATAGATAGTTAAGGGAATTAGTAAGTTGCGCCATTGGATTGTACGAGAGAGGAGAAATGGTCGGACTAATTATTAAATGACGATAGAAGATCGATGGGTTTTATATATGTGTACTTATTATAAACAAGGTGGTCCTTGCATGTTTGTTGTTTGAGTCTCAACGGTCATATTTTTTGTGGTTAACTGAAGCAACAACATAGGCAAAGAAACAAGTGTACATATATATATATACTATGTTTTGTCTTCATATGTCATATGTGTAATAGCTTTTACTGTCCAAATTCCAAAGAAATGAAGTCATTATATATTTTTAATGTATTATATAAAAGTAGCCTGCCTATTATGGTGTTAGGTCGTTATTTTTTTCTATTTGGAATTAAGTGTTTGGCAAATTATTTCAGGTTTTGAGTTTAGGGTTTGTCTTTTATTTCAGATTCAACTAATAGTATATAGCTTAATTTATATATTGTTAATTATAAATAGGATCGTCCATGATTTATTATTATATAACTGTGGTTAATTTATAGCCTATATAGCGCCTGCTGTATATTATACATAAATTATTGGAATGCCCATATTCATGATAATATTATTAGAAGCATGCTTAGTTAAATTCATACTGTAACATGATGAACCCACTCACTCTCTCTCGCGGGTATGTATATTTACATATACACATGCACTTGCTCTTTTGATATATTTTTATTATAATAAATATTTTGATGAAAAATGGATAATAAATAGGTCGTATTGAGGAAAAAAAAAACTGATTTTGAAAGTTGAAACGATAAAGTAAAATGGAATATTGTAAGAATGGGTGAAAAATGAAAATAATAGTAGGTGAAAAGTTATGATAGTGCGGACACAATGCTTATAAGCATCACGTGAATCCAATTGGGTCCCCCGATTCTTGAAAAAAATACCACTCATTTATCTATCAAACCTATAAATTTTCTGAACGTTGGAGATTGTTCCAAAGCTTCTGTGTAAGTCCGAAGGGGACCATTCATAGACTCTTTGATATCCGATTCGGTACCTTACTTACTAGCTAGCTCTTAATTTTGATCTAGATATCAATGAGTTTACATTGAGATATTATATTCTATATTTATTTTACAACGTTGACAAGTGACACCATAAAATTTTACGAAACAAATCAAATTTGTTTTAGTGGATAAATTCAAACACCCAATATCCAATTAATTTTGTATTTAAAATATCAAAAATACTAATCCATACGATACAATTATACAAAACAGATTATAAACACTCATAATAAACATTTTATTTTCTTCGACTGCCAAAAGAATAGTTCGGAATCTTTCATGGTGGCTCGTAGGACCCATACTCATTGTCACATTACATAAATTTTGAATTTGATAAATGTATACTTCAAGTTGCTTTGACATTCATTTTCTTGTCCATTGAATAAAGAAAGATGTTAAAAGAATATATTTATAACCTGTATAATTCACAGATGCTCAGCTAGCTCATCATAACGTAATAATAGTGGGCCCATTATATCTTATTAAATCATAAGTGGGCCTTCCTAATTCCAAATCAAAAACGTCTTTTCCCGGAAACGACGCCGTAATAAAAAAGGTCAAAAACCGTTATATTCTCTCCCGCGCTAAGAGAAAAATCAAATATTCCAACTTTCAAAAAAACTGAGAATTCGATTCTCACTAACTTTTCTTTTCTTTTATTCCTCTGTACGTCAATGCAGCTATTTGATAAATTCTTCACCTTTTTGAATTCTGGAAACAGAGCTCATGATCGTTGGAAATTCAAGAAACAGAGGTGGATTACAGAGATATACAGATCTCTGATTGTGATGCTGAAGATTATTCAATGAAATCTGATTCCTATAACGAAGAACAGAGCTCAAATAATGAACAAATGGTAGAAGCGTTTCGTAACTTGCTTCTCCTCCATGGCCACTTACCTTCGAAGCTCGAAGATCATAACACACTTTTCAGGTAATGTCAGAATCATCATCCTATAATACCCAAAATTCCTGGTTGAATTTTCGGCTCAAATTGTTTCTGATATTAGGTTTCTGAAAATGAGGGATTTTGATCTGGAGAAATCCAAATATGCGTTTCTCAGTTATCTGAAATGGCGAGTGGATTCTAAAGTGGATATGATCTCTAAGGTAAACAAAAATATGAGCTTTTTAATTTTGGGTTTATTTTTTGTTAACTAGATCACAACCTGTTCGACGAAATGTCTGACAGAAGTTTAAATTTGAGGAATATGGTGAAGTGAAGAAACATTATCCTCATGGGTTTCATAAGGTAGATAAAAGTGGTAGACCAATTTACATTGAGAGAATTGGGATGGTTGACCTGACCGCGTTTCTGAAAGCTACCACCATTGAGAGATATGTTAAGTACCACATTAGAGAACAAGAGAAAACGTTAAGCTTGAGATATCCGGCGTGTTCAATTGCTTCAGAGAAACATGTTTCATCAACCACAACTATTTTGGATGTCTCAGGAGTGGTAAGCGAAGCGTCGATAAATACATTTTTGCACCTTTTGGTATGCCTTTCTTGTAGATGAAATGTTGTTATATATTTTGTGTGGGTCTTGGAAAAGGGAATGTCAAACTTCTCAAAAACTGCGAGATCTCTCTTCATGGAAATTCAGAAGATAGACAGTAACTACTACCCTGAGATAAGTAGATTTTCAGATTCATTTCCAGCTTCATGAACATTAATGCTTCTAATTTTGATTGGTTTGGCTCTAGACTTTGCATTGCCTTTTCGTTGTCAATGCCAGTTCTGGATTCGGGATGTTGTGGCTTGCTCTCAAGACCTTTCTCGATGCTCGGACATTGGCCAAAGTTCAGGTAAGAATATGACTTTTGATGCTTGTTTGTTGGTTTAGTCACAAACAAATATTTTACCAGAAATATGTTTGTTGTAGGTCCTAGGACCCAACTACCTTGGAAAGCTACTTGAAGCAATAGATCCAAGGTCTAAAAATCTTTTTCGGATTTGTTTCGTAATTGCGTTGGAATCTCAGCATTGTTTGTGTTTGATGTCACCAAAACAGCAACTTACCGACATTTCTTGGAGGAAATTGCACTTGTTCAGATCATGGAGGGTGTCTTTTCAGCGATGAAGGACCTTGGAATGATCCAGACATCAAGAAAAGGATCCAGGTTTATGCCAGAACCATTGAATTCTCCCATTGAAAACGTATCACAGTTATTTCCAGTAAAATTGGATTATTTGTTCGATATGTATAGGAGACTTCCACAGAGGGAGATGCTGATTCAGAGGGGCAAACGATGGGCAAAGTCTCAGAAGATTCTCTAGCCAACCAAAAAGTATGAATAAAGGATATATTGTAAATGAAAGTTGAATTCTTGAATTCAATATAGAAGTTGATTAAGAAACTAATGGAATGCAGGAAGGCGCAGACAAGAACATGATTACATTGAAGAAGTATGCTTCCCTGAAAGCTGCTGCTAAAGAAACTCAGCAGGTGAAATTACTAGCAATATATACACATTTCAGCTACTATTATAGAATAATATATAGTTTCAAGAATCTCTTGTCTGTTTTGTGTGGTTGGTTCTTGCAGAGAATTGAAATGTTGGAGATCTCACTTCATGAAACAAAAAAGGTAAAAGAGAGACATGAGAAGCTAATGGCTACACAGCATTTGAGCTTTCAGTTACAGTTTCACTTGTATACGCTTAAGAGTCAATGATCTTTCTCATATTTTTCAGGTCTTGAATGGACTCGCAGAGATCATTGAAGCCATTAAACCGAATCAAATGCAAACCGGTTTAGAACGTAAGACTAGTTAAGAAAATGTCCGGTTTGATGAGCTGATGATGATGACGATGATGTGTAGAATCCGTACTACGGCGATAAATGCAATCATGTGTGGAGCCAATCTGTCTCACATGCAACTGCACGTGTGATCTCTGCACTTTAACTTTCATCTCTCACATTTATTTCTCTATTTTTTATAACTCTAATTCCACAGCTCCATTTGATTCTCTTCCCGATGACAAATGCTTCATTCGAATAACAATATTCATTTCATGTTACTATTTTATTTACACTCAAATCATTTCGAGTAAAAAGACCTATGTTACACAATCATATACTAGATTATAAATTAGCACAATATCAAGATTTGACAGTGATGTAAAACAGAAGACTTGACCATCATCATTCTTCATCATGGCCATTCATTTGAACAAAGAAGAAAAGATGCAAACTTTATAGAGAAGAGTGTGAATTTCATAAAGCTTCTGCAATGGAAAATTTACAGATTGCTACACCTAAACTTTTCCACACCACAACACATCACATCTTAAATTTCAACATTCATGGCAACGTGGACAAAAGAAACAATCAAACAGATGAAAAATAAACTTCCTTTTTTAAGCTTTCTACAATTGCAGCCAGTTTCTCTATCAAGAAGAACAACATCCACCTTTCTTGGACTCGTCCTGCGCTTCTGATGGAATCACAACTTTCTTGCCATTGCTGAGTGAAGCAGGATCTTGCTTGTTTAACTCCTGTGAGCTCATCACTTTCCTGCTCAGTATGTTGTATATCTCCTTCACAACCGTCTCAAATGCTGCTGCCACGTTCGACGAGTCTAAAGCCGATGTCTCCATAAAGAAAAGACCTTGCGCTTCTGCCAAAGCTTTCCCTTCTGCTGTTGACACTTCTCTCAAGTCCTTCAGATCCGACTTGTTGCCCACCAGGATGGTAACAACATTCATATCAGAGTGTGCTGCAACAGTTTCGTATTGGGAGATTGTTTAGTAGAAGATATAAAAGAAAGATTGGAGTTTTTTTGTGTGTGGTTTCTTACTGTGCAGCTCGTTGAGCCATCTACCAATGCTGTGGAATGTCTGTCGTCTGCTGATGTCGTAAACCAGAAGTGCTCCAACTGCACCTCGGTAATACGCAGAAGTGACTGCTCTGAAACGTTCTTGACCTGCTGTATCCCATATCTGAGCTTTGATCTCCTTTCCATTAATATCCATCTTCTGTGTCTGAAACTCCACTCCAATCGTCGACTTTGAATTGGGATAGAACTCATCCCTCGCAAATCTTGCAAGCAAATTTGATTTCCCTACTGCAGAATCACCAATCAGAACAATCTTAAAGAGGTAGTCTTCACTCTTATCGTCCTCAGCATAGAAAGCCATTTCCTTTTTTATGCTCAAGATTACCCCTTCTACAGAACCATATCTTTACCAGTAGCTTGTAGCCCGTCTACAAACGCTAAGAACACAAATTGAGGAAGAGGGAAGACAAGAATAAGTAGAGATGGCAAAAGAAAACTTGAGAAACAGGAAAGATTGAGATCTAAGAGTTAAGAAAAGAAGAGACAAGAGAATCTTTTAAGATCACCTGTTTACTTGTGGTAGCTTCCTAGAAGGTTCTGTGGAACAAAGTTGACTAAATTTCCAAACGTCTTAACCTCTCAACCACCCTAAGAAAATCTATAACAAGCAAAAGATTCAGCACATGGATCTAAACTAAGGACACCAATACAAGTTACCTATTCTATCAGAAAGCTGGATCTGGCTCTTCACCACCTCCAACAGAAACTTGTCACACAAGCTCACTTAGCCTATATACAACACAAGTAAAGCAAACTTTAGTTATGATATCACACTAATAATCTGAGTTAAAGTCGGTAGATACTAAACTATTCACAAGGCATGAAAGCCTCCAATAAGAAAGCAGAGAAATATTCTCTTTATCATAAAGAAAAACAGAGTTTAGACAGAAAAGACAAACGCGGGCCCAATGCAACTAGCAATACTTATCAGTTGATCACACAAAATGCAAAGCTAAACACTGATAGAAATTCTGAGTCTTGTCCTTAGGGCTCACATTAAAGATGAATTGAGTAATTGATTGCTGTAGATATCAATTCTGCATGAACATGAAATCTTCAAAAACGTAATAAGATAATGAAGGTAGGCCACATTTTTTTCTAAAAAAGATGATGAGACATTTGTAACAGAGAGGATTATAAACACCAAAGTCGAATTTTTTTACATAAGAAACTGTCTAAACCCAAGCAAGAACCCATTTCTCTAAAGAGAAGAAAGAGTCAAAGAGAGATTGTGAGATTTCTATTAAACAAAACAGAGCGTTGTAATAGAAAATTGAGTGATAGAGAATTCCAAAGTTACAGGAGAGATCACAATACATTCCTTGTCAAAAAGTTAGACTACACACACACATAGAAACGCTTATGATCACAAATTCGCAATTTTTTGCAGACCCATTTTACAAAATAGAAGAAAAACCCAAATTTACAGGGATAATCAATCATAAGGTGAAAATGGGGGAAAAGAAAAATGTTAATTTTCTGGGGAAAAATGGTGAGGAAAAGAGAATTACCTTGTTGAAGCAACGAAATTGGGTAAAAGAAGAAATGGATCGAAAGAGGATCCACAAAAGGAATCGGAAAACGAAGGGATTCAACGCTTCTTCTGGAAATCAAAGACACGCAGTAACTGAGAGAGAGAGAGAGAGAAACAGACCGGAAATTTTCCATTTCGGTTCGGATTTGTAATAATGATGGGCTGAGAATTAAAAACATTTTGGGCCCTTAATGGACCCCTTTTTTACCTATTTTATCATAGGCATTGCTTTTTTTTTTTACCGTCGTTCTAGTTTTATTGGTCGCAGAACTTTAGTGATTATTTTATTCATTATTTGTAATTTCGTATGTTGTTGCCTATTGGGTTGATGGTTTTGTAATTTCACTAAAAAAAATCATTTTTTTTTTGGAAGGGCACGTTAATGGTCTAAAGATTTATACACCAAGTTTGAAGTTCGATTTTCAGTAAAATCACCATTTGTAATAGGACTAAAATTTATGATGATTAAAGCAAATAACTTTTTATTCAAAATTTTACCTATTATAGACTCTAGTGTTATAAGGACTATTGATATTTAACAATTTTGTGCAATCCACACCTAAGCCCATATAAAAGTGTAATTCAAACAGAGCCCAGCTACACCTAAAAATCTAGTGGGAGGAGCATCATGTGGCAGGTAATAATTGGAGCGTTGACAAAGAAAGGCATTATCACATCCATGTGATTAGCAGTTGAGATTTTGGTCGCGAAGCTAAAACACAACCACTTCCGTTAAATCTCTTACAAGCTCGGCGTCTGGTCCAATCCAAACTCATAAAGAAGATTCTTAATGTGGTGTGGTGTGGTGTGGTGGAAGTTTGAATTAAATCACAACAATGAAACTGATGTTTATATTGAATTAGTGCACATGCACAACTTTAGTAGTTGGATATGTTTTGCTCTTTATTACGCTACAATAATTCCCCTCTCTAGTGACTAGTCTACTTTATCAATTAAAAACCTTAAATTACGCCACTAAACTTATGATTTTTTGACCATGATATGTTAGTATTTGTTTGTGTATCGTCTTTGAATCATCCCAAGGTTTTAACAACACGTTTTGACAAACAAAATACACATATGATTCTTTACATATTTTAGTAAGCTCCATAATTTTATCATCCCAAATTTAGCATATGGTCTAATTAATAGGGCCGAAATGTTGTGAATATAGCAATGAAAAACTTTCTATGAAGAACAGAAAAAAAAAAAAAAAAAAAAAAACACGAGAAATGTTCATAAAAAAGTTGGTGAGGCAGGCGTGAACTGGTTTTTCAACATGAAGATGACCCATTCACATATTTATTTTTTTAACCAATTGCTATTTACTTTTCTTATGGTAATACTAATTTGTCACATTCTATTACTTTTTTGGTTTTTGCTTAAGAGAGTTAAAGACTTCAAGGAAGAAATACATTACACGTCAAACTTTTTGGGAAATGAACACTTCATTAATTTATAATGTTTCTTTACATTACTCTACGGTAAACATTGCAATTGAATCTGACAGATGAACAAAAAAAACATAAAATGAAAAAAAAAAGAAGAAGAAGAAGAAGAAGAAGATAGAAATATGAAGAAAGGAGAGAAAAGGACAAGTGTGATCATGAATAGAATTGAGAATAGAGAAGATTCTTTATTAAGACAGATTAACTAACAAACCTAACCCTACTTGTTCCACTTTCTATTTATACTTAATCTCCTTTCTTCTCTATTCTGAGTATTCTTCTTCATACTTAAATCTCATTCTTCTTCCTCCACTCTTAACTCTAAGTTTCTGTTTCCATGGCCAAATCCTTAAGTCTTCTCCTCTGTTTCTCTGTTTTGATCTTCACCATCACTAAATCCACCTTGGCTCAAACATGTTCCAACTACAAATTCTCTAGCAACCTTCTATTTAACTCTTGCAACGACCTCTCTGTTCTTGATTCCTTCCTCCACTACACTTACGATTCTTCTTCCGGCAATCTCCAAATCGCATATCGCCACACGAAACTCACATCCGGGAGATGGGCGGCATGGGCCGTGAATCCCACATCCACAGGTATGATTGGAGCTCAAGCCATTGTGGCTTATCCACTATTAGACGGTACCGTTAGGGCTTACACGTCACCCATCAGTAGCTACCAAACGAGTCTCCAAGAAGGTGATCTGAGTTTCAACGTCTCTGATATCTCTGCCACTTACCAAAACGACGAGATGATCATCTTTGCAACTCTAAATCTTCCACTTACGAATAATGGAATCATTAATACATTGTGGCAAGATGGGTCTCTCTCAGGGAACAATCCTTTGCCTCATCCAACTTCTGGCAACAATATCCGCTCTGTTTCTACTCTTAATCTTGTCTCCGGTGCATCTGGATTCACTTCCACCGGAGGAGGAGGACATTCCAAGCTCAGAAAACGCAACGTGAGTTCATTTTCATGTTTGTTAGGAATCTCACATATGAAATGAGAGGAACCAATCACATCTTTGTTAATTTGTAGATACATGGAATACTTAATGGAGTGAGCTGGGGAATAATGATGCCAATAGGAGCAATCATTGCTAGATACTTAAGAGTCTCTAAATCAGCAGATCCTGCTTGGTTCTACCTTCATCTCTTCTGTCAATCTTCTGCTTACATCATTGGTGTAGCCGGTTGGGCCACAGGTCTCAAACTGGGCAGCGAATCAGCCGGGATTCAGTTTAGCACTCACCGTGCTATAGGGATCACTCTCTTCTGCCTCGCAACAATTCAGGTAGGTTTTAACTAACAGTACAGTGAGTTTTTCATTTCTCATTAAAAACAAAAATGATGCATAACTCAATTGCTTGTGTATCACGTTAGGTGTTTGCTATGTTTGTAAGACCTAAACCAGAGCACAAGTATAGACTCTACTGGAACATCTATCACCACGCCATAGGCTACACCGTGATCATCCTTGGGGTAGTGAATGTTTACAAAGGACTAGACATATTGAGCCCTGAGAAGCAGTGGAGAAACGCTTACACAGCTATAATAGTAGTACTAGGCATAGCCGCGGCTGTGCTCGAAGCTTTTACTTGGTATGTAGTCATTAAGAGAGGGAAAGCAGATGGATCTACCAAAACGGGTCAGCAAGTAGGCAACGATGGTCGATCTCAATACGCATAGACTTAGTGTAAAAGATTAGAGAGTGGATTTTATGTTGGTTGATTTTGGTTTGCTTTTGGGTCTCTCTACATGTATTGCTAGATTAAATTGATACATATATATATATATATATATGATGTTCAATAGTTGTTGAAGTTGAATGGACCATGAAGACTTGACTCTTGTGCTCTTTTACAACATTTCACGATGTGTATATGTGAACTACTGAAAAAGCCATTTTATTTCATCGACAGTGAAGGAGTGTACATGTGAATACATAATTGAATAAATATCTTCTGTGTATGTGTTTGTGTGTGTGAGAAAGTGAGAGATAGAGATTGGTTACCTAATAAACGAAAACAACAAGAAGCTTCAAAAATGTATTTTCGAGTGTTTTAAAAGGGAAGGGAAGGCTGATTTGAGGTTGGTTTGTTCAAGCAAGATCTCGTGGCTCAAGAGCTGCGATTTCTCGCAAAACCTGACTCTTGTCTGCTTCAAACCTCTCGTCCTCTGCCACCAAAATAGACCAAACAAAGCATTAGTATTGAGGAAGAGAAAGATCAGATACAAGTGTGTCAGTTAACAAGATCAATTTCATACCTTTGTCTGGTTTCAAATCAGCCAACAATCTCAGAAGCTTGCTTCTGTTTGCCACCAGAATGTTGACTATATCTGCAGGCTTGTTTTGGTTCGCTGCAAATAGCTGTACAACACCAAAGATAATCTCAGTGTACTGACAATTATCATCATTATGTTCCAATTCTGTAAGGTAGAAAAACTATGTACCTTGAAAACATGGAATGCTTCTATTTGGATGCTCTTGCTTGATTCCTGTAATCCAAAAGGATTTAGTTTAGTTCCCAAACCATTATAATCAAGAACATAAAGATTAAGGAAGGTAAAAACAGCATCATACTCTGAGAAGATTCATGAGAATCCTCAAGTTATCCCTTGAGCTAACATATTTCGTCATCACAGCTGAATTTGATCGATCCAATAATATATCACCCAACAGCTGTTTAAGATTTTACACAAAACAATACATCAGTGATCAGATTTATCAGCCCACTAATATTGTTTTAATGCTTAAGACTCTTGTATAAGTTACCATACCTTAATAGCTTGCCGTCTGGTTATATAATTACTTGATTCAAGAAGCTTTGAGTTGTAGTCTGCAAAAAACTGCAAAACCAAAACGTTTGAGATTATACTAGTCTAATGCAAGACCTTGAGAGCATAAATCACAATGTTTCTGCATTCAAGCACAAATCAAGGCGTTGTCAGAAAAACTTACCCAGTCTTCATTCTTGGTGAGAAACTCGGCAACAGTAGACTTATGCCTTGTTAGCAGTTCCTGTGAAAATAAAATTACATTTTATGATTGTAAGTTTGACATTTGATAGTGCCAGTCAGGAAAAGATCCAAGAGAAAATGCAAGACTTTTTTGGTAGTATTTAGGAACCTTAAAAGTAGCAGCAGCATCGGCAGCAATGTCGAAATTAGGAAGCTGTATGTAATCAAAGAACTTCTTTACATGCTCAGACTCCAAAACATATCTGAATCCAAGAAAATTGTCTGTTAGTAAACCCATCTCCACTATCTCTAAACCAATAACTATTTCACAGGTCAATGAAATGATCAAATGATCTCACTTGGCAACAATCTGATGGCGGATGCACTCCCTAAACATAGCACCATAGTGTAAAGCCATGTCTGTGTTCTCGAATCTGACACAAAACATGGTAAAAAGGAGGAATCTCTCAAATTGGAAACTACCAAGTAATCAACTTCAATGATATGATCTGACCAATAATAATAGTAATCCCTCACCCTTCAATCAAAACATCCATAAGATCAATATTGGCTTCAAGATAATCAGAAGAAATCAAACGTGAATTAACTTGTTGCCTCTGTAGATTTGCAACAACTTGTGTAGCATCTTTCCTAGCCTAATAATATAAAAAAACACCAACTTCACAATTCAATCATCGAATTCATCTCCAAAAATGAAATCTTCCAATTGAAAAAAAAATCTAGAAAAATGTTACCTCCAAGTTGAGTTTAGGAAGACATGTAATCAAAAGACGTAAAGTATCCTCTTTGAAAAATTCTTGAGTCAATTGAGCACAAGCTTCAGCTACAGGCTCAGCCTCACTGTTTCCATAAAGAATCGATTTCATATCACGAATATTCCGGCTTAATTCCGCCATCTGTAAACCACAAAATTCAATAATTCAACAAACAATGGAACTAAATTGAACATTAAAGACTCAGTTTTTAGGATTCAACAGAATGAGAAAGTTGAAACCTTTTCTTCACGTTTGGATTCTTTAAGGTCAGGTAAAGAGTTAGATCGATCAGCATAAAGAAGAAGATCGCGCGTTTGTCGGACGAGGTCAAGAGGAGTTCGTGGTTTAGACTTAAAAAGCCCTTTCATTTTAGCACCGGCGAGATCAGATTGATCGGAGGGTTCACCACCGTAGCCAGTAGTTGAAGAAGAACTCAAGCTTCCGGTGAGGTGCTGTGACGGAAGCCTCCTCGTTGATGAAGAGGAGGAGGCTTCACGTCCAGCACCTCTCGTTGACACGCACGACCCTATCCTTACACCTTCACCCTTCCTTCCCCCTTTAATCAAAATTCAGACAAAACCAAAATCTGAAGCTTTGTTTTTTTTGTCTGAATGGATTGTTTCCTATATCTTCTCGGCTTTCACCATCTTTCTCTCACGGCCTCCATTTTTAGCAGACAAATGAGAGAGACAGAGACAACGCTATTTTTTTCTCTTATGAGTCCTTTCTCTTCCTTCCTTTGTTGGATTTCAAAAACTAATTTTGTTTTTGTATTTTTTTGTGTCATTTTATTATTTATATATATATATCCTATAAATCAATTGTTCTTGGGAAATTCGAATCGTTTAATCACGAATTCAGACACTCTGTATTTACATTATTGCATAGAAAATCTTGTTTTTTTTTTTTGGTTTGTTAATATGATAGGAGTTGAAGAAGGTAGTTGGATAAAGAGAGATCACATGGATGGACCAAGACAATTGACATGTTCACTTTATACCTTCCTACTTCCCCTCCCTCTCACATGTTCTCTTATTATGTCTCTTTGTAATTGACTTAGTTATTAATTTATTTGTTTAGTGAATAGTGATTAATTTGTTTATTTATACATCTTCCACTAGTCTCGTGATCCATAATCTGTGTATAACCAGATTATCCTGCATGATTAGCGGATGTTAAACACTTGTACAATTATCATTTCTTCAGTTTAGCTTAGCCCATCCAATACGACATTTTGAAAACCAGATAATACATAAATTATATTATATAATTATAAAAGAAAACTATGGTCGTTTGATGAGATTTTTATGATTGTGTGTGATAACCCAAAATGATTTCTGCCAGCGATTCAAAACTTGCAAGTCACGATACCCCCTAAGCCTCTGTACTTGCTGCCATTACCAAGATTGGTGCTTGTTAGCAAGACGGTAATTATTACCAAGTGTATCTGCTTCGGAAAGGTTCTTCACTGGTGATGGGGAAAGCTAATGAATAGAAATTGAGCTATTTTTCCTCTTCTTGTGAAATATATATATGTTTATCACTAGTGAATCTATTTTAATTTGGCTGTTCTAATCCTCATTTGATGGATGTAACTAGAGTTGTTTATAGCTTGGTGTGTGGAATTATGAGTTCATGTGGGAACTGATATATATGGTTTCAGTTCTTGAGTTCAGTTGCTTCTGGCCTCGACTCTTTTGTTTTGTTTTGTTTTGCTAAAATGCATATTTTAGATTCTTGAATTCACATTTGTTGATCCTTGATATCTTCCTTTGTTGTTTTGATTTATGTTTTTTAGAGGAAAAAAAGACCCGAGTTATTTTACATTGAGGAGCCTCTATTGTATATTGATGGAGCTCATCATGAGAAATAGGGAATTTTATGATTTACTCATGCAGTTTTTGCAGATTTTTATGTACTCAATATAAATAAGTGACATGAGTTGTAAATTTTTATGTTCAAACCTCTCAACAATTTTTATTCAAAACAAAAAAACTATAAAGTGTCAACAAAAACAAAATTCACATGTTTTCTCTTGTCTCCTCTGTAATTGATAAATCTCTCACTCATAAGTCTCGTGACCTATACATACACATCAGATTATCCGGCTTAATTAGCGGGTGTCCAAAAACTTGTTCAATTATCATTTCTTGAAACATGAAAACAAAAATACAGAAAATATTAATTTATTTAACTTTTCTTTTTTCTGCAATATTTTTTTAAATATCGGACGGTTACATGTAATTAAAACAACTCAGAAGAAACGACGACCATGATTGGCTGGTTCGAAGGAAGTGAGATTTCTGAATTTCATCCATGGCTTTTCCCATACAATCGCCACGTAATTCTTGCTTGCTCCTCCGCCGTCATTAGCCGCCACCGTAAGCCGATAATTCGTGCCAGCGACCACCTGAGTCTCGCCTCGAACAACCGTCTCGAACTTGAGTCCCGCTTTGCTCTGATAGTTGTATTGGGAGACAGCGTATTCACCTATCTCTACGACATGAGGGTCCTTAACGTCGCTGATGGGACTCCAACCGCCGACACGCGCCGCCGCAGAGGCGTACAGAGGGAGGAGGACGACGAGAGAGAGGAGAAGAAGGAAGATGACCTTGTTGTTCATTTTTGCTTTGTAACCGTTGTTTCTTCAAGAAATTGATTATGGCACGGATCAGGTTTTAAGGGCTTCTCTTATATGTACTAGAGGTTTCGACACGTTGCTTGACGTGGCCCGGATTTATTGATTTCTTGCAGATTTTTTGTTTTTTTCTTATTACTAATAAATTACATTAGATAGGCAAAAATGTTTAATAACATTTATTAGACTTTTTTTTGCTTTGTATTTTCAAAATATATAATGTTTTAGGTAAATAATTGAAACTCATAATTTCTTTTGATTGTGGGACAATACTATTGGTTATATCTATATATAAAAATTAATGAGGTATATCCTCTATTATAATTTGATATCATTTTTTTTTTGTATTTTGCATTGGCCAACTGTTACTTACAAAAATAAATACCCAAAAGGATTGCTTTCTATAATTCATAAATAATACATATAAGTATTAATTAAATACATAAATATAGCAAAAAAAAAGGACAAAGAAAACACATAAATGAGTGTAACAAAAAAAAAAAAAAACAATTACAATTGAAAGGAAACAATGCATTGACGTTTGTTTAATTGTTTTTTTTTTTTTTTTAACATCTGGTATAACTGATTAATATTGGAACGGTTACAAGGATCGTCATGGAGCAACGACAATAACATTGGTCGGTGCAAACAAACTACACCCAAAACCACACAAATTGGTTCAAACAACGCCAATAAGAAAGTTAGAAAGAAATAACAAAAACTACTCTTACCACTACTAAACAGAAAGTAAACTTATTTCATACTCAAAATGTTCATCCAGCCATGACGGTGCTCCCATTTCTACATAAGAATGCATGTGGGGATGGTTAACTGCACTTTGGGCAATGAGAGAAGCTCCTCTGTTAGCTGAAGAAAATTCAAGAACAAACCTCCAACATCTCAACTTCTCCAAAACTACCAATAATTTAGCCCTTTGAAAAGCAAAAGAGGGTCACGCCTTTGGTCTGTTGAGTGCTCCAATTATGCTTGAGTCTTCTGCTGCAAAAATCACCTGATCATAGTGATGAGATCTCATCGCCTCCACCGCCCAGTGGTAAGTCTTTAGATAGGCTTTACTTTTGCTTGTAACCCCCGCAAAGGCTTGGCGACTATGCAGAAGCACCACCCCTTCTTCATTTTTGAGAATCCAAGCGCTTCTTGCCACCTGTTTCTTTTTAGACTACGCCACACCAATATTGTATTTGATCCATGATGCTGGCGGTGGCACCCACCCGTTTTTAGCTTCATCTTCGGTAGCATTGTTTTCTTCTATCTCTTGTTCCACAATTTGCGCCAAAACCCATTCTTCAGAATCTTCTTCTATCTTTTTTTTGAGTTTCCATAAGATGGAAGATTTTACCTTAAAAAAAATAAGTTTCTATTTTTTCATATTTTCCAAAGAATCTATGGAAATAGTCTGCTTATTTCCTTTGGTATTCCTCCTTTTAATTGTTTTGTTTCTTTCCTCTTTTTTTTTTATGCATGTAGAAAACCAAAAACAGATGAAGTAGGGCCGACACGCTGGATAGTGACGTGGCGGAATCTTGATAGAGATGAGATATGGTATGGACAAGTAGGACCGCTAGATTGACACTAGTAGCTACCATTTCTCCAACTAGGCAACTAGTTGTATAAAAATATAGTATTTGCTTTGACACTAGGAATCTAGTGGCGGCACACAACATATATATTGTTTTTGTAAAAATCTCAAGAACTTGTATTTTATTGTTTTAACAATGTGCATCTGTGGATTTATATTTCAAATTTTCAATGGTGGTGACACATAACAACAAGCACAACTATATTTCCATTACTAATTAACCCTTGATTATATATACACATAAAAATACTAAACTTACCGGTACTTGGAAGCACAAAGGAAAGCAATCGTACCGGAAACTATAATCGATCTGGCGGGTTACAAAAATGGGGCGGTTTGTGAATTTTGACCATATCTAAATTTCCCATTCCACCACCATCCATGGACCATATCTACGTATATTACAATGAATCAATAGTGTCATCCATGGTCTTTGTTTGCTTCGCTCACAAAACTAAACTCCTCCCTTTGATGCAAAAACGTAAGCCCCTGCCATGTGATGTATATATATATATATAAGTAAACTAGAATAAAAATATAAGTTATAAAGAAGAACGTTTTGAGTAAAATTAGGAAATACCAAGAGTGGGCATCAAGATAGAGAGAAAGGCAGTTCCGGCGATTTTGAGAGGCAAGCCTGTCTTGATCATGTCTTTAATCTCAATATGTCCTGTCGTGAACCCAACGACGTTAGAAGGTGTTCCCGTGGGAAGCAAGAAAGCGAACTGAGCCCCAATAGCACCTGGAACCATCAAGAGCAAAGGATGGATTCGCATGGTCTTTGCAATCTCGATAAGCAACGGAACAAGTAATGTAGTGGTTGCGTTATTGGATGTGAACTCGGTGATAGTAGCAGCAATGAGACAAACGGTTGGAGCAATGGCCCAATAAGGAGCTGTTTCAAGAAAGACAAGTCCTTTAGATAAAACTTCAGCTAAGCCACTTGTTCTTACTCCATCAGCTATAGCAAATCCAGCTCCTAATAACAACACTATGTTCCATGGAAGTTTCTTGCATTTGCTCCAATCCATTAACTTCTCTCCTTTCTTAATCTTGTTTGGGATTATAAACAGCAACGTTGCCATCATCACACTCACTGTTCCATCCCCGGCTCGACCGTTGAAGATCAAACCCCAACCGGGAATATCGTCAGTTATATTTCTTGTCATCCATAACACAACCAACCCACCAAACACGGCTAAGACCATTTTCTCAGCAAATACCATTGGTCCTAACATCTCAAGCTCTCTTCTAAGATGAGATCTATGAAGATAAGGAGAAAGAGCTTCCCCTGCTCCTCTAGGACAATACAATACACAAAGAATACCCCAAAGCACTACAAATATGGAAAATGCTAATGGGAAACCAAAGAAGAACCATTGGCTGAAACTGATTGGATCAGCTTCAGGGAAATAACTTTTCCACATTCCAACAAGAATCAGATTCACTCCTGTTCCAGTGAGTGTGCTCATTCCACCAACTGCTGCGGAGTATATTACACCGAGCACCACCGCCCTACAAAACTTTCCCACTGCTGGAGGCACCATTTCCGATGACGACGATGAAGGAAGCCTTTGAAGTATCCCTGTAGCGACTGGCATCATCATGACTGCAGCAGCTACGTTGTGCATCCACATGCTCACGAACGCTGTTGTGGCACATATTCCTAGTAGCAGCAGCGGCGCGTTTAGTGGTTCGACGCAGAACACCAACGTTATCTTCATAAATTAGATTATCATTGTTATGTTATTAACATATCATAATTACATACTTGATATTTTAAAAAATAGATATAATTGGAGAGCTACACATAACAAAATTTAGGTATGTAAGCTAATAAGTAACATGGAGCCCGCACAAATCAAATCACACTCGTTGCTTTATTTACGTACGTGTCTCTCATCTATGTTTTTGGTCGACTTATAAATAAAATTATAGATTTCCCTATGCTCTGTGACTGATTCTCTCATCTGTTGTACAAACATGGACCACTATCCATTATTATATGTTAGTATAAATTTATAATTTTATAAGTGGGTATTCAATTGAAGCTCTCCACATAGTTAACGATCATAGTTATAATTAATTATACCGTAGACCGCACAAAATATTTGCACCACATCAAATATTCCAAATATAATTTTTTAAAGTTACGTTATTATTCTAACTCAAGAAAAGGTGTTAAAAAAAGGTGAAACTTCCATTAATTAAAAATAATAATCTTAGTTTTGTTTTTTTATGATAAAAGAATAATAATCGTAGTTGAATGAATAATTAAATATGCTGAAAAACGAAGAAGAAGGAGATAAAAATAAGACTGACGTTAAGGGCGAGCCGGCGATGGATGTTATAGTGTTCAACAGCGAGAGCGAGGATGAAACTACCAAGGACAAGGGAGATGACGTCATCCATGTAAGAACCTGCCACGTCATCCGCCGTCGCGATTCCAAAGAGAGGGAACAAAAAAAGCGGCGACATGGAGGTGATCGGCATAGGAACGGCCTCCGTTAACCACCACGCAAATATCCAAACAAGAACGCCGAGCATGTTTCTCGCCGTCGTTGTGTCCTCTCCGCCGACGCGTGCGCATAGACATACGACGGTGCAAAGAAGAGGACCAAGAGCGATGTAACAATTCTTCGGCGTGAATATTGTACGGAGATGTTGTCCCACCGTTCGCCGTTGGAATGGTTCGTCATTATGGACGACCGGCAAGAACGGAGATTTCAGATCGTCGGATTCAGCGACGGGGTCATGACCACCGTTCATTCTGGTAATTCCGTTTTTAATGGAAGGATGATAAAGAAAATAGAGAAATGTAAAGAACTATAAGAAGGGAAAGGAGCCTTTTTATAAATTTATTATTATTATTATTATTATTATTATTATTATTATTATTATTATTATTATTATTATTATTATTATTATTATTATTATTATTATTATTATTATTATTATTATTATGTGTTTGGCAAAAGGAAAAAAAAGAAAAAATACCGAATATGTGTTTATATGAGTCAATAATTTATAGAATTAATTTGTGTGGTCATTCGGTGTATAAGCGTGAGTGACACATGCAAAGGTGTGTCCATTATTATTTTTTCCCTGTAAAATGGGTTTTCTTCTATTTTCGTTTTAATTTGTATTGTCTTGTTAAGTAAAAAGTTATCAAACGTGTAATGTATGAGGGCCACGTCAATAAAAGAGACGGACTATTTTCTTGGAAGATACAAAATAGTATTATTGGACAATGGGTAAAATAGATAGAAAGGTCATTCTACAAGTGAATAATGATTTAATGACTTTTCAGTTTATATAAAGAAGTTAGTGTTTATTTATTTAATTTAATATATAATGGAACCATGAAAATGATGGTCTTAACATATTTACAAGTTACAAGTGGCGAAGCGGTATTGGCTTCTTAATTTTCTAAAGAATATATATATATGATTGATGACCCATAAGGACATTCGAGATTAAGATGACAAGTACTCATAAACATCTATTGCTAAATAAGTGTAGTTATAACTTATAAAGTACAACTTAGTATAGGGGAATCACTAATATTATTAATATTTAATTATAAGATTTATAGTTAAACTTACTTGTAGATTTATAATATTCATTAGAGTTGTTTTGTGTACCTGAAAATTTATAGGTTTGACTGATATATCTAATAAACAGTCTAATATCAGAGACACTTAAGCTAAATAAGTTGTCACAAAAATAATCATCAAACGCTTTAGAAAAACTAGTTGTAGTAGATTAGTAACGTTTACTTTTTGCAATTAAATTTTTTATCACATATACAATATACACTTTTCAAATGGTTAAGTATTCGAATGATAAAAAATAACGTTTTCACGTAATGAAAACGTGAAAAAGTGGTATATCAATCTTATGTATAAATTGTTCTTATGCTACCTACATGCTTTTATGGTTAAGCTTAAGAATTGAGATGTTATAGAAATGTTGAAAAAAAATAAAAATGAATGAAGAGCAAGAAGGAGAGCGAAACAGTTGGCAAAGAGTAAAGAAGGAGAGTGAGACACGTTATGATTTATGAATGCAACTTTTGGTACTCCTCTAGAGCCCAACTTCCCTGGTTCATACCTTCCTCTTTTTTTTGTCCTTTTTCTCGATTAGTAAGTAATAATAGTATTTTAATGATTATATAATAATGTATGTATGTAACAAGACAATGAAGAAATGTTCAAGAATGGACATGTATTTGAATGGTAACCAATCTTTTTTGTCTTCTATCAAATCTGTCTAAAAGATATATATATATATATATACTTGGTCTAAAGATAAGCACATACATGCATGTATATACATACTTCCGTACGATGAGTGTTATTTTGATCCATTAAGCCAAAAAAGAAGTAAGACTAAGAACTACTCCCTTAAATAATTGCATATAAGATATGATATGATATAACACAATAAGAGAGAAAGAGAGAGGTGTGGTACGAACTAATAATTTTATTTGAAGGGGTCCAAACAATCAGGGAGAAGAAAAGCCACTAGAAAGATGGCACGTGGACAGATCACAAATTGATGATTTGGATCATGAAACAATTTACTCAAATGGAATATTTGAAAGGTTGAAAGAAATAATATCTCATGATTCATGTGGCTGTTTTTTATTCCAACTCTTCAAAAGATATAAAGGATACTCTATGTACGCATTTTAAAATTTTTTAAAAAAGTTATAAAAATAACTGTAAAACATTATTTTATTTTCAAAATCAAACATTTTATTTGTATCAAAATTGTTCTAAAATCAAAAATTTAAATATTTTGAAAAATTTTCTTGATCCGTAACCCGGTGAACCGATCGAACCGGCCGGATGGCGGGTTAATAGCGGGTTTTTCTAGATTTTTTTGGTTTTTAAATTACTCGTTTTAAGCATGAAATCCAAACCGGAAGAATATCCGGGTCCCGAGTCAACCGGTCCGACCGGCCGGGCCGGTCCGGGTCTGAAAACACTGGTTATATGATTGAGTATCAACTAGTTCTAATCAGCTGAGGTGTAGTCTATATAGTCTCCAAACTTTACTCACTCTTATTACAAGTCAAATTCAATTCATTATTCCACACTAATCAAATTTCAAGATTATATTTTTATTTGTTTATAAAAGTCTCCTTTGTCACACCAATCTTTCAAGAGATGAATTTTTACCCGTATGTTAAATATAACGTCTCCACACAAATTTCTTTCCTAACCTTGATAGATAAAGAAATTTCTTGTCGTGATGAATTTTGACAGATAATTATTAGAGAAAACGAAGAGAAATACACAAAATGCGTAGAAGATTATACAAAAAGAGGAAAGGAATACTGAATACGTAATAGAGAAAAAAAAACAAGATTGAGTTCTACTTTGGCAAATTCAAAACGGAGACGAACAAGAACACGTTCAAGTTTATCTCAATGCCCCCACATGCGCTTAATTGCGTATCTGTCTTTTTTTCTGTAGCCGAGTCGTACTCGTACGAGACTCCTCAAACTTAGTCCGACACATGGCGTTTATTTCTAAAGATTACAAAATACGATTCAAGATTTGCTGAAACAGATGTCTTTCTCTTATGAATACTCCATTGGTCACTGTTAATTACAGAGACAACGCATATAATGAAACCAAAGTCATTTTTATTCTTTTGTCTTCAAGTTCTAAGCAGGAAACAACAAACATTTTGAAGAACAAAGCAGTGATGAAAACGGGCTTGAGTTTGATGAGCCAAATTCACTTGATGGGCCTCTCTATGGCTCTCCTCCAAGCTCCACTCTCAGGTTGTCATATGGATACACTCTTGGTGTCTGCAACAACACAATAAGAGATGATCATGACATGGAAAAACAAGTACCACAATGATAAGAAAGAAACACATAAGCAGAGAGATGAGAGATGCCATAGAACAACTTCTAGAGTAAAAGAAAGAGTAGCAATTCATCTCACGTATAGACAAGAAGCCAGAGAGTAACTTCTTAGCCCTTCTATAACTTGAAGTCCTTGGAAACAAAACTAATCATAGTATAGCTTTTGGTACAATGTCTATGAGGTTTGACCAGTGGCCACAAAGAGAACTAACTCATAGATTTTATCTGCTGATGATACACCTCTAAAGAGCCTTCATTGTTTTTGTTACACGTGTATGAGCTTAGAAATTATTTAGTTCCCACGAACATTGTGGGTCATTCTTTCAAGTGTTTCTCCTACATAGGACAGGATGATCCATCTATTCAAGTAATTTGATGAGAACCATGAGCAAACAGCAAGTTCATAAAGAAGCTAAATGCAAAGGCTGAAAGTTTTAAATAGTGCGGCATAAAGCAAATTAAGGAAAGAACACATTGACCACATTGTGTTATCTAAGTATATTTTTGGTGGATTCTAACATTTTCTTCCCACATTTCGTTGATGGGTATCTGAAGATTCCAGTCAGAAATAAGCCTATACCAAAGTCTATCTTTCAAAGTTCAGATTTTGTAGCATAATCAAGACAATGTAGTAAATCACACTCACGACAACGTAACGAGTCTCAATTTAGTGAAAAGTTGAAAGATTTAGACTTACAAATGGAACCTTTGAAGCTTTGTCATTGAAAACAGCGAGTAGACCAAGAGTCGCAAAGAACCCTAGACCACCACATAACCATCCCAATGCTTCATACTGTTCATTCATCATCCAAAATTCAAATCAGAAATAAACAATTTGATTTATGCTGAAAAAAACATCAGAAATTAGAATTCGTAACCTAACCTTTCCGACGGTATCAGCAATTCGATCTATGCAAGGTTCTGGAAACGCAGTTCCGTTGTCCCACGTTAACTCGTCGTTAACCGAAAGCTAATACGCAATAAGGGAGGAAAATAGTTTCAAAATCGAAAGAAATCAGAGAAGAAATTAAAGATATTTTTGACTCACCGGCTTATCGGGGACGATGTGTTTGCCGACGGGGAGACCCATTCCGGCGCGTTGGCGGAGAGAAGAACCAACGGATCGAGCTACGACGCCGTTTCCACCCATGATTCTTGACGCTACACCGCTCAATCTTCCTGCCATTTTCGCTCTTTTCGATTCTTTTCAGGTTTCTCTTAGGCGATCCAAATCAATCGATTAGATTAAAGAGAGGAAGGAGAGAGACGACACTACTGAAACAATTCCTCCAAAACGACGTCGTTTAAAACGTTCAATATCGCTGTATTCCCTTAAACGACGCCGTCTGAAAATGTCAATATTTGTTTTTTTGTTTGGTCTTCAAACTAGTTTGTTATTACAGAGAAGAAGCATCAGAAGATGTTTAACTATAACCAAATGTGACTATATATTATTTGTGAATCAACACATAATGTGACTAGTGTTATAACTTTAGCCAAATCATGATATATACAAAAAACTCATGTAGCGAATACAGAAGTGGCAAAAAGATAAAAAAAAGTTACAACATTTATCATCATCATATACTATTTATTCAATAGTGAGGCGAAGTGCCTTTGAGTCATAAGAAACTGTGTTGTTGTAATTATTACACTCAGAAGAGTTTATCTTGTAGAATGCTCTCCATTCATCGATGTTCTTCATCTGATCACATCTCAATTCTGGTAAGCATCTTCTCTCTACAATCTCTAGAATCTTCTCTGTTTTTCCCAGATGCAGAGCTGCTCCTCTCACTGATTCTTCCCTTACTTCTACAGCTGTTACCAAACACTTTATGGATATTACTTGTGCTACGTTGCAAAAGCAACCTGAAACTATGTCTGATATTGTGGTTTCCACCTTTTTTAACAAAGCTTCTCCTGTTACGAGGTCTCTTGATTCGTAGTAGAGTAGAATGGTTTGACAGATTCGGTACATGGAGTTGGCTGCTAGAATCTTGATGGGCCAATGAGAAGGCTTATGCTTCATGCACATCATCAGGTTCATCTGCCATGACTCTGAGAACTCTTTCTTTGCGATTTCAACGAGCTCCCGAAGAATTTCTTCTGGTTTTTTTTGTTGCTTGGATAGTTTTCGAAGATCCACATCAAACCACTTGTGATAGAGATCAACTCCTAGCCAAACTACCTCAGCAGTTTTCCTTAGGTTTGCTGACTCGCCCCCGGTATCCAGAACACGTTCAAACCTGTTGACATAGTCCAGTGCTTCCTCGACTGCATGGAGTAGCTTCTTCAGGGAGGAGGGCTTGACGTCAGGAAGAGCAACAGCAATGCTTGTGAGTGTTACCAGTGGGAGAGCCCAACAATTGGGTGGCTCTCCAGTTGCGGAAAGAGAAGCCACTTTGTAGCTGTCAAACTCTGCAATCCCTTCAAATCCTTTGGAAATGGGTGTTGTTGCTTCCAAAAGCTCTATCAGATTCATCGGTTGTTTCTTTCTGCCTTTCTCTATCCAAAGATCTGTTGCCTCACGGTTGCTCCGCACCATCAAATCAACCAGCTCGTCCTCAGCTTCAAGATGCAGGACAAAAGTCGCAAGGTCCTGTCTCGAGCTTGGATTAGAACCTGATGTTTCTGAGTCACCACCATGTGCAATAGTACTGCTGGTCCTTAAAGCGAAATAACAGAACACCAAGATTCTACTCACACAGAAGACAGAGATGTAGCGGATAATTTTGCTTGCAAATACAATCACATACTGTGTCCCAATACATACATCCAATATCCAGTGTTTTGTATCGTGTGCAATCTTCCTGCAGCGGCGATTTTTGAGGATCCAAAGGCTCAAGGGACGTTGCTTCTTCTCGGATAACCACTGTGTCCAGTAACTCTCAACTCGAAACTCATCTCTGTAATACTTCTTTCCTCTTATTGGACACCTGAAGTTCACAGCCGTGAACCATCTGATTGCAGGCGCAACAGTCCCTATTGCTACTGTAGTAGCCTGGCAAACAAGAATCAAAGAGGTTGTCCATTTGTAATCAGAATCTCCATTGCAAAACCCAAGAGACCTTGGCCTTAAGAAGTAACTCCTAACCATGGCTTCACCAAGCGTAATAGCACTCAATAGACAAAAGAAGCCAGAAGCAGTACAGGTGACAGAACGAGCCATCACAAACTGAGGGGTACTAGTATGAGCCATCATCCAAAACTTAGACAAATCTTGCTGAATTTTCTTAGCTACTGTTCTCTCTGTAGCCAAAGGACACTTGATCGCAACATCATACTTCTTCTTGTACTTAGCCTCCAAGATTCTTTTCGTGGTAGGGACTGTAGTAGCCGAGAAACACAAGATCATAAGCATAAGAAGCATGAGAAGGACCACCACAAAATGCTCTTCAGAGAAAACATAGATCGCACCAGTACCCAACTGAATACAGATGTTAACAACATCAGTGATTACAAGAATCCCTAAAGCCACAAGATTCATGAGAAGATCGTTGTTGTCCATTACACCTAAAGAAGGCATTGAATTTCCCATTACTGTACAAATAAAGACGGTGCTGCTAAGTTTGGATAACTGATCTTGGCGACTCGGCATGGAAGTGTTGAGATCCACAGAGAGTTTGATTCCAACAGCGATGAAAGTCAAAGAAGTGGCGTTGAGTGAGAAGAACTTACAAGGAAACCAGAATTTACGGTGTCTGAAGCCGTGAATAAGATCTGCGGCCATAGCTAAACCACAGATGAGTGAAGCTACGGCGACGTATATACCAATCGAAGGCATGGGTTTGCTGAACTCAGCATCGTTTAATACGCCATGGGCGTCGCAGCCAAGGATACCCATCAGTGATTTCTCTTTTCCTGAATTTGTTGTTTTTTGAGGTGATCTGATTAAAAAGCTCTTATTGATTTGTTGTAGACTCCATGGAATGGAAGGCGGTGAGAAATGAGTGGTCTTGATTACATCATTCAGGAGACTGAAGAAAAGTAGCAAACTTTGACTTGTCTGACCAATCATTGAGCACGAATTCTAACATTCACCACGCTCTTCTCTTGACCATTTCAACATTACATTTCGGACTATACACTGTTGAGTTATGTCGCGATGTGTTTCCAGGAGGTATAACATGGACCTTGAGAACACCAAATTCTGCATCCCAAGTGATGGTATGGCTCGAAACAGAAGGTAGAGTAGTGTAAGGACTGACGATGCCTCCGACGTAGGCACGATCACTCTCATCATGCTCATACACGTCCTTGTTCTCAGCATAGTATCTGATTTCATTTTCACAAATAAACACTTGTACATCATCCTTATGAACACCTGGAATGTCCACAGTAAAGTAAAGACCTCCGCCCGCTGTTGAAGCCCCAAACAATGCTCCTTTGCGACCTTTCACCACATACGGATGATCCTCCGCGTCTCTTCCAGATTGACCTTAACAAAAAAAAGGTACAGTCTTTACAACAATAGAAGCAACAAACATAGATACAAATTAAAATGGAGATGAATAGATCAAACCTGTTAAAGGAGGCAGAGTGAGAGTACACTTGTTCTGGTCATCCTTATTCACCTTCACCCTTGAGACAATCATCCTCAAAACTCCATCTTTCATTTTGGCATCCACGTCTGTGATCTCGCAACAATTACAGCCTAAACCAGCGATTCTAGAGTACTCACGCACGTCGTCTTTCTCGTTGACGTCTTCGAGAGTTTCGCCGGAGAAAAAGACGATCTTTTGTCTAACGCCGTCAACTCTGTAGCGAACAGCGTCGTCTGGAACACCGGGCAAGTCAACACGCACATAGAGATTGTCATTCTCCAAAACCTTCACTTGGATGATCGTTCGTCGCATAGAGTCCTTCTGTTCAGTACAAAAAGAGATCAAAAATGGAAACTTTATTGTACCAGGAAAAGTAAGTATACAGAGAACCAAGGAACACACTTATCAAAAGATCAGCTTCATTCTCATGAGAAAAAAACGAAAATCTTTGTACCAAGTTCATGTTAAACACACGAAATCATCATTTCATGGGAAAAAGCCATAACTTTCTAGAAAACAAATGATTTGGAGGGGAAAAAACACATGTTCTTGGGAAATCTTAAAGTTATTGACAATAAAACAAAGAGAGATTATTACAGAAGAGGAACCTTGTGTGGGAGGAGGAATTCTCGATAAATCAATGGATCTTGCGTTAACCATCTCTCTTCTTTCTCTGTATTCTCTCTTTCTCTCTGTTGAGTAAAAATGGTGTTTTTATTTTGCTCTCAATAACTATAAAAATGGTATATCACCGTCTGTGACGTGGCACTCTCCAGCTGGCCTTATTCACTTTCATTACCACTCTTCTGTGCAGTGTAGAGAAGAAAGCTTAGAAGTTATTTGATGGGCCTAGAAATTGGCCCAGTTAGTTTAATTCTAATTGAGCCCTAAATTTGATTTATTGGAAATAGGTTTTTCGGTAGAGTATAATCCAAGGCATAGGTTTTTGCTAAACTCAGCGTCGATCAAATCGCCATTCTCGTCACTGTCGACTCCATGGGTGAGCTGAAAAACAATTTTTCTTGTTCTCACATTGAAGATTGGAAAATTAAGTAGGAACTTTGACTTCTCTGATTGTTTATGAGACCCATTTCGATTCAATTTCTGAGAAAATTTTATAGTGACAGATAAAATTTCGGAGCATCTATAAACAGAAAGGGAATTTTCAATATCAGCTAGGGATTTCAAGCAATCATCATAATCACCAATCAGGTTACTCAATGGATCCAATCTGTTTTCAATCAGCTCAAGGGGGAAAAGAGTTCAAAGATTATGAAAACAAATGACATGAATCATTTGATTCCATAGCAAACACAAAAGCAAGACTACTACTCACTCTCACACAATTTGTCTTAAACTTAAACAGAGAAAACTAGCAAATGTAACTTGTCCCAAAATGCAAATTTAGTAGTAGAGAGGGAGAGATTATTTATAAGGCTTCCTTAGTTGGTCTTAGGTGGTTGCGTTGGCGTTGGCGTTGGCGTTGGCGTTGGCGTTGGCGTTGGCGTTGGCGTTGGCGTTGGCGTTGGCGTTGGCGTTGGCGTTGGCGTTGGTGTTGGTGTTGGTGTTGGCGTTGGTGTTGGTGTTGTTGTTGGTGTTGGTGTTGCGAGGATGTTTAAGAAAAATCTTGAGAACACCAAATTCTGCAGTCAAAGACATAATTTTGCTCAAATTTGCAGGTGCAGGAGAGAAAGAAGGAATGATGATCTTTCCACGGTAGATTTGAGCGCTCTCATCATGTTCATACACGTTCGTGGTCTCAGCATGGAATGTCATTTCAGTTTCAGTACCAAACACTATTACACCATCCTTGGAAACACCTGGTATGTCCACTGAAATGTAAGCACCTCCGTTCACTGTTGAGCCCCAAAAGAATACTCTTTTACGACCTTTCACCACATAAGGATGATCCTCCACATCTCTTCCTGATTGACCTATCTCACATCCAACAAAAAGGTAGAGTCTTTACAACAATGAATACAGCAAAGATAGAGATACAACAATGAAGAGTAGTTAATGAATCAAACCTGTAAAAGGAGGCAGAGTAAGAGTACACTTGTTCTTGTCATCCTTATTCACCTTCACCCTTGAGAGAATCATCCTCAAAACTCCATTTTTCATCTTCGCATCCACGTCTGTGATCACACAACAGTTGCAGCCTAAACCAGCGGTTCCAGAGTACTCACGCACGCCGTCTTTCTCGTTGACGTCTTCGAGAGTTTCGCCGGAGAAAAAGACAACCTTTTGTCTCACACCGTCAACTCTGTAGCGAACGGCGTTGTCGGGAACACCGGGCAAGTCGACACGAACATAGAGATTTTCATTCTCCAGAACCTTCACTTGAATGAAACCCTTTGGTCCTCGTCTCAGAAACTGATTGTTCGTCGCATAGAGTCCCTCTGTTCATTACAAAAAAAGATGAAAAATCGAAACTTTAATGATTTATTGTACCAGAAAATGTATACAGAGAACTAAGGAAGACATTTGTGAAAGATTAGCTAAGAACTAACTCGATTAGATACCCATTAACAAAAAACACTAACTCGATTAGCTTAAATGCTTAATCTTTCATGAAAAAAAAAAAAAAAACTTTCTTTTCAAAGACTTGACTTTGCAGTACGAAGAAAATGTAAATCTTTGTAACAAACTCATGTTCTTTGTAGATTGGCGAAAAAAGATAAAACTTTGTAGAAAACGTTTGATTTGGTTGGGAAAAAAACACATATTTTCTGAGGAAAACGATGATCTTTGAAAATTTCATAGTTGGTGAAAACAAAACAAAGATAGATTATTGAAGAAGAGAGACCTGGAATGACAGGACGTGTCGAAATATCAATGCAATGTATGTTATCCATATCTCTCTTCTTTCGCTGTATTTTCTCTTTCTCTCTATGTTGTGTTTCTGTGTAAATGGCGTTTTTGATAAATAAACCAACCACTGTGAGCTATACAACAACGTCCAGCTGCCCTTAATCTTCCGGTCAGTTTTGACCGGAAAGTTTTTAACTTTTCACCACATCGATTTACCTTTGAATAACTTTTTTTAACCACAACGATTTAGCTGTGAAAAAACAACGATTTAGCTGAGGTCACCCAATTGTATGAGCTGTCCCATGCTTTCTTCATTCATTACGTTTCACAAACGACAAAAAGACTGTAAAAGCAAATCTTCCGAATTTATTTGATGGGCTTTGAAATTGGCCCAGTTACTAGTTAGTTTAGTTCTAGCTGAGCCCTAAATAGTTTTTTTTCGGTAGAGTACAATCCAAGGCATAGGTTTTGCTAAACTCAGCGTCGATCAAATCCGCCATTCTCGTCACTGTTGACTCCATGGATGAGCTGAAACGATTTTTTTTGTTGACCTCTCATAAAAAATCGTAAAATTTAGTAGGGACGTTTATGAGACCTATTTCGATTCAAATTTCGGAGGATATCTATAAACAGAAAAGGGAAATTTCAATATCAGCTAGGTACTTTGAGCAATCATCACCACCAATCAGGTTATTTTGAAAAATAAGTTGAGATTATGAAAACAAATGACATGAATCACTTGATTCCATAGCAAACACAAAAGCAGGACTAGTCACTCTCACATAATTGTCTCAATCTTAAACAGAGAAAAACTAGCAAATGTAAACATGTCCCAAAATGAAATTAAAGATCGTACTAGAGAGAGAGATATATTAATTATTAGATGGGCTTGCTTAGTTGTTGTTGTTGGTGTTAAGAGGAGGTGTGACAAACATCTTGAGAACACCAAATTCTGCATTCCAGGTGATAGTGTGGCTCGAAAATGAAGGTAGAGAAGAGAAAGAAGGGTGGTTGTTGATCCTTCCTGCGTAGATTCGACCGCTCTCATCATGCTCATACACATTCTTGTTCTCAGCAACGAATCTGACTACGGTTTCATTAGTTGTCACTTGCACATCATCCTTAAAAACACCTGGTATGTCCACTGTAAAGTAAACACCTCCATCCACTGTTGAGCCCATAAAGCATGCTCCTTTGCGACCTTTCACCACATATGGATGATCTTCCACAATTCTTCCAGTTTTACCTGTATCACATCCAAACATAAAAACAGAGTCTTTATATGCAGCAGCAAAGATACAACAATGAATGCAGCAAATGAGTTAATGAATCGAACCTGTAAAAGGAGGAAGAGTGAGAGTACACTTGTTCTGGTCATCCTTATTCACTTTCACCCTTGAGAGAATCATCCTCAAAACTCCATCTTTCATTTTCGCATCCACGTTTGTAATCTCACAGCAGTTACAGGCTAAACCAGCGGTCCCAGAGTATTCACGGACGCCGTCCTTCTCATTGACGTCGCCGAGAGTTTCGCCGGAGAAAAAGACAACCTTTTGTCTCACACCATCAACTCTGTAGCGAACGGCGTCGTCTGGAACACCAGGCAAGTCAGCACGCACATAGAGATTGTCATTCTCCAGAACCTTCACTTGAATGAAACCCTTTAGACCTGCTTTCTGAAACTGATTGTTCGTTGCATGGAAGACTCCCTCTGTTCAGTACAAAATATCGATTAGCTTCATTTTCATGAGGAAATAAACTTTCTTTTCATAGACTTTTACACTAACTCGAATTTCCAGCACAAAAAATGTAAATCTTGCTACCAAATTCATGTAAAAGACACTAAATTGACGAAAAGATCAAACTTTTTTTAGAAAACGTTTGAATTGGTTGAAAAAAAACAAAAAACACAGTTTTCTGAGGAAAACGATGTATTGGGAAATTTCATAGTTAATAAAAAGAAAACAAATGGAGATTATTGAAGAAGAGAGACCTTGAACGACAGGTATTCCCGAAAAATCAATGCATTTTATGTTAACCATCTCTCTTCTTTCTCTGTATTTTTTTTTTCTTTCAAGGTTGTGTAAAAATGGCGTATTGATATTTGCTTTTGATAAATATTAACCAAAACACAATGAGGTACAACGAGCTATACAACCTCAACCTATCCTTCATTGCTAAGTTTGAGTGGTCCTCTTGCCTACGTCACTCACTTCATCTCTTTAAGTTTTAACTTTAACCACAACATCTCTTAAAAACATTCAATGTTCTCTACTTTTAAGTTTTTTAACCACAAGATGAGGTCACCAATTGTATGAGCTGTCCCATATATGCTTTCTTCATTAGGTTTAACAAACGACAAAAGTACTGCGAAAGCAAAACTGTTCACTCTTCATTTTTCAAATTGTTTTTACAGTGATGGAAGGAGACGCTGACGTCAGCAATCCTCATTCGTGAAAATTTTAGTGATCGCATCCAAAACAAATTACAACACGACGTCTCTCTTTTTTTCAACATCTTTTCTCTTCTAAATTTTCAACCATTTTTTAGTATTTATCCAGTCTTGTTCAACTTAGAATTTTTTTTGTTACATACTTTTCTTGAAAAAACCCAAACTTTGATTAGTATTGCTGTAAATTTCTCAAAGTTGTATACTTTTTAGTTTGTTCATGGCACAGATCTATATAGGATTAGCAAAGGTAATGCAGTTAAACCAAAGCTGACAACGTTTTCATTATTTATAGATGATATAGAGATAGAAGCAAGGCAAAAGAGTAGTTAAAACCATAAAAGATAAACATAAACCAGCAGCATCAAAAGTCACAGAGAGACGCTAAATAAACCCTAGATGACACACCATTACTTGAAATCCCAAGAGACGACACAAACAAAGTGCGATGTGGGTTAGATCAGACAGAGACGATCTTCTGAGTGAAAGAACAAGGGGGGGTTTTGCCGGAGATTTTAGGAACAGTGATCCAGAGAACTCCATTGATAAGCTTAGCATTAGCTTCCTTGACGTTGAAAAACTCAGGGTTAATCACCATGGAGCCACCGTATTTGCGTCCGGAGTGTTGGTCGGGGATGTTTGGTTCGTCGGCGAAGAAGTGAATGTTGCTTTCATCGACCCAGTAGGTGAGGTCTGACTCGGGACACCCAGGCATGTCGACTCTCATCACGCAAGCTTTGTTAGTCTCTGTCACTTCGTACTTCCCTTCGCTTCCACTTTTCAGAAATGGGTTCTTCCCTGCCAACAAAATCAGTAATTAGTACTTGATTGGACCTAATAGAGAAATAGATTTGAACAAAAAGATTCGATTTTTATGAATAAAACTATGAAAGAAGAAAACTTACGTGGTCGTGGAAAGCTGTTTCCGGTGGAGCTGCCTGCGTTCATGGTCGTGGATCCACTCATTCTCAAAACGGCGACGTTGCTTTTTTTTTCTTGCTTTAGAAAGTTGAGTGGCTGGCTGGATGTGAGTGTCTGTCTTACTTTCTATTTATAGAGGAGGGTTCATTATATGTTTGGACTTGGAGTGACCTATTATGGGCCTAGTAATCAAGCCCATTTAGTTTAGTTCCAGATTGGTAATAAAGTAATGTCGAATGGGCCGGTAATTAAAAAATAACATGGGCAAAATAACCAAAATCCGAAAACTGAACCAAAAATGATCCGAATCCAAATTCAAAACTTAAAAAGACCCAAATATGCGAAAACCCAAATCCGAACCCGAATAGCTACCGAAATATATATACATATTAATAATATATTAGTAATATTTATACTTGTAATAACTTAAGTACTCAAAATATTTAGGGTTTTCAGGTATTTTGGATATTTTGGGTATTTTAGTTAATTTTATGTAGGTTCATTTAAAAATATTCGGGTTTGTCTGATATTTTTGAGTTATTTGGATAAATTTTAATATGAAATTTTAATTTTCTGGTATTTGGGATAAATTCGAACCTGACCTGAATCCGAACCAAACCCAATTCAAAATTTTAAAATATTAGAACGAATGCTAGACTATAAACCTGAAATATCCGAATTCAAAAATCCGATCCGAATAACCGAATAGCCAGACCTATTCGGTATTACCCGATAAGACTTTTAAATCAACTGAACCAAGAAAATAATTGACCCGTGTGAAAACCTTAGACTATATTCGAACGGATCCTAGACTATAAACCTGACTCAAAATTTTAAAATATTCGAACTGATCCTAGGCTATATAACCTAAAATATCCGATCCGAATATTCGAATATACGGTATTATCCAATAAGATTTTTAAGCCAACTAACCTAGAAAATAATTGACTAAAACTTCACCTGTGAAAACCTTCCCCACTTGCAATCTTAGCGCGTATAACAACTCGCTTAAAATCCGTTAATTTGCTGTCTATTAATTAAGACCATTTCTATTGGGAGGTTCTAATGGAGAGTATCTAAAAAAATTATAATGATATATAATTGATAAATATTAGAGAGTATCTATAAAAAGCAGAGACGGGATCTAAAGTTAGAATTTTTAGATATAAATTCTAAAAATTAACACATAAAAATGTTGAAGATCTAAATGTGAGGTTCTAAAGATTTTAGATATCTATATCTAGAACTTCACTAAGATGCTCTAAGTACTCGAAAACAACTATTTTCCAAAAAAAATATCTTCAGCGCGTGAAGATAAGTCGTCCAGATTTATTTCACTGACAATTTGCGTCTTACACGACGCGAGTGAGAAAAGGCACGGAGTTACTGTTATCAATTTTATTTCATTTTGATCACATCAATCGGAGACTCGGAGTAAAGGTAAAGTCAAATCGAGATTGAATAAATTTTTTGGTTTTAGTAAACTGAAAATGTTTTTGCTCTATATAAGGCAAATTGTTTTTTATAAATTTTTGCCCTATAAGGCACTAATTCAGCTCATCTCACGGTGTGATTTCCACATAAAATTAGTAGTTCAACTGATGATAACTCTATGGCTATCGTGACTGTGGTCACAGCTGACAGAACCATCAGCGGACCGAATTTATAATTTCCTAACTTATTTTAAAAATGACATTGCGATTTTGGATGCCTGTTGTTTTTAATATATAACAGGAACAAAATTCAAAAGCAGATAATGTCCGTCCGCTGGTAGCTTCGACAATCGTGCATTTCGTCTATGTGTTTCGACTAGCGTGCTTTGCATTTTCTGATTTTTCATTTGCATTTTTCGTCTATGTATGTTGTTGACGTGGTTGTGTTTTAATTCGTTTGAATTTTACATATGTGCTTCGGTTTCGACGTGTCTCTATCGTGTTTACGACGTGATTATGTTTTTATGTGTGTTTTGACGTGTTTGTGGTGTTCTTGTGTTTACAACCGTGTTAACTACGTGTTTCGACTATCGTGTTTTAAGTGTGTTTCGAGTATCGTGCTTTTTTATGTGTGTTTTGACATTTTTCGTCTGTGTTATTGACTATATGCGTGTATTTGTGTGATTCGACTATCCATGTTTTTTTTTTGCAGTTTTTCGTTGTCTCTTCACGCTTTTATTTTGCATTTTCAGGCGCTTTTTTGTGTTGTTTATACGTATGCATAACGCATCCTATACATACACCTAATCACATCATTTTTCCCCCTATACATACATCTAGACATTCTCATTTACCCTACACATACGTATGTGTACATCATTCATACCCTATACATACATCTAGGCATTCTTATTTACCCTACACATACATCTATACATACCTCATTCATATCCTATACATCATTCATATCCTAGACCATCTATACATACATCATTCATACCATCTAATACATACACATCATTCATACCCTATACATGATACATCTATGCATATATTATTCTCATTCATACCCTATCCATACATATCAATGATTTTCATCCATACAATAATATAAGCGCTTCTTACATAGCTCCAGTTAAGCGGAAGATATGAAAACTCTAGTTCCAGTGCTCTCTGCAAAATATAATACTTAAAAAAAATTAGTAATATCCATTAGGACCATTACTATCCAAAATCCTCCTTTTCTACAACTTCTACAAATAAATTATGCATACTTCATATTTGAAAAAAAAAACAGAGCTAGCAACCAATTTATGTATATACAACATTTATGAAGATATATATATATATCATTTCAAGCCGAGATGTTATAAACTTTTTTTTTTTTAAATCACCCGTGTATATATATATTAAGCTTGAGTCATAAATGTTATAAACATGATTTTAAATGTTTCCAAAATATTTGAAATAAGTGGAACACTAGCTATAGTTAAACCGAGAAAATAAAATGATCAGACAAGAGTCTTACCTTATACGATAATGAGGAAACATGAGTCGGAGACTTGTTCTATGTTTCAAGCCACTCATCTTTTGAATGCTTTCATGTTTGTCTCGGCGCAAGTGAGGAAACTTGAGTCGTAAACTAGAGTGGAAGAAGAACGGGACAGGTTAGGATATAGAAACACAAGAGTACCGGTCATTTGGAAAAAGGAGATAAAAGTTAAAAAGAGTTTTGAAGTTTGGACAAAGAACTGAAAAAAGATAGACATATTTATAGAGTTCATTATCTATATGAGTAATTTTTATTGTTAAAATATAATTCTAATTTCATAACGGGCAAAAAATCTTAACGTTCATATTTCGCAACGTTCCACTGTCACATCTAAAGTGAGAGCTTAATTCTAAAAAAATAAGCATTTTAATTTAAATTTTTTATCTTACGCGCACAATTTTTAAAAAATAAAAACCATTATCTATTCTCTAAACAACCTGCTCGGAAGGTTCGAGGAGTTTCTCTATTTGTTGACTCACCATCTTTAGTGGAGGAGATTCTGCCACGTGGCAGTGTGTCTAGCCTTATTTTATGTGTGTTTTCAATTATATAGTATCTTTTATTTAGTTGTTGTATTTCGTAATTTAGGAGTTTGTAAAATTTGCTTCCAATATTATACGTTAATTAATTCTTGTAAGTTCATCAGCAACGATGTTTAATTTCAACGTAATATAATCGTCAAACAAAAAAAAAAGTTGTAATAAAGCAAAGCTGCGATAATACTTGGATCTCTTAATTCTAAATATTCTTACCCCAATTTCGCTCATGTAATGGGCCTATAACTACAACAAATTGAAGCCCGTAAGCCCAGTTTCGTTCATATAATAGGCATTTTCTCTGAACAGTCATATAATTGACCAAAACTACACCGCGGGAAAACCTTCCCCACTTGCAATCTTAGCGCGTGATAATAACTCGCTTAAAATCCGTTAATTTGCGTGGTCTATGAAGATATAAGTCCTTCATTTTATTCACAGACAATTTGCGTCTTATTACCCCACAGTATAATTTCTTATTTACTGTATCTCAATGCAAACTTTGACTAATCTGACCAATTACAAGAACGAATTCCATCATTAACCAACCACACTCTTCTCAGACCATTTTAACATTTTAACTTAAAACGACGCTGTTTATTTATTATTTTTGGTTTGTAAACGCGAGTGAGAAAAGGCCCGGAGTTACCTGTTATGGGCCTAGAATTTGGCCCAGTTCAAATTGATTTGCAGGAAATAGGTTTTCGGTAGAGTATAATCCAAGGCATTAATTAGGCACCCATGAATGGTTCTATCTATGAGATGAGCTAAAACGATTGGTCTTGTCTATGATCGGAAAAGTAGGAACTTTGAATTTTTCTGATTAGGCACCGTTGAGTGACAGATCAAATAAAAGAGGGACAGAAGAATCAATATGTTTAAATCAGCTTAGGGGAAAGAAGTTGAGAGTATGAAAACAAATGACATGAATCATTTGATTCAATAGCAAACACAAAAGCAAGACTAGTCACTCTCTCACACAATTGTCTCAAAAACTTGAACAGAGAAAAACTAGGCAATTCCCAAAATGAAATTATAGTAGTAGAGAGGGAGAGATCATTGATACGGCTTTGGCTTCCTTAGTTGTTGTTGTTGGTATCGCGAGTTGGTGTAACAATAATCTTGAAAACACCAAAGTCTGCAGTACAATAGATGGTGTGGTTTACAAGTGAAGGTAGTTCAATGCTTCCGAGGTAGATTCGACCGCTCTCATCGTGCTCATACACATTCTTGATCTCAGCAGTGAATTTGATTTCACGATCATTAGCTAATATTTCGACATCATCCTTACAAACACCTGGTATGTCCATTGTAATGCAAGCACCTCCATTCACTGTTGACCCCCAAAAGAATGCACCTTTACGACCTTTCACCACATAAGGATGATCTTCCACAATTCTTCCTGACTGACCTGTCTCACATCATCCAACATAAAAACAGAGTCTTTTACAACAATGAATCCAGCAGAGATCGATAACATTAACTCTTTCTCTTTAGAGAGAAGTGAATGGATCAAACCTGTAAAAGGAGGCAGAGTAAGAGTACACTTGTTCTTGTCATCCTTATTCACCTTCACCCTTGAGACAATCATCCTCAAAACTCCATCTTTCATCTTCGCATCCACGTTTGTGATCACACAGCAGTCACAGCCTAGACCAGCTGTTCCAGAGTACTCACGGACGCCGTCCTTCTCATTGACGTCGCCGAGAGTTTCACCGGAGAAAAAAACAATCTTTTGTCTCACACCGTCAACTCTGTAGCGAACGGCGTCGTCTGGAACACCGGGTAAGTCAACACGCACATAGAGATTGTCATTCTCCAGAACCTTCACTTGAATGAAACCCTTTGGACCCGTTTTCTGAAACTGATTGTTCGTTGCATACATTCCCTCTGCTCAGTACAAAAAAAATAAGATGAAAAATTAAAACTTTAACGAGAAAATGTATACAGAGAACTAATTCAGGAAGACATTTGTGAAAGATTAGCTAAGAACTAACTAGATCAGCTATATCTTTCGAGAGAAAAACACTTTTTTTTTTGTTTTAAAAAAAAAAACACTTTCTTTTCATAGACTATTATGCTAACTCGAATTTGCAGCACAAACAAATGTAAATCTTTGAACCAAATTCATGTTAAAGAAACGAGATTGGCAAAAAAGATACAACTTTATAGAAAACGTTTGATTTTGATGGAAAACAAAAAAAAAAGACTTTTTTTCTGAGGAAAACGATGTTCTTGGGAAAACAAAGAGAGATTATTGAAGAAGAGAGAGACCTCGAGCGACCGGAATTTTCGTAAGATCAATGCATCGTATGTTAGGCATATCTCTCTTCTTTCTCTGTATTTTTTTTGTTCTCTCTATGTTGAGTAAAAATGGAGTTTTTGATTTTGCTTTTGCTTTTGCTTCTGATAAACAAACCAACGACGATGAGCTAGCTATAAAACGTCCAGCTGTCCTTAATTTTTTACCTTCAAAGAACTCTTCCGGTAACTGGTCACTGACAAGTTATAACTTTTCACTACGATTACCTCGGTGTAAAACATTTTAATCTCCTGTTCTTATAAAATTTTCTTAACCACAAAGGTGAATTATCTCTCTGTAAAAAACTTGATTTACCTTTTGAAGCTTTTTACAGTAGAGCAGAGCCGAAGCTGAACCCAATCTGATTAAACATTTGAATGTATCCCTATTTTTTAAAAGGTTCTACAAAAAAATTTTTATATATATAATACATATATATATATATATTGGCATCAAAGAGTACAAAGAAAAAATATATATGCAAAACATGAGCAAATTTGTAAAATTATTTTTGTGGATCTCAAATCATTATTATTTAAATATTATATTATATTATTTAATTAAAAACAAAAGAAAAATTTTGAGTTAACCTCTTCTTCTACTTGACTTCTTATTTTGTTTTATTCTTTTGATTTTGGACTTTTCGTTTTCCTCCATAGAAGAAGAAGAAGAAGAGAAGAAAAATCATTTTTCCTCAAAAAAAATTGAATCATTTATTAATTCTAAAGTAAAAAAGCTATTTATTATTGTAGTTTTTTTAAACTTTAGTTTTGTCAAAACTAAAATTTTGTTTTTTCTATTAAATCATTGAATAACAATTTTCTATACTATAAAAATTGAATGATAGTTTATTTTTTTCGTTTGGGATCTCAAATTTCTCAGGAACGGCTAAGTAATAAGCTGAGGTCACCTATTGTCCCATGCTTTCTTTCATTTCATTGCACAAACGACGATAAAAAGACTGCAAAAACAACACTGTTCACTCTTCTTTTTCTAATGTTTTTTTTACAGTGATGGAAGGAGAGGCTGCTGACATCATCAATCCTAAAGGGTGAAAACTTTGAAATGAGCTGTCAATCTTTTTCAACCGTCTTTGAAAATGTTTATCCAGTATTGCTTAAAATTTCTCAAGGTTATCTATACTTTTTAGTTTGATCATGGGACAAATATTTAGTCTTATCGACTAGCTTAAATAATTAATAATGTAGATTTATGTATACTGAACCAAACAATATACACTATGCGTTATATCGTTTGAACATGAGAAACATCATACGTTTGGAAGATAAAAAAGCCTGGACTTGGAGTGACATATTATGGGCCTTGTAATCGACCCACTAAGCTTAGTTCCAAATTGAAAATAAAGTAATATAGAATAGGCCGATAAATAAAAACAATATGGGCTAGTACAATATTTTAAAGGAGACCCAAGCACACTTAAAGGCCAGCTGGAACGTAGAAAATAATTGACCAAAACTACACCGCGTGGAAACATTCCTCACTTGCACTGTTGGCGCGTGCTGATGAATCGCTTAAATTCCGTCTATTTTTCAAAATTGCAAAATTTCAGCGCGTGAATTTACTACTTCACAGACAATTTGTTTATTACCCCAAAGTATAGTTCCTTATTTATCTTATTGCAAACTTTGACTTATCTGACCAATTATGAGAACCAATTCCAACATTCACCGCACTGTTCTTCGATCATTTCAACATTATTTCGGAATTCGAACTAGACTGAAGTTGCTTAAGAACTGACGACGAGAGAATTTACGCCGGAGCTGACTGCTTCGGTGGGGGAGTTTTCCACTTTCCGACGCTGTTTTTCTCTCTCTTTTGTAGCAAGCAACATTAGGCCCACAGTTACCTACTATGGGCCTACAGATTGGCGCAGTTAGTTTAGTTATAGTCGAGCCCTAAATTTTTCATTTGCAAGAAATAAGTTTTCGGTAGAGTATAATCTAAGGCATTACTCAGCCTCGACCAAATCGCCATTGTCGTCACTTTCACAGCTTAGGGTACCAATGAATGGTTCTCCGTCGTCTCTGTTAACTCCATGGATGACCTGAAACGATTGTTCTTCTTTACCAGAATAGTAGTAGAACTTTGACTTCTCTGATCGTTCATTTCACTTCAAATCCTGATGATGCACTGTTGAATGTCCAAATTACTATAAACAATTGACATTTTCGATGGTAAAAAAAGTAAATTTCAATATCAGCTACCAATTTGTTTCCATAGCAAACACAAAAGCGCTTTCACAATTGTCTCAACTTAAACAGAGAAAATTAACTTGCCCCAAAATGAAAATATAGAAGTAGAGAGCGAGAGATTATTAATAGGGCTCTTCCTTAGTTGGTGTTGTTGTCGGTGTTGCTGGGAGGAGGTTTAACCACGATCAGGAGAGCACCAAACTTTGAATCCCAAGCGATGGTATGGTTCAAAACGGAAGGTGAGGCAGAGTAGGACGGTTTGTTGATGCTTCCAATGTAGATGCGAGCGCTATCATCATGCTCATACACATTCTTAACCTCAGCACGGAATCTGATTTCACTTTCATTAGCTAACACTTCAACATCATCACTAGAAACACCTGGTATGTCCACTAGAAAGTGAACAACTCCGTCTTTTGTTGGGCCCATAAAGAAGGCTCTTTTACGACCTTTCACCACATACGGATGATCCTCCAAGTGTCTTCCTGATTGACCTGTCTCGCATACAACATAAAAATAGAGTCTTTACAACAATGAATCCAGCAGAGATCGATAACATTAACTCTTTAGAGAGAAGTGAATCAAACCTGTAAAAGGAGGCAGAGTAAGAGTACACTTGTTCTTGTCATCCTTGTTCACTTTGACCCTTGAGACAATCATCCTCAAAACTCCATCTTTCATTTTCGCATCCACGTTTGTGATCACACAGCAGTCACAGCCTAGACCAGCTGTTCCAGAGTACTCACGCATGCCGCCGTCCTTCTCCATGGGACTTTCGCCGGAGAAAAAGACAATCTTTTGTCTCACGCCGTCAACTCTGTAGCGAACGGCGTCGTCTGGAACACCGGGCAAGTCCACACGCACATAGAGATTGTCATTCTCCAGAACCTTCACTTGGATGAAACCCTTTGGTCCCGCTTTCTGAAACTGATTGTTCGTCGCGTACATTCCCTCTGTTCAGAACAAAAATAGAAACTTTAATCGTCATTGTACAAAGGGATTTCTTTTCATAGACTCGACTATGCAGCACAAAAAGATGAAAAATCAAAACTTTAATGATTCATTATACCAGAAATGTATACAGAGAACTAAGGAAGAACATTTGTGAAATATCAGTAAAGAACTAACTCGATCAGCTTAATCTTTCATGATAACACGAAAAAAATTTGTACGTTGCAGCACAAAACAAACGAAAATCTGTGTACCAAATTCAACTTGAAGGCACGAAAATGGCGAAAAACGCAACTTTATAGAAAACGGTTGAAAAAGAACACATTTTTCTGGAGGAATTAAAACGATGTTCTTGTGAAATTTGATAGTTGGTGAAAAGAAAAACAAAGAGAGATCAAAGAAAATAGAGACCTCGAGAGAAAGGAATTCCCGTTCGATCAATGCAATGTACGTTAGTCATCTCTCTTCTTTCTCTGTATTTTTTTCTTTCTTTCAAGGTTGTGTAAAAATGGCGTATTGATATTTGCTTTTGATAAATATTAACCAAAACACAATGAGGTACAACGAGCTATACAACCTCCAGCTGTCCTTCATTGCTAAGTTTGACTGGTCCTCTTGCCTACGTCACTCATTTCATCTCTTAAAGTTTTAAGTTTAACCACAACATCTCTCTGTAAAAACATTCAATGTTCTCTACTTTAAAGTTTTTTAACCACAAGATGAGGTCACCAATTGTATGAGCTGTCCCATTTATGCTTTCTTCATTAGGTTTAACAAACGACAAAAAAACTGCAAAAGCAAAACTGTTCAGTCTTCATTTTTTTGCTGACGTCAGCAATCCCCAATGGTGAAAATTAGTCTTAAATTAAGTTTTAATTTGAACCACAATATGTCCTGTAAAAACTTTCAATGTTCTTTACTTTTAAGTTGTTTAACCATAAGCTTTCACTTTTGAAATTTTTAACACTAGAGTAAAAATTGTATGAGCTGTCCCGTGCTTTCTTCATTACGTTTTTACAAACGACAAAAAAAGACTGCAATAGCAGAACTGTTCACTCATCATTTTTAGTGTTTATCCAGTTTGTTCAACTTCCTTGAACTAACCTAATTTTGAATAATATTGCTCAAATTCATACTTTTAGTTTGATCATGGCGCAGATCTATAGTCTGATCGATTAGCTAAACTAATGTAAGATTAAACCAACCAAATAAAAAAAAAAAGGTGCCAACTTTTTCATTATTTAGATGATATAGAGATAGAAGCTGCATCAAAAGTCACAGAGACGCTAGCTAAACCCTAGATGACACACCATTACGAGACGACAACCACAGTCACACAAACAAAGTACGTTGTTGTTAAATAGGAATATAGAGGAACTTCTCAATGACATCAATGTTAGCTTTTTGGCCAGGGATCTTCGGAATAGTGACCCAGAGAACTCCATTGATGAGTTTTACCTTAGCTGACTTGACGTCGTAACACGCAGGGTTAAACCCCAAGGTGCCACCGTACTTGCGTCCAGAGTTTTCGTACTCGGGGATGTGTGGTTCGTCGGCGAAGAAGTGGACGTTGCTTGCGTCGACCCAGTGGGTTAGGTCAGACTCAACACTCCCAGGAATGTCGACTCTCATCACGATCGCTTTGCTCGTCTCCGTCACTTCGTACACTGTCTCACTCCCATTTTTCTGAAATGGGTTATTCACTACCAACACACATAAATGAGATGAAATCAGTTGAGAGAGAGACACAGAGATTTTAACAAAAAGATTCGATTTTTATGAGTAAAAACTATGAAAGAAGAAGACTTACGTCGTCGTGGAAAGCTACTTTCGCCGGAGCTGCCTTCGTTCATGGTCGTGGATCCACTCATTCTCAAAACGACGACGTTGTTTTTTTTTTTCTCTTGCTATAGAAAGTTAAGTGGCTGGCTTTATGTGGGTGTCTTCCTTTCTATTTATAGAGGTTTAAAAAAGGCCTGGACTTGATGTGACCTATCATGGGCCTTATTATCGGCCCACTTTTTTTACTTCCAAATTCAAAATAAAGTAACTATGAATAAAAAACAATATGGGCTGAAGGGGCCTAGTTGGTAATTGACCAAAACTACATCGCGTGAGAAACTTCCCCACTCGCAATGATAGCGCGTGCTAATTACACGTTTAAATTCCGTCAATTTCCGTGTCCATAGTCCACGAAATTAGCTGATTTTCCAAAATTGTAAAATTTCAGCGCGTGAAGAAAAATCCTTTTAACTTTACTTCACAGACAATTTGGTCGTTTTTTTTTTGATTCTTTCGTATTATATTCTAGACTAGTATAATCTTTGATTTATGTAATTGCCACTGATGCAAAGAAACTATACTGAAGAAAGTATCAAATAACAACACACATTACATGGAAATAATAAGTATATACAGAATCCAACAACTTGATTATGATTTGGTTCGGTTATTTATATATATATAAAAATTAGCGATACAAAAGATTTCTCAAAGGCAACGCTGTGAATAGGCCAGAGCATTAAAGGTAAAGGGTCGGGTAATCGCAGATATGAGTAGGGTAAGGATAATAAGAGTATCGAAAATCGTTACCCAAAGTGTACCCTTAAAAAGAAAGGGTCGGGTAATACGGATAACGGATAGAGTAAGGGTAATAAGGATAGTAAATTTCATTACCCAAACGAGTAATTCGTATGACTAAAATACAGCTAACGGATAATTTAGATAAAGTAACTCAAAAATTTTATTGATCATTAGCCTGAATACCGTATTGATTATCAAGTCATATTCTAGTTCAAAAAACAAAAATATTTATCACATACTAATCCAAAAACTAACACTAGTTTTCAATTCAAATTTCAATTGAAATGATATTTTTAATTAATAAGTTAATCTTATATATAAAATTTATATCCATTAAGTGATTTTCACTTTAAATGTTTGTGAAGATGATAAAAAACTAAGAGAACAAAGCAAATTACCTTTTACATGCAAATCATCTAAAAATATTAACTACCAAATGCATAATTTTACATAGTCGTAAAAACGTAATTACCCTTATGGGTAATATGGATATCCTGGATAATATCCGACCCATACCCTTATCCGTAATAATAAAATTTTGTTATCCAAACGGGTAATTTTGTCTATCATTACTCGAAATATTTGGGTAATTTTGAGTTGGGTAAGGGTTGGGTTGAGTATCCCGACCCGAAGTGCCCAGACCTAGTTGTGAATGTGACTTGTGAGCATATATGTCTGAAAGCTATAACCTGGGAAAAGGGCCTTATTATGGGCCTTATTATCAGCCCACTTAGTTTGAATTCCAAATTGAGCCCATAAAGGGGAATATTGTTAGAAGAATTTGGTGCAGAAGTTAATGACGGATAGATTGATTAATGCAGCTTCCCAATTAGGTTCAACAATTATACACATTGTTATTAATAAGTTGCTCTGTTTTGTGTTCTTTTCTTGATTCTTACTGAAACTATTGATTCATCTGATTAAAAGCAAATTTGCTCATCCAATGATATATTTTTTTTGAAAAATCTTATCAGAAACTCGCTAGAGCTTCTTTCATTATGTAGAATTAGATACATACTAGTAAGTAGTACTTAGGTTGTCTGGTGTCACCTAATAAAACAGAACAGAAACAGAGTAAATCTCAACCAAAACATGACACAACTCTAAAAGAAAAGATGAAGAAAAAAGAAAGCTAAGCATTGATGATATGGTTTGAAGTAGTTTCAGAGTGTTGTGAGAAGATAGAAGTTCGACAAGTGGGACAAGAAGAGTGAGAAGTGAGCCATTTAAGGATACACTTGACATGGAAGCCATGACGACATTTCTCCAACACTTGAATATTCTCTCCTTGCTCAAATTCCGACAAGCATATGGCACACTCTGCTTCAGCTCCTGCAAGCTCAAGGTCAGAGGTGTAGACAAGAGTAGGATTTGTTACGGTGGATGAAGCAGCTGCCTCAAGGTCAGGCTTGTTGTCGTCATTAGTCTCGAGGGTTGGCCGGAGAAAGCAACGGATTGCAACGTAGAGAGAAAGAGCACAGATGAGAGTTGAGCAGAGAAGGATAAGGATGATAGATGCGTTGGCTTGGAAGTCAGAAGAGTTGGAGTAAGGCTTCCATCTGCAACTATGTGAGTTACAAGATGGAGTTATAGAGGACAATGGTGAAGCTGCTACTACTTCAGCTACTAGCAAACGCATCTTTAATGGTTTGAAAGAGAGAGATAGATAGGTCTCGTGAACTTTGTTAGACCTTATAGTGGAGAGTGGGGATAGAGTGGTGGCGATTCCAGTGAAGTCTTGAAGCTCTTAAATTTGGATGTTTTGTGAGGACTCCTCTTGTTTCTTCTCTCTCTCTTTTGGTCCACTTCACATAAATGGATATTATTGTGATGGATTGATCTTTGTCCTGTGGCTTATCATCATCCACATGTTTGCCACCTGTCGTCTTCACAAAACTTTGCCTACATCATAGGCAAATTGCTCTTTTTTAATTCGTTTTCATGTTTGAATTTGTCAATTTCTTGATCAAGAAAGAATGATAGCAAAGGTGATAAAGACAAGAACAAAATACATTTCATTGTTTCTTTTGTCTCTTATATTAACTCAGTTTTACATCTTTTCTTTTAAGATAAAATGAAACAAAACCCCAAATTAGAAAAAAGGGTGAAAAGATAGCAGCTATAACAACAATCAAAATAGTAAAAAAAAAGTAAATTAAAAAAGCTTTAAGCTTTTGGTACCAATAATTTTTTTATATATATTTTGTTCCTCTTCTAAAAAACTCTCTTCTGCAATCATCTGATCTCCAATGGCATGGATTTCTCAATTCTCTAAGCTGCAATTCCTGTAACATAAATGATTCATCAGATTATGCACATAACACAAATTGTTCAGATTCTCATATTCATGATTTATAATACCTCCGTTTGGTTGCCTGTTGATGTATCCAGCTGGTCCTCTAGACATGAAGTCCAATGCTCCCATTCCCAATCCTTCCTCTGCCTTTGGAGGCAACGAAAGCCACATTGAGTCACTGTACAGAGAGTCTGTCTCCAAGCTGCTTGAGCCACTGTTGTAACCACCAACATGAACTCCTCTCATTACTTCTAATCCTAAGCCTCCTCCCTCACTGCGGTAGCTATTACGTGCACGAGCAGCTGTTCCCCAGTTGTCTCCAATGCTGCCTAGTGAAGACATCCCAGAGTTTCCACTGAAGCTGCTTCTTGATATTGGAGGGTTGGACATGTAACCTAGACCACCATTTCCCCATAAATGGTTCTTTGTTGCTGCATTTAGCATAGAACCGTTGCCGACACTAGCTCCTCCCAACTCCATCTGGTTACCATACCTGTTGAGACTCGCAGCATACCCAGGGCTAAAGGGTCGTCCAAAGCCTCCACTGGAACCAGATCCGTAGATTGGAGTCTGATTTGGCTCAAAATTCAGCTCGATACCGTATCCATGACCAAACGGTGAGAATCCTCCCCTACTACCTACTCCTGGACTGTACCTAACGTCATGTTTTACTCCATAACCAGAGATTGGACTCGGGCTGAATCCTTGAGTGTACTCATTCAGCAATGCACTGATTCTACCACTGCCAAAGTTATTTACATTGATTTGGTTCCGGATTGTGTTCAGAGCCATTTCCTTAGGAACGGCCAGTTTGACTTCCACCATCTTACCATTGAGTTCGTGGAATGTCCTCTGCAGCACTTTGTCAACAGCATCCTCAGAGTCAAATGAGATGAATCCAAAGCCTCTCGGCCGCTGAGTTCGGTGGTCATACATCACCACAACATCAGTGATCACACCAAACTGAGAAAAATACTTCTTGAACTCAGCCTCTGTCACCGATGATGCCAAACCTCCCACAAAGATCTTCTTGGTGTTTGCTGGGCCAGGAGATCCTTGGAGGCTGCTGTTACTTTTGTTCAGCACTGCATGATCTTCTCTTGGTACAGCCTTCTTTGCCTCAACCTGTGATCATGGAGATAATCAACACACCACACAAGTCCACTAATATAACACACCAATGAGAAAGAAAACAAATTGTTATTCATTGGCAAATCACAGATTAAGCATCATGTAATGATCCAAGTTTTTTATTAGTAATGATCCAAAGACCTCAAGCTCTTTCTCTTTAGCCTTTGATGCTTCCTTAAGCTGATTTACAAACTATAATAGAGTCTAAAACAGGAATGAGTAAAAAGAGAATAGCTTTGCTTTGAGGAGCAGCAACCTCTAAATGAAGCAAGTGATCAAGCAAGATTGATGATATTAGAAGCAATGTAGTAGTGTTGTTGTTGGTTAAGAGGAGGAAACTTACAACTTTGCCATCAATAATGTGTTTAAGCAAAACAACTCTCTCAGCAACATTAGGATCAGCAAAGACAATAAAACCAAAGCCACGAGCACGACCAGTGGCTCGATCCTTCATAATAACAGCCTCTAAAACCTCACCAAAACTCTGAAAATACTCACGAAGACGATCTTCACTAGTCTCCCAAGATATCCCACCGATGAAGAGCTTACATGATTCCATTTCCATTCTACCAAAAAAAAACAAAGGCTTTTGTTACATATACACACATCTATCAAGTTCATCGCGATCTAGCTGAACACAAAAATGGAATCAATACAAACCTTAAAAAGAAGCAAAATAGGATGAGAACAAAATAAAAATAAAATAAAGAGCAGCTGGGTCTTGATCGGATTCGTTGAACCGATCGACCCACGATCCTGTATTCCTGTAAAACAAAACAAAACAAAAAAACCAAAGATGGGTTGATGAAAAAGGTGTCAGCTTTAAACAAGGATTGAAAAACCCAGAAGAAGAAGAAGAAGAAGAAGAAGAAGAAGACAAAATCTATGATTACCGAAAATAAAGAAACGGAGAAAGAGGAAAAAAACGAGATTGAAATCTTCAGATTGGAGAAGATGAAAGCTTTAATAGGAGGGCGAGACGAGAGGCCCTCCCTTTTTTTTTTTTTTTCTGATTATCGTCCAAAATTTAGTGTTTTTATTTTGGAATTGGGCATACAAAAAAGAAAAAAAATGGATGGAAGAAATACAACAACACCAAACTGAGCAAAATTAAAAAGAGAAATTGGTGTAAAAAAAGGGAAGCTCTTTCTTACGTTTTGTTTTTATATGGAATGTTTGGCTCTCCTCTCTTCTCTTTCTTTTTTCTCTTTTCTCTCTTCTCTCTTCTCTCTTCTCTCTTCTCTCTTCTCAGAGACGATGGCATTTTCGTCATTTTTACTCTCTAATCAAAATTATCAAATAATTAATAACCGACGTTTTATACCTATGTGTTTTTACCCATAAGTTTAAAAATCTTCCATTAATGGGAATTAATTCACTCTTATTTTTGTTTCTAGTGTTTTTTTACTCTTATTTTACACATCATCATCATCATCATCATATGCATGGTTAGGTAATCAGCTAATTATGAACGATGCTTCATGTGATTTTTAGAGTTAAAATCATTATTTTGATTACAATTACTACTAAAATGAAATGCTTTGGGAATCGAAGTGGGCAGGAACATGGGGATGGTTGATGACGAGAAAGATTAGTATCCCATTAATTTTTATGTCCGTTTATTGCTTTTTAATTTAATTAATGTGTGAATCATTCAATATTATTATAATAATTCATCAACCAAGTGGAAGATGTTTCAAGTACACGAGGCATTCCTTGTGCATCCGAATTATTACCAACTTTTTTTTTCCTTCAATTATTACCAACTTTCTTATTCATCTTTTTATACATTATAATATTCACTAATTTTGCCTGTCCAACTATTTTTTGGTTAGTTAAATCTCTTTAAAAAAAACAAATCTTATTGTTTTTTCAACATTCGTTGTAGTCTTATAAGAGTTTAAAATCACTTGATGACATATTGAAGAAATTAACTTATTGTTATTTACAAGTCAAATATCTTACTAGCGTTGATAAATGATAAAAAAAATATACAAATTATTATGCATCTCATGTATATTTACATCAATATTTTGTCTTGGTCTATATACCAATTAATTTATTTGCCGTCCAACATTAATCCGGAGTTTAATAATTTTGATTACCTACTATGTATTCATTAGATAAGGTCAATTGATTCATTAGAGATGGGACATGAAAGGTGTGTAGACACATGTAATTGAATATCCTCCACTAACCCTAAAATACTTATAGGCTTATAGCCTATTTACCAACTATCTCTTGCATAAAAAGCTTGTTTGTTCTGTTAATAACTCATGTTACATGATTAAGCAGCCTTACTAAATTGGGAATTAAAAGGTTTATATGACAAGAGCATCAAATCATATGGCCCGGCCATAACCAGAATTCAAAAGCCATAAAATTTGTTGGGCCTATAATTTGATCGTTGCATTAATCGTCATACCAACAAGGCATATAAACCCACATTTGAAAGGCCCAATAATATTTTCGGCCCACGTAGGTTATCCTCTCTCTGCACTCATTTTCTGTAATCTGTTCTGTATCATTCTCCCGCTTCAGAGGAATCAGACCTAAAAATTCTCACTCGCAGCAGGTATGTTCAATTAGAGCTTTGGTTTGAGGCATTGACCTATGCGGTTTCTATTTGAAATTTGAAATTTGTTATTCTGTGTCTCCCATTAGTCTAAAGTCTCAATTTTTATAATCATGAATTTGATTCTTTCCTTATCAGTGGTGTAGTTCACATAACGATGAGTAAAGCTTGAAACTTTGGGCTTCACTGGAGGGAATACTATTAGGATTTATATTTAAAGCTGAAACTTTATTGCAAATTCTTCTACTTTAAATCGATTTCTTCATGTTTGTTTCAGATGAATTGCATTAGGAGCTCAATCCTGCAACACTTGAGACTGAGAGTCTCTGTCAGACCCATTTTGCAACTTCAGAACGAGAATGGTTTCAAGAGTATTGGTAAATTGAATTTCACATCAACAGCTACAGATGGAGGCCAAGATCAAATCTTGAGCAGAGTTATTGAATTGGTGAAGAAATGCGACAAAACCAATACCTCTAAGGTAAAACTGCTGCTGTTTCTTTGTGTAGTGAAAAAGATTGTTTGTAAGTTGTAACAGACGGCTTAGTTACTTACAGGTTACTGAAAAGGCTGATTTTACCAAGGATTTGTCGCTGGACAGCTTAGACAAGGTGGAGTTAGTTATGGCTATTGAAGAAGAGTTCTCGATTGAGATCCCTGAAGAAAAAGCAGATAAGCTTACTTGTTGTGCTGATGTTGCAACATACATTCTCTCTGAAACTCACCCCAAAGCATCTGAGTCTTGAGTTATACTGTCTTCAATTTTCAATTAATGCAAGTTTAGAGACATATTTTGTGTCTTTGCTTCAGCAAATCTTTCATTTGGGTTAGTGCTGTTATAAACATTTCTTTTCTTCGGATATATTCTAATGTGATTGTACCGAAAACATGAGAGCCTTTATACACATGATGCAAACAGCCTACGTTCTTACACAGCGAGAACATGGTATAACATTGTAGAGAGACTCAACTCGGTTCTGTGACTGAAGCGCCAGCTAAACAAACGAGGATCATAACAACAAATGCTTTTCACAAGATGGAACTTTGAAGAATCTTCTGTTTCTGTTTGAATCTTTTGGTTGAAATGTCGATACTACGAGCTTGCTATGATCTTGATAACCTGATCTTCCCAGAGGTGTAGACACGGAAGCCATTGGTAGAGGAAACAAGTTTGATACGTTTGTGTATATTGGTGGAAGTGTGATAGCATCTATAGGGCTTAGGCACATATATTGGCTTAATGAAACATGTGTTTTCCAGGTCTGGAATCGGGTGGAGTTGGGAGGGAAGATCGATTTCGAACTCTCCCAGTTCATCAGTAACAGCCTTAATCCATTTGGACCTCCTTTTGGATCCAGTTTTGCACTTGATGGCAACAGTGGCACCTGTGAAGGATCATATAAGTTGTCGAACAAAAGACAAAATAACATGAAGAAAAGGTATAGAGAATATAAGAAACCTGGAATAGCAATGGAGTGAAGGTTAGGACGTGAAGTGTCACAGAGAAGAGATCCGGTTATGATCACAGAGGAGAGTTTCTGTTCACCATAGCCATTCATCTCCACCATCTCTGTTCTGCTCCATATGTTTCCTTTAGTTACAATGCTCCATTGAAGAAGAAGAAGAATAACAAGAAGCAACGGAGGATGAAGAAACCACCCATATTTTAAAAACAAAGCAAAGGATTTGTTTTGCCTTTTTCTCAAAGTATGAATATGTTTGCTTTTGTTAAAGAAATGGGAATAGCATGAATGAGATATATATATATATATATATATATATATACATTACAAGAAGCTAAAGAAGAGGAACGATTTAAGGAGAGTGTGAGAGAGACTCTTTGCGTGGCTTCAGGTCACATACCTCTGTACGGCAGCCTCTGTTTTTACTTTTTACCGTATGAACTTTTTCTTCTTTATTATTATAGCAACAGAAAAATATAATTCAAGGCTGACTTTGAGATGGTAGGGTCAATTTAGAGCTCATCAAGAAACAATGAAACCGAGAGAGAGAAAGAGAGACGGCACTTGGAAGCAATTACTGAGTGGTTCGCCTAATTTTTCACTCAAGTTAAGTATTTATTTAAATAAAATAAAATTTGGTGTAACGTTTGTGTAATGTGACGTTCCTCCTTTTCGTTATTTAATTTGTCTACGCTACAATGGATTGAGTAGTGACTCGGGAACCAAAGAATCAAGCCTACCCTCAACTATACTACCTCAAGTCTCACCTACAACATTTCACCTTTCACACAAAACACAAAGATTCGATCTTGTGGATTTGGTCGTTGCCACGTGGCCGTATATCTTAGTGGAGGAATCAGCAGTCAGCACTATAACTTGGGTTTAGGGTTTTGTTGACCAAACCACAGTTTCTTAATTCCCTTTTTACATTAAAAAGCGTGTGGGCCAAAAGAAGCCTAGCCATTGACTAGTAGGTCCATCACCTTTAATGGGCTACTTAATTTGAGAATTGATCATTTTACGGCCCATTAGGTTTACCAGTTGGACAACCATTAATTAGGTCATTAGGAAGCTTAATACAGCTGGAGCTAGTGTGATTATCGTTCTTGGAAAAGCGACATTGGTTGGGCCCATCAACGCAAAGATCAAGACCGTCAAATGTGGACAAAACTGGACCCTTTTTTTCAAACAGCTGTCTGATCTGATTGGTCGATGCAGTTTGATGGCAGTGAACCCCACCACACCCTCATCCAACCCAATTTCTTAAATATTAAATAAGAAAAATTGACCGATAGGTCGTTGAGTGGCAGTTACCCTCTGTCTCCCTAACGCCATCCTCTCTTCTCCGTGTCTTCCACGCGCTAGCTTCTCTTCTCTGCGTGTTGACCACTCTCCTCTTCTGCGCGTTGACGCTTGATAAAAGGTAGACTGGGTCCACTAACGGTCCACAACACGTGGCAGAGTCTTAAGTCTAAATCCACCAAGAGAGATATTGATAGATAATAGTTACTGGTTGTGGTGTTTGTGGGTACCTTCTGTTCCATCATTCATTTGGTAAAGATTGAAACTTAAGTTTAATTCGTGGAGAAGATTGCTGATATGATAAGGGAGCTTGTGGAATAAAATATGGAAGTTAGGCTTGTGAGGAGAGCTTACATAGATGTGAAAAGTATAGTGCAGAAGCAAGAGGGTTGGTTCGGTAAGAACGAATACAAACTTATCAAGGGTCTGCTTCGGAGGCTCAACTTAATCAAAAGCATGAAAATGGAAAGCAAGATGGTGTTGTGGACAGAGGAATGACCGATATGGCTAAAGGGCTCCCAGACAATGAGATTGATTCTCCTGTGGCCGTTTAAGGGTTAGTCTTACGATATTGGTGGAAGTTTGGGAGAATACCACAATCGGCTTTGGATGTTGCTAATATTGTTTAGCTAATGTCGTACTACTTCAAGGACTTTTCTTAGACTTTCTTTTTCTTACCCCAAACTTTCTTTCTTACATGCACGGCAATTATTTATAGATTCTCTAACCAATCTATAGCCCAAGTGATAAAAGGTGGACTGGGTCCACTAACTGTCTACAACACGTGGCAGAGTCTTAAAGGGCTATTTATCTCTCATTCCAATCTAACGGTTGAGCACGTATCCAGTTGTCAGAATCTTATCAGAAAATGGACGGTTTATATGAGATCACGTGTCAAGTGAACAGAAGTCGTGCATCTTCGCTTTATATAAACTCCGGCGACTCCTTCACGACTGTGTACAATCTCAGCCGACACTTCAATTTATACACGCTTTTTTTTCTTCCCCTAAAACCCTAATTTCTCGCTTCAGTCAAGTCAACCACCACTGACCCTTGAATCAATGGTGGAAGCCATGATGATGACGATTTCTCTCTATCCTTGAAAAAAGTAAAGTTTCGATCTTTTTAATTTCTTGTAATTTTTTAGAATGGGGGATTCCGATAGAGATTCTGGTGGAGGGCATAACGGGAACAACCAAAACGGACAGTCTTCGTTGTCTCCTAGAGAACAAGACAGGTTCTTGCCGATCGCTAACGTGAGCCGGATCATGAAGAAGGCTTTACCTGCTAACGCCAAGATCTCTAAAGATGCTAAAGAGACGATGCAGGAGTGTGTCTCGGAGTTTATCAGTTTCGTCACCGGAGAGGCTTCAGATAAGTGTCAGAAGGAGAAGAGGAAGACGATCAACGGCGACGATTTGCTCTGGGCTATGACTACTCTAGGATTCGAGGATTATGTTGAGCCATTGAAAGTTTACTTGCAGAGGTTTAGGGAGATCGAAGGAGAGAGGACCGGACTGGGGAGGCCACAAACCGGTGGTGACGCCGGAGAGCAGCAGAGAGATGCCGTTGGTGATGGCGGCGGTGGATTCTACGGTGGTGGGATGCAGTATCATCAACATCATCAGTTTCTTCACCAGCAAAACCATATGTATGGAGCCACAGGTGGTGGTGGTAGCAATGGTGGAGGTGGAGCTGCCTCCGGCAGGACAAGGACTTAATGAATGGTGAAGTGGATCTCTGTATATAGATACATAAATACATATATACACATGCCTATTTTTACGACCCATTGAACTTCGTAATGTTAATCTATAAGTATCATGTGGTATTTATAGTTTTTTGGGTTGGATCTATGCAAAATTGGGATAGAACGTTAGTGTTGGTAATGTGAACTCAGATGTGCATTAAGCTGTTCGATTTTGCGGCTGTGTAAAGAGGATCTAGTGTATCTGAACAATAGGATTCGCTAACGAATCTGCTTCATTTAATCTTCTTGTATGTAACTAAAGCCATTGTATTGGATTTGGATCGCATTGAATGCAAATGTTTTTCATTTGGAATGGTTTGATGTTTTGGTGAGAGCTAAGTGGATTCAAGTGTCAAAATGCTTACATAGAGAGGCAGCAATAAACCAGCTTCGATATAAACTGGAAGGAATGCTTTGTTTGTTGAGAGAACAGGTCAATGACGGGAATGTAAGTCGGCTGTTGAAGTACAAGTTGCCTTGTTGATCAGGTGCCGAGACAGTGGAGTGAAGCCTTCGTAGTCTCCATTGGTTTTAGCAGAGCAAATGTCTGTCATATACCTCAATAGCTCATGATTCTGTACAAATGGTTGCTTTGTGTATTCCTCCCATGGCATCCACTGCACCAAGTTCCCATTTTTGAGAGAGAGAAGAGGTTAGTGAGTGTTTTAGTGGTTGAAAAGAGGGGAAAAGTTTACCTGAGCCGCCTCTATCTCTGACTCCTGTGCATTGATCTCCAAAGAAAGGGGCTTTAGCTTGCACATGAAGAACAAATCTGACTTTTCAAAGAAAGCTTTGTGTGTCTGTCTGCCAAAATATAAAACAGATAGAGTCAGTTATGTTGCTGTATAACCAGATGATGCGGTTGGAGTTGGAGTTGTAACCTGAAGGCCAATATTTGGACAAATTCTGTTTCCACCTAGAAACAAATGATCAAGAGAAGAGTGGGATTTTAGATCTTGGTCTCATGTAAACTGTAAAGAAGACTGTGAAAAGGTGATGCACAAAGAAGTCTTACTCCGGTCTCTTCTTTCACCTCTCTGACAGAGCCATCATGGATGTCTTCACCCTGACTCAACACACCAAAGAAAAAGCACATCAGATAGCTGAACCTGAACCCAACCATGTAATGGTATTATTTAATAAGAAGCAGCACCTCATTCACTACTCCAGTGGGGAACTTCCAGATTCCTTGGCCTTGAAATCTTCCCGTCTTCTCTTGAACCACCAGCACCTAAAAAGAGATGTGATATATTAGTTCTTGCAGATGTTCCAAGAAAACAATGAAAATATCATCTCACCTCTTTGTTGTGGTTAATGACAAAGGCACCTATGCCAACACGGTGAGATGCATTGGCAGGAAGTGTATCATCTCCCTTTGGAATCCAATACACAAGCATCAAGTAGTTTTTCTCCGCGTGATGAAACCAGAATCCCTCCTACACATGATACACAAACCAGTTAATGATATCAAGAATCTCCACACAATAAACAAAAAGGGTTTGAAGAAATCTAATTGCAGGTTTAGCTATTAGGTAACAACAACCTTAACAGCAGTTTCAGCAAGACCAATAAGCTGCTTTGGCAATTTAATCCACACTCCCTTCTTACCCTGAGTACACAAAAACGTTTGTAAACAATCTATCATACACATTAGACTGGTACAGTCCTATTCACCGGCCTATTGAGAAATGGTTACTGTAGTAAGAAAGTTGAATTCACTTTCTCCAGTCTCCTTCTGGGAAAAGAGAATAACAAATTCACTTTCTTTGCGGCAAAGTAACAGAGAGTGTCTGGCCCACATTACAATACAATAATTTTCAAGAGGATAGTGACATCAACACTATGTCACCCCCCAAACCGTTTTCAATGATTCTATGTAACAACAAATTGGTATCAATAATCTCAGAATTGAATATCCTGATTCAGATTATGAAAGTTATCATTTTTGATCCTATCTAATCAGATCAATGAAAGAAGAAACAGAACCTGAAGAGTCCAATTAGAGAGAGAGGCTTTGAGAAGTAGTGAGAAGGCAGAAGGATCCATGGGATGAGTCATCTCCGTCATAACGCCACCGTACTTGTCTTCAACAGCCGAAAGCAGTGTAGCACCGTTTGGCTCCTCGCCGGACATGGGATTAGGTCCTGAGCATCAGTCAACTGGCGTAGTCACCAAACATGGAGCAGCTGATCAGTTTGTCCTCTCCCCCCTAATGGCTGAGGCACTGGCGATCAAAGCGGCGCTCTCTCATGCTCTAGAGCTAGGCATCTCTTCCCTCTGCCTCGGTTCAGATGCTCAGGACCTTGTCAGAGCTATTTCATCGCGAGAGTACATCAAGGAACTCTTTGGAATTCTCTTCTATATCCATTCTCTTGCATCAAATTTCTCCTCTTTAGCTTTCGTTTTTGTTCCTCGTCTCAGCAATGTTGCTGTAGATGATTTAGCAAAACTCTATCTCCGTTCACTAAGTTTACCCGATGTGGACCTGTAGCCCATTGGGCCTGTTTGTGGCTTTCTATCTTAATATAATCTGATGTTCAAAAAAAAAAGAAAAGAATATAACGTCTCTGTTTTGAGAGGTAAAATAACTTATAAACTAAACTATTGTATGTTGGTTAGGTTTATTGTAACAAAACACTTCTTTTTGTTGTTGTATAATTACAGCCAAATTATGGAGTGAGGACAAATTAGCTTTCGCTGCCTTGTTTCACACGTTTTATTTTAACAAGAACTAAAGAATGGAGCGGTTTTCTTTTGGTCATTTTTATCACTTTTCAGATGGGATGATTGCGACTAAAGTTTTTGACAGCAACATTAAAGACGAGTTTCTCAACGTTTTACTCTCTAATAAAAATTTCAATGATGAAAGAACTTCAGCCATTGCTCACATCTTGCCTCTCGAGAGGAGAAGGAATCTCAGAGAGCATGTTCAAATTCCTTGGTGAGGTTGTGAACCACGTTGCGCGTGAGATGATGAACTCACAAGTTGAGACATGGTACGGTCTACGCGACTATATTGCATCAAAATGCAAAACAGAGTTTGAGAGAGCGGTTTATGTCTTTCAGTGCTTAACAATTTGGCTTGACCCTCACTTGTGGTTCCTATGATGGATAGTCTTCTCCCAGAGATAGGCTCAAGGCTAAATCCACCAAGAGAGATATTGATAGATAATAGTTGCTGGTTTTTGTGTTTGTGGGTACCTTCTGTTCCATCATTCATTTGGTAAAGATTGAAACTTACGCTGAATCCGTGGAGGAGATTGCTGATATGATAAGGGAGCTTGTGGAACGAAATATGGAAGTTAGGCTTGTGAGGAGAGCTTACAGAGATGTGAAAAGCATAGTGCAGAAGCAAGAGGGTTGGTTCGGTAAGAACGAATACAAACTTATCAAGGGTATGCTTCGGAGGCTCTACTTAATCAAAGGCATGAAAATGGAAAGCAAGATGGTGTTGTGGACAGAGGAATGACTGATGTGGCTAAAGGGCTCCCAGACAATGAGATTGATTCTCCTGTGGCCGTTTAAGGGTTAGTCTTACGAGATTGGTGGAATTTTGGGAGAATACCACAATCGGCTTTGGATGTTGCTAATATTGTTTAGCTAATGTCGTACTACTTCAAGGACTTTTCTTAGATTTTTTTTTCTTTCCTCAAACTTTCTTTTTTACACGCTCGAATTTATTTATAGATTCTCGAACCAATCTATAGCCCAAGTGATAAGGAAATTCTAATCTTCCAACACTGAAGTAATCTACTTCTATAAAACCCCTCCAATAACACGGTCGAGTCTTTCTTCTTGACATCTTTGAAATCAGGCTTTTCAGATATATATCCTGAATCCGAATTCAGCCCCCTAATGCTTGATAGACAATGGATCATATAATTTGTGTGTAAATGTTCGCTTAAAGTGATTCCTCCTTCGAAGAAGCGCTCTTGAAGCCATATTGCAGTAATGTGTAGACGCTATATACAGTATGAAACAGCTACATACCAGTAAAAGCCAAATTCTAAACCGATATGCACAATGAAGATATGTCACTACATTGATGATCTATACAGATATATGATGATTTATCACAAAATTACATACTCCAAATTCGATAGAAAAATAGCAAGACAATATAAAAATCATTCAAATGAATAACTCAGATTTTTCATATAGAATATGACGAACAAGAAAGTCATTGTTATTGAGATTATACCAAAGAATCAAAAACTCATCGGAATGAGGAAATGGAGTAATCGACTTACATCTACAAAGAGGCAAGAGTGGATGAGAAAAGATGATCCGAAATAGTTCAAGAAAAGAGCTGTCAAACGAATCGTCACTGAGCCGGAGAAGGAAGAGGATTCAACGTGTTTCTTCTGTCTGCTGATTTTGACCGTTTTGTTTCGAGTCGGGTCGGGTTGGGTCTGTAAATACAAATATACCAGTCCATCCGTCAGCTCCGGATCTCTTCTGGAATTTGTTGTGAATATTCTATTTTCTTCTAGTATACCATTTACTTTTATTGTCAACAAAAAATTATTTTATAAATTATTTTCATAACGAAAAATATTTTTTGAGTGGACTACCTAAATATAATTTTCTGAATTTTACTTTTAACTTTTAAAATATTATAATTCTAACTTCTAACTTTTTACAACAAATCATAGTTATTTTTGTATCACGAAAGTTCATGAGTTGATTTTATCATCTTCATACGACGTTATTCGTTTCCCAAATGCGATAGAAAATGTTGTTAAAAAGATTTAAAGGTTTTAATGTGCTTATAGTTTTTTTTTAATGGATTGGTTGACCCAGATAATAACTAGATTGGACCTTCAAATTTGCCTCCAAAAAACTTACATCGAAGTTCTTGTATTGCATGGTCAGTTTGAATCCCATAATTATGTTGTGAAGTTTGCATTGAATGATATATTTCTGATGTGTCCTGAATTATATTGCCCGAAACGGTTAAAAGAATTTATGATTTTTTTTTAAATTACATATGTTTTTGTCAACTACTTTTAGTAAAAATTATAGCATATTTTAAAGCTGAGCATAACAACAAAATTTTAAACTTAAAAAAAAAGATAATATCTAGATACTAAACAATTTATTTCACATTTATTCTTTTTTAACTAAATAATCTGATATTTTAGATTTTACTACTACCTGTTAAATTCATTTAAAGAATAAAAATAAGCAGATATGATTAAAATTTTATTCAAATAAAATCACAAACAACATTAATACAAAAAACAAAAAAAAAAACAAGAAGCACAAAAATAAAGCATGAATGTGGAGAGCGGTGACAAAGAAAGAGAAAAGCTATAATATTGCCCACTAGTAAAACGACAAGACATGTTTCCACTTCTCTTGCATGTCCTTAAGACTGGCACTGGTTATCTATCATAATCTTTTGTTGAATCTTTTTATTTTTCTTGTAATTGGCATCAAAAAGTACATATGCGATGTGACACATGATGTAAGCTTAGATGTCTTGTATGCTCGAAAGTCATCCAAACTCCTTATTCCCATAAGATATACTAAATATGATTTAAAAAAATTAATGCAAAGGCTCTAAATATTCTAAATGCAAAGACAAAAAGGCCAAATAGGAAAAAAAAAGCAAGATATATTACTACTGGTTAAATTATTTTAGAGAAAAAAGAAAAACATATATCATTAACCTTTTATTAATATAAAATAACAAACAACTCATTATAATTTTAGAGGTTATTTGTGCGTAAAATAGTTATTTCGTCAAACTCTGCATGCTAGTTTATACTAGAAATTTTTTGTATTGAGACCAAAAACAAAACAAACGAGAAATATATAAAAATAAAATAGTGTCCACTTGTAAAACGACAAGACACATTGCCACTTTAATCAAACTGGTTTATGAGAGTGGACGACAAGACACATTGCCATTTTAATCAAAACAAGTGTCGTAAAACAACGTGGTCAGTGTGGATAATACATTCTAGGGATCTTTATTTAAGCATACAATTTTTTAAAGGGTTTCAAAATTTTTTTGTCCCATATAATTATACAAATGTGTTAAAATATAACTAGAAAAATGAAAAGTCATTAATCTACTAGAACTATTAGGGCTTGACTGGTATAGTAGATGAATAGATGAATAACATAATAGTTGAATCATTGAATTGCGGAATCAATGGAACGACATCACTCTTAACCTAAATATTTGTTATTTTAAGACCTCAAAAAGCTACTATTTAGTAAATGAATGAAGATCCTCTCATTTACTCATAATTGTTAAACATGTGTGATGAATTAAAAAATCATCTGCCATTTTCAGGTTTTATCATTTCATCCAAAGTTTTGTGAATTGTCTGTACTCGTCACTTGCTAACCCATTTTTTTCCTAATTTCTTATTTTTTATAACAAAAAATCCTACAAATGTTTCTTAAAAACCAAGTAAGACAACTGAAATCTTATTATGTACCAAAAAATCTTATATTAAATAAAATCTTATTATACTAACTTTTTTTTTAATTGTTACTAATTTCTTCTCTTCTTCTTTCCACAATCCGAAAAATGTCTCTGGCGAAATCACATTTTAAAATTGTGAGAAAGCCACATGCAATTGAAGCCCTAAATATTCAAAAATGGATAGGCGTTAAAAAAAAGCATTCAAAAAGAGTCTAACATCGAAACAATTAGCTCATTCAGGAATTCTTTAAAATGTGTGCAGGGGAAATTAGAGATCAGTGTGTTGTTTATATATAAGCTGATCGATGACTGTTTTTTTCTTTTTCTTAGAGATTACATTTCATGTTTATAATTGTCCATTTCGGTTCTGTTAATTTGGACTTTTGGTTATCTATTTCCGGTATAGTTGGTTGTAGTTGGAGATTTCTGTCAGATATGAGAAGTGTTTGAAAGAAGGAAATTTGTTTCCACAATCTCTTATCTCTTTAGCTTTGTTTATGGGTTTTAAAACTTAAATGGTAATGGAATAGATTAAAAGAGATATATGATCTCACAAGCCTAAAGCCAAATCTTTGATGAATAAGAACATAAGCGGAAACATATCTGATCGATCCATAGCTTAGGTTTGACTTGGGATTAGGTCTTCCAAAGCACAACCTTAGATATATGGTGATGGACATGCATAGAATTTTATGTATGTCTTGCTAGGATTGATTTGGGGACAATAACCCTCTCTATTTATATAGATAAATAATTCGAATTTTGCCCCTCATCAAATTAAAAACTACTGATTGTATCCACACATTAATTTTTTATAACACTTATGCCTCATGTCATTTACTTTATACCAAAGTGACCACATAAGTTTTAACTAATTCTATAATGACCCTAACACATTGATTAATACATATATGACCCCAAAATAATCCTTACAATCTTCCAATGGATCAAATATGTATCATGAAAATGTGATAGACTTTATGTGCTCAAAATTGTCATTATATATCAAGGAATAAACAATCTCATCCATTGACTATACTAACATATGATAGCGGTCTTCGTTATATCATCATAACTAAACCTTACATGGTCAATGAAATCAACATAGCCAAATGACATAGATAAATTATAATTAGTTTACTGAATATCTATTTTCGTGGTGATGCGGGGCCTATCAGCTCATTTCTCTAAGCTGTGGATATCGTCATGCGACGAAATCTAACATCAACAATAACAGGCACCAACAACCAGTAAAAAAAGTCGGGAGGAGTAACTGATGTGTGTGTATATTATTGGTTCAAACCCCTTGACTTTTCCATTTTATTTTTCCTTTTGGGCACTTTTCCTTGCATTTTAGCTTTCTTTATTTGGAATCCTAGGATAATGCATTGTGCATCTATGTATCTTTTAAGTCTATTCCTAGGTATTTGGATCACTTTGGAGCAATTATCAAGGAGCAAGAGAAATGAGGAGCAAGAGGAGAGCTTGGAAGATGGTGAAACAAGGAGAGAAAGTCAATGGACCAGACAAAGCAGCAGTGAGAACGGACAATCGATAGTCAATGAGGTGAAAATAGAGAAACCTATAGACGGTGGATTGACCACTTCCCCTGAAACGACCAGTCAGTTGGATGATTCAGAGAAGAGAATCCGCATAGTTGCAGAGATTGATGAAATGATTGAACAAACTCTTTGGTTACCATGCTTCCTTTGCAAACTAACCCTTGTGTCTTAGGTGTGTAGTGGTTTTGATGGTTTGATTCTATTGCTTCTTACCCATTATTGAGGAATACTAACTGCAGTTGACGTTGACTAAGAGAAAGGGACTAATTTTGTCTTAGAAGGGGGATATTCTATTTGCTAGAGTGCATCTTGATGAGAGGTTCATTCAATGCATTTAACCCATTTTAGAATCATTATTAAGCATCCTACTTGATACCTAGCTATTCATCCATTATTTACTGTATTGTTTGCATTTTATCATCCTTTCTTTTTAATTGCTTAATGATTAGAAAAGTTGCCAAAATTCCCATCTTTATTTGTCTAGATTCAATTGAGTTCAACATAGCCTAATGTGGTTTGATTTATGTGGATACAGGACCCAACACTTAAATTATATTTGTATGAAAAAATAGATTTTCTTAATCTCTTTGTCTTTTGCTCAGAATTATTGTATATTACCCAGAAAAAATTCTTCTTTTTCATTAGCTCATGAATCGCTATTTATACAATCATTGGTCTCAATTATCTATTAATTACAATGGATTTTGTATTAAATGGTCGATTTTGATTCTGTTTTTAATTCTGTAACGTCTTTAGTATTCAAATTCCTCTTTGGGCTTGAAATGGGCCTTCTTCATAGTTCGCTTCGTTTTTCTTTCGTTCACTTCGCTTCGCTCCGCTTCATTCCGCTTTGCTCTGCTTCATTCCGCTTCGCTCCGCTTTGCTTCGCTTCATTTTACTTTTCTTTTTACACGTGTCGATATCTTTCTTTTTTGGGTTTCGGTTCGGGATCCAGTACCAACATTTGCCCTCCAAATCTTTCGAGTTGCTGCTTCGGCTTAGCGCAGGACCAATATTTTGTATAGATTAACTTTTGTAATATTTATAATTTAAAAACTATTTTTCAAACAAAAAAATAATATATTTCAAAATTTATGTCAAGTGAAAAATATATGATTCTTATAGTTTTGAGATGTAAAAAGTTAAACATTGTTGATATATTTTCTGAAATGATGTGCCACTTTAATTTTGGAACATTTTCTTTAATGTGCCATTTTTGTTAGTGAGTAGTAGAGATTTTCGATTTAGTACATAGTATAGTATTAGAGATAAATGTAACATCATATACTTACATAATTTCATATGTACATTATGTCGATATATAAAGTACTTTAAAATAAATAATATAGATTAATCAAATATATTTTTATAATGTTAAAATTTTTGGATGAAATTGTTTTTATTTAATATATTTTAAAATAAAATTAGATGGAAATTTTTTCAAAAACCAATTTTTAGGATGAAGACCCCGTATTTCCATATTTTCCAATAATCATACCAACTTTTTCACTAAAAATACCCAAATTTCAAAATAAAAAGAAATCAAATAAACACTTAATCTAATGGGTATTTTGGGCATGATCAAAAAGTCTCATTACATAACCTGTAAGTCCAGGAATGCATTTGTTCATCAAATTAAAAATTAAAAAACATGTTGACATCCCGAAATTTTTTCCAAAAAGTAAAGCTTTCCTTTTGTAAACTAACAAATTAATGTGGGTCTCATGGTTACTTTTCATCTATAGAAAGAAATACTCTGTTAGTCACGTTATAAAAAAAAATTTAATTAATTCAATGGAATTTTTGTAATAAACACGTAAGGTCAATATTTATTCTATTAATGCTTCTGTTTTAATAATAGAGATTATTTCTTTTATTCAAACATTTTAAATACATATGAAAATGTATTTAGAAGAAACAGTACAAAAAGGTTGTAAACCAAAAGGGGGAGAAAAATAAAATTTTGAGGTTCGTCAATCACAGAAATTCCAAATTAAAAAGGTAGTCAATTGAAAATCAAAAAGAGAAAAATAGTGAATGAAAAACATATAGTGCATGCAAAGGTGATGTATGCGTAAATGAAAGGTTTAAAACGAAAGATGCTTAGATAAAATAACAATTAAGGGCCCAACGAGACATATCATTCGGAAGAACGAAACAACATTTTAACCATAAGCGAAGGAACCGAATAGATTAACCGACAATTAAATGTAAGAATTTGCTTGAACCGGGAGGTTGAGTGAGAACAACAACTCTTGACTTTCAAGTGTTTCAACCATCAGCGTGCGCGGGAGGAGAACCACTACTAGTTCTGTAAAAGTCTAGAGTGAGAACGACGACGTGGAAAATGTAGTGGGACGAACCGATTCAGCTCGGTTTGGTCTCATTTGACCATGTGCTGACACATCATTTTCCTCACCTAGTCGGGTTTTCAAGAGTAGTAGCATCATTGGTAATCTTTATCGTTTCCTCTAGCAACTCAGGTTTTAGGTTTGAACTAGCAGCAGCCATTCGCTTACCCGTGTCAACTGTACCGGAAGCATTACCAACAGACAAAAACCAGTTCTTACTGTTGTTGCAATCAAAGGCCTTAAGAGTTAAGACCAGCTTTGAAGAATCCTCTGATCTGAAAGCTGTACATATACGCATTTGGGCAAGCAGCCATTACTTATCATTCCATTAAGTATTTCTTTAGCTTCTTCTGTTTTGGTTTCCCTTCGCGGCATAAAGCATCAACAAGAGCACTGTACACAAGAATATTGGGTTTACAACCTTTTTCTGCCATTCTTTGTTACACATTCCAACCACTTATACAAAACCAAACACAAGTAAATTTAATGCCTTAAACTTACAGCACCATCAATGAAACCAGACACACTAGTCAAGCTCAATCTGAACAATCACAGAGTAACCATGTCCTTCATTGAGCCTTTGACAGTTCCATGTCTCCTCCTGAGTTATACCAGCTTCGACACACTCTTCTGTCAAGCTAAAAACTCTCATCGGATCATTGTGTTTTCATCATCTGGATACCTGAGTTAAAACCACTCAGAGAACAATCATCAACAAGTCTAAATCACCATTAAACATGTTAACACAACAGATCCATCACAAGCTATGACCACTTATAAATTTTAATCACACAGTTTCATTTATGGTTTCTGTTCCAACCATGAATCTGTTACAGTGATTAAGAAAATGAAACTTATCCCTTTGCCATCTCGTTTCTCTTGCTAGCCTCTTAAGAGTTTCCTCATGCGCATTGCGTCCAAAACTCTATGAATTACTTGAAACAAATGCAAATAACTGAATCAACAGTGCTCCATTAACCTGAAAACATCTCTTGGTTCAAACCTGTAAAACAATCTCAACCAACACCACGTTAGTAGTCAAAACATATTTAACAAGAGATTGTACTTACAGCTGCTTGTTTGAACTATAAGCATAACTCTGTTCCGCTGTTGTTACCAACAGAACACGCCGCCTAACTCCACCTGGCTAGGAAGACTTTTGAAACAATGATCTTTGCTTAACCTTGTTCAAATCCTTCTGTATCAGATTTGCTGTGAGCTTCTACTTGTATCTTCATTATCACTAATGAAATCCATTGCCTAGCTGTCAATCTTGATAGATATATTCTTGATGCAGCTCTAGGTCAAGCAAGCATTTCGACCAACAGAACCTCATCAACAGTTGAGACCTCACTGCTGACTTCTTCTTTTAAACATGTCTCACACCAACTGACTCTTATGGTGTTCCTGAGACTTCTCTATGCACCAGCCCTTAAGATATCTCCTCTAGAACCCCAGATATCTCTCTTCTCTGCTATGCCATCTTCTAACACCTTTTACATGTATTAGGATCACACCAGATTTGGTGCCTGCATCACATTCTTTCTCAATACCAATCAGTACTTCTTCTGATTCATTTGCATTCATCAATCCTGTCTTGAATGCTGATAAACCTCACGTGAGCAGAATTTCACTATTATCCCAAGAAGTATTCTTCCATTCTCTTCTTTGCGATGCTTCTAAAGACACAAGTAAACCTTACTTGTTCTTTACCCCAATGCAGTTTGATGATTCTGCATTCTCGTCATTTGGGATAACATTTGCTCGACACCATCCGCTCTAAGAGACTCACAGCTTTATCTTCACTTACCCTTAAGACATAAACCGTGAATAAGCGTATTATTAGTCTAACTCATTAGGAACACATCCCTTGAGAAACAATCCACAAGCAACATCTGATCCACAAGCTTTTCACCCCCCCCCTTTCTTGCTTAATCCATCAATTAACACGTTTTATGTAACCGAACTTGGGTTACATGAATCCAACCCAAGATAGTTAGAGAGTGTTTCTGCTGAACTGCAAGTATTTCTCCTTCGTTTTTTGTTTCACACTGTACATTAAGACCAAGTGTGAGACGATATCTCACTGGAGATCATTGTAGATGTAAAAGTTTAAGAATCTACAGAAGTTTAAGAACCTACAGAATATGAAGTAGACTCCTGTTTTGGAATTATCAAAGCAGTCACATGATAAACTCCATTTTCCTACAAAAAAAGTGAAAAAACGTGATGAACCATGTAACAGAAAACATCATGTAACAAAACCTAAAGCATGAACCATATACTCACCATTGAGCCCCCTAGCAATCCGCAGGTTTCCAAATTGTTTGTTGCGTTTGATTGAGCTAAACTTAGGAATTCTCCCATAAAACCTTGAGGCTTCAGTAAATAGATATACATTAGTACTGGTTTTCTCTCACAAACACAAGAAGAGTGGACTTACCACATGAACATGATAAGACTTGTAAGCAAGTCCAGGTCCTGCTCTAGGGTCAGCTACCCTAGATGGGGAAATTTGGGCAAGCACAGGAGGAGAGGAAGAAGCAGAGTTCAGCGTTAAGACCCCTTGAGAATCACCACTAAGTGATGTTGAGGAACCGCTAGGTCCAGCGTCCATCAAACTGTACATATTCGTCGAGTGAGTTAGAAATAGCCATGATATCTATCAAGAATTGCTTAAAAGGCAACAGAAGATATATACTTACCCTAAATTTTCAGCAGAACCCCAAATGGTATTACTCGAATATGGAACCTGTCATTCCATACAATCAATTGGACCATTTTAAGGAAAAAGAAGGAGTGAGAACTGAGAACATGTGGGAAAGATAACAACGATCAGCAACTTTTACCTTTATCCCCGACTTGGGTTCAACCCACTGACTTTTAAAACCATTTGGAGTTGCTTGGTTTGGAGGCAGAAAATCATAATATCTGCACGTTCAGGAGCAAATTAATGATCGTCTCGGTTTATTATATGACAAGCACTAGAGATAAATTCAGCAAAACGCAAAGAAGCATCTTCAAAAATGATACCATAAACAGAAAAGGCAAGCAAATATACCCTGGTTTGACATTGCCACTGAGGACAAAGTAAGGAGTTTTCAAATGCGCCTACGCTTCTCTCATTCTTTCAACAGAAAGCGATGGGGTGTCTGAGTTCTTCAGTTGCTTAAGTTTGAGCTCTTCATCATGTGACAAGTAATCCGACGAGACCTTTGCTGACGAATTGAGGTCTTCAAAAGTAGTTGTCGTTTGACCCTGGATTGAATACCATTAGCGAATAGTGACTAGGAATCCACTAATCATTAAAGATTGTTAAGGAAGAAAGGTACCTCCTCCAGCTTCTTCCCTGCTTCACCAGTTAAGCAACCAGTAAGTGATGTTGAGTAACCGCTAGGTCCAGCATCAATCAAACTGTACATATTCGTGGAGGGAGTTAGAAATAGCCACAATATTATATCAAGAAATGCTTAAATATAAGACAGAATGAAATTTCAAGGGAAAAGAAAAAACACATACGGTATTGAGTTGTATGTGTTCTTCATTTTCTTCTTAGGCTGGTCATGTTCATCCCCAGTTTCAAAACCTTTTCTGGTTGATTTCTTACGTTTGACATTGGGTTTGGAGAAACTTTTCTGAGCTTTGAAGGTAAGAATACAAAGAGCATGATCTCCAAGCTTGTAGCGAGCCATCTTCCAGCCAGGAGCATCTTCCGCATTGAGCTCATGGTCACAGAGACACCGGGAACCATCATTATGCGTGGTATGTCTTCTGTATGTGAATTTCAGATGTTGTATGAACACAAGCACCCCATGGATTCTAAATGACTGATACTTGTCGAAGGTCCACTTAAAGCCGTTATACATCATGTTGAGCACCAAGGGGAAGTTATCGTGCTGGAATATCCGGTATAGTTGGTTGTAGTTGGAGATCTCTTTGGGATATTCCAGCACGATAACTTCCCCTTGGTGCTCAACATGATGTATAACGGCTTTAAGTGGACCTTCGACAAGTATCAGTCATTTAGAATCCATGGGGTGCTTGTGTTCACACAACATCTGAAATTCACATACATAAGACATACCACACATAATGATGGTTCCCGGTGTCTCTGTGACCATGAGCTCAATGCGGAAGATGCTCCTGTTGAGCACCAAGGGGAAGTTATCGTTCTGGAATATCCGGTATAGTTGGTTGTTTCCCAATGACTGATACTTGTCGAAAGTCCACTTAAAACCATACAGTCATCCCCACAAAACCCATTTATGACAACAAGAGCCATTCTGCTTTAGAAAAAGAGATTAAAAGCAGGCAATGTGAAAAAAACTTGCAAAAATTCTTATATGAAATGTTGCAGAAAAAAAAAAAAGACTAATACAGAATACAAAGGAAGTGACATAACACAGAATGATAAAGAAAATGATCCTGTGTTTACATAACACAAAAAGATCAAAGCTATAATCACACAGCACATGCACGATTAGACCTCAAAGTCTTTGCAACAGAAGACAGAAGATTCTATAGCTTTAAAAGGAACCTGAACAAAAGAGCAAGTATTGAATACATCTACATCGAACCTGATCCTACATCTACATCGAAGATCAACACAATAATAAACTTAAAGATTCCAACGAAACCTAAGTAGACAATCTCGTCCAGGAAGAAAGAAGAAACGATTATAGTTAAGGTTTGAATTCGGAAAGTTTCTCCAAAAGTAATCAACCTAGATTCCACCAAAACTAACTATACAATCTCGTTCATCAGGAAGATAAAGAAAGGAAGAAAAGATTAAAGTTATTTTACCGGAAGGAGGAATTGACGAAACAGCCAAGAATCCTCGCGTGAAGAGGAAACGACTGCGAAATAGCCAATTCGGAGCGGAGGATCTTGATGATTCTTCGTTGGGAGATGAAGAACCGTTGAGATTGCTCTCCAGATCTGGGAAACAAAATGAAGATTTAGGGGAAGAAGGAAGCTGTGACGAAATCTGAAACCTAATTTCGACGAGAGAAAGAATTGGAAGAAGCATACCTGTGATATGATATATCTTGACATTTCTTAAAAGAATCGTCTCTATTTATACTAGGAGGGAAAAATTGAATCACAAAGAAACTCGAGCGATCGCCTATCTCAAGAACCAAGTAAGAGAAATGCTGGAGAGAGAGAGTGACTGAGTGAGCGTTCTGAATGAATTATTGTTTCTTCTCTTGTGTTTTTTTTCGTCAGAATAAAAGAATCCACTAAAAACCGAAATTGGAAAGCCAACCCGAAACCAATCCAAGCAGGTTCAATTTGATTCCTGTTATACTTCAGGATTCTCATATTCTTTAGTGTTTTTGGGCTTTTGGCTATATTTTCTTTAGTGTTTGTTTCGGGGTTATAAACGGCTCTAAAAATTAAGAACAAAACCGATCCGGACCAAAGCCAAATCGAAATACTTGCAGTTCCTAACAAGTATAAAATTCCTCAACTTGAAAGACTTGGAACCAATGTAACTACTCGAAACTCAAAATAATATGGCTAAATTTTTAGACACTAAATAGTAACTGGATTTTTAATAGTACGAAAAAGCATATTAAGAATGCAATACAGTTCAATTGCCGTATGCGCAATATATATATATATATATATATATTTTTTTTTAAACAATATTTATTTAATAAACTATTAAACATTCAAGTAAATAAGATACTTATATACTAAATAATGAAAACATAAATAAAAGAAAATTCTTATAAAAATTAATTTTAATTTTTTTTATCACTGTAGTTAAAATTGGAAAAATGATACATAATTATTTAAATAGTAAAAAAACGAATGTTTGATTAGTAAAAAAACTGGCTCACAATTTTTCTGTCAATAAACCAAAAAATAAACTTTTGAAAAGATCAACTTATCCGTGTATTTAATCAACGAGACGACTCAGACGAGTGTCGAGACTTGTCTTGAAAAACACACAGTGGATTTCCAGTGAGGAATCGCAACCATACCGCACATTAGACGAAGATCGTATGAGAGAAGAAGTGAAAAATTATAAAGTTATGGCTCTCCTCTACCGCACATTTATACAATATGCAACATATTTCTACCTCACATTTATTTAATGTACAAGTTGCATTGATACAACGCAACTTATCTCCTGTCCGATTCCGATATGCTAAATTGCTAATGCCATTTTTCTTGATGCTTTCAATGTCTATAGAGAAATAACGGAAGCTTTTCCGATTTCTTCTTGCTGTGACTAAATTACGAATCTCTCTCTATCAATTTTCTTTGAAGTTAGTTGACGGAGGGACTGGAACTTGATTGTGCAGCCAATTGTTTCTCTGTTTCCAGATGTGATAGATCACTGGATGAGCAACGAGTCTACTCAGAATTCGTGGCGAGCTTGCTGTCTGAACTGAACACCAAGCCATTAGCATACACTTGTCCACATATAAAAACCATCCCTCGTTACTGATGCTATCGAAAGCCTTAATTCCTCACATTCATGGACTGTGGCAAGTGATAAAAGTGAACACTCCATTCAACCTAAAATAAAACCACAGATCTTTCGATTGGTGTTGTTAAAACAAAAACGTGTATGAACGAAGTCAGCGAAAGCCCTACCTAGTACCTTCTATACTTATTCTTGTCCTGATCGATGTTCGGGATCCTCTGCAGTCTGCACGATAATCAGTTTAGCCGTCTGATGGTTTAAAAGAAAAGGAGAAGAGCAAGAGTATGAATTACCAACAACACTCTTTGTGTTCATGTTTCTGAATTTCTTTCTCTTGGTAGTAAGACAACCTCTTTTGTTTTTTTCATTGCTTAAATAGACAAAAACTGAAATGACTCTTACAAAACAGGGAGTGGAAAAGTGGAGGATGATTTCGTCAAAATAAAGATGACTAGTTTTCGTATTCGTAAAACCAACTAATAATTAATTAAAAAAAAAAAACTAAAAGAGACAATTTGAGCAGAAACTTGTCTCAGGAACCCAAAGTTGATTGTACCTTATAGAGTTACGTACTAATTTCTACCATATTTTCAATTGGTTTCCCTAACATGTGATGTATGACTCACCTGTCGTTGTCTATACTTTTTTGGACATCAGTAGTTGTGCATCACCATTCTGAGAGGACAATATACATCTCTTGTGGATTTGATGTCCCTGTCATATGTTAATCGAAGTAGTAACAATGATATATCAAGTTTCTAATGGATGGACATTAATCAACTATATAGGAATAACTACCGTATCAAAATATTAGGACGATAACCACCCATTAAACACACACATGACCAGTTACATGAAGTGAAAACTTCAGGTTATTCACAGTCGAGGCACTCAAAGTATTTGTTCAATGATTTACTTCTAATCGCTTCATACTCTTCTTGAGAGTCAAAATATCTCCATTGGCCACATCTTGTGGCGTATGAGTCAATTAGTTTCCGCTACGTACACACATGAAATCAAACAAGTAGATTAATTAAGAAAACACAAAAGTTTCCTTAGCAAAAAGTTAAAATGATACTTTGTGATGAGAAGTGGTATATTTAGTCGCCATTTCCAACTTTTGAGAGAAAAGCAAAGATCAGTTTTGGAAGATGAAAAAAAATACTCTTGCTTCTGTGCTTTTGCTGGTGAGGTGAAGAGTCTCATGACCTTTAAGCTTGCTTTCATTTGATACACTAACCCTATTAATTAGGGTTAGAGTTCCAATCAGGAATTTAGGACTACAAGTATCAAGACAAGAGATAATTAAAAGGATAACTATGATTGGTTTATATCTTTGCGATTAGTAAAAAAACAGAAGTTCCTTTTTTATTTGATTAGGTCTCAAGATACTTTACATTCTCTTGCAGTCACAAGATTGTACCTGCAAAACATTGTTAAATGTGCATTGCTATTTGTTATACAATTTCATGATGACATGATCAAGAAAAAGTTACAAAGCAATGAACAAACAGAGACAAACTCAGGAACATAACCAAAGAGGAACCCTCAAAAGAGAAATTTTTATTGAATGCAAGAATGATTGTTATATTTGGAACTCGAGACATTATAACGTCTTTCTATACAATTTCAGACTAACCCTTAAGCGACCACATGCCAATCAATCTGGTAATTTCTCTATCCACAAACACGTTGATTCTCCACAACACCATCTTGGTTTCCAATTTCATACCTTTGATTACGTAGAGCCTCTAAAGCAGAGCCTTGATACGTTCGTATTCGATCTTGCTGAACCAATCCTTTTGCTTCTTCAATTCACTATGCTTTCCACATCACTGAAAGCTCTCCTCACAAGTCCAACTTCCATATTTCGTTCCACACGCTCTTTCACTGAATCTACCATCTTATCAACAATCTCCTTCACGGATTCAGTGTAACTCTCGATCTCTACCAAATGAATGATGGCACAGAAGACACCCACAAACGCCAAAACCCAACAACTATTATCTATCAACAACTCTTTTGGTGGGTTCAGCCTTGCGCTTATCTCTGGGAGAAGACTCTCCATCATAGGAATCACAAAGTCACCTTCAAGCCAAATTGTTAAGCACTGAAAGACATAAACGGCTCTCTAAAAATCTGTTTTGCATTTCGATGCAATGTAGTCGCCTAGACCGTACCATACCTCAAGTTGTGAGTTCATCATCTCACGCGCAACGTGGTACACAACCTCACCAAGGACTTTGAACATGCTCTCCGAGACAGATTTCCTTATACATATGCTTCTAAACGGATTGAATAGCTAGAAAATTGAAACCTAATTATCCATTACAAAATGTTAAAGTTACTCTTGCATGAAGGTCAGTGAGATTTAGACCATCTCCATTGGGGTATCTCCAACTATATACCCCATTAAAATAATAATAAAATTTTAGAAAAGAGTTTCTCATTTGAGAAACTATGATTTCTAAGTAAGAAACCTTATCACATGTGTCACACCATTATTGGTTTAATTATTTTAACAAATTTAAATTTAATTCAATAACTAAATTTAATTAAAATTATTATTATTATATTACTAAGATATGCATTAGAGGATATTAACTGATGGAGATGCTTTTAAATACTCAAAAAAAAAGAAATATATGCTGGTAAAAGAAAAAAAAAAGATTTATATTATATTATGTTAGTATTGACAACAACCAGTGGAGAGAGAAACAAAAACAAAAAAACTTTCGAATCTTTAATATATTTTTATCACGAATATATTGTTTTAATATAGTATTTTATGAGAATTTTGTTACAATTTTTTATAGAGGATGTTATACAACTAAATAATCAAAATATATTCAATAAAATATTTTTCAAAATCCAAAATTGGTTCAAATTATTAAGGGCAAATCTCCATATTAGTACTCCTTATAAAAAGCTGAAAACGCGTCTCTTTCACTCATCTCTCCTCACCGTGAAAAATTGATATTGTCGGCTGAACCCGAGCGTCGCCGGAGTCCTTCACCCTCAGGTAATGCAATTCTCTTCTTCCCTCTTATTCTGTCCGCCTCTCTTCCTCTGTAATCTTATATAAAGAGAGGAAAGACGTTGAAGGAGAATTGCTTTATAGTTTGGAGACGATGAAGAAGGATTTTAGATTGAAGAAGCAAAAAGTTCAGGCGTCTTTGTGGGTTAAGGAGATTGAGAAACTGGAAGAAGCTAAGTTGGGTGATTCAGGATCTGGTGGTGCTAAATTATATTTATTGTCTACTTAATCTTCTCTGTGGATCTAAATCGTATTGGTTTTGTTTGGAATCCAGATTGATTGTCTCTGTGTTTCAGAAGTTGATTTATGTTTTGTCTCTTGGAATTCTGTTGCATGATATCGGTCGTTAATAAACTGTGTAATTATCTTGTTTGCTCCCTTTGTCGATATTTGAGATTCGAAAAATTGTCTCTGGTTTTGCAGTTACAGTTCCATGGCTATGGTTGCCAAAAGAATGGAAACTTGTTCTGGAGATTCAATCAGTAGCCTACCAGATGAGGTTTTAGGTCAGATTCTGTCTTTGCTCCCCACAAAAACTGATGCTTCCACATCAGTTCTCTCGAAGCGGTGGAGGCATCTGCTGCCTCTAGTGCACAACCTTGATTTCGATGATACCATGGTCCTTTATCCCGGCAACCCAACATTAGAAAGTCTTTATCGCTTCCTTGACTTCGTGGACAAAACCCTTGTCTCGCTAGGTGATTCTCCCATCAAAAAATTCTCTTTATCACGGTTAGCTCCAATCGAGGAGTCTCGGTACAACCAGCTCATGTACAATGTTCTGCAACGTGGAGTCCCGGAACTATACTTGTCGACAACAGTCTTTGATGCTATGGAGCCTGAGTTCCTCTTCAGCAGGACATTGATTAAACTCACTGTCTGATGGGTGTTATGGCCAAGACCATCGTCCTCCGGGGGGTGTGCTTTTCCCTGCACTCAAATCTCTCTCTCTCTTGCAAGTGTGCTTTGCTGCGTTTGCAGGTGCTGATTTGTATGAGAGCCTCCTCTCTAGCCCTCTGCTTGAGGAATTTAACATATATGATGATGATCCTCGTAGAGCGGGTTGGACTCGACAGCTTTTAGATTCATCCATCAAGAGAGCATCCATCTTTTACCGTTTTCATGATCTAGAAGACTACTCCTGTATTGACATCTGGACGCCCAATCTTATGTACTTTGACTACTCTAGTTATGTTGCTCAAGATTATGATCATCAATTGGATTCTCTTTGACTACTTCCATTAGGCTGGATCTTACCTTATGGAAGTATAATCATTATATTCCACCAGTAAATAGATATTGTCGGTATAATTCGACCAAGGGTGATCCTTGGGGCGATGCTACCTAGGGCTGGGCACAAGTACCCGTTACCCGCCCGACCTGCCCGGCTCGTTCCGTACCTGTCCCGTTCGGCCAAGTACCCGCCTCGTTCAAGCCAAGTATCAAGCTTTTACGATCCATTACCTGCCAAGCCAAGCCAAGTATCAAGCCGGAAATTTTTTTCCGCTACTTGCCCCATTATCCGTCCTTTACCCGTTACCCGCTACCCGTACCCGTTATCCGCTCCATTACCCGTTCATTATCCGTTACCCGCCCCATTACCTGTTTCATATCCGCAAAAATACCTGTTACCCGTAAAAAAAATATCCGTAACCCGCAAAAAATACCTGTAACCCGTTACTAAAAAAAAACTCAAGTAATTATCCGCGGGTACCCGTTACCCGCGGATACCCGTGGCGGGGCAAGTAACCCGCAAGCCTCGCGATTTTGGGCAAGTACTTGTTTCGCCGGATACCCGTTCTCGGCGGGGCAAGTACAAAGCCGACAAACTCAATTACCCGGCGGGACAAGCCGGGTACCAAGGCGGGCGAAAAAACCGGGTACCCGGTCCGTGCCCACCCCTAATGCTACCAAACTGGTTGCAGCGTTAAGGAATGTTGTGACTCTTCACTTGTCTGCCGATTCTCTTGAGGTCATATTTTCTTTTTCTTCTTCTTCTTGATATATATCGCTAGTCTAAATGTTCTCTTGTCATGACTTTTGTTTTCTGATCAATCAGGCGTTTTATTTCTGCTGTAAATCGATGCTCGAGTTCAACAACCTCGTTTAGTTATCTTTTGAGAGCCACGAGGAACGTGGGTGGCAAGCATTGCCACTTCTGCTCAAGAAATCTCCAAACCTTGAAATCATAGTCATCAAGGTATGAAAACAAACCAACGGAAATCTAACAAACTAAGGCCAACAATATACTCTCTGCTTTTTTCTTTAACTGTTGTGTTTGTCAATTTTTTCAGGATCTTGTGCATGAGATAACCGATCAATGTGGGGATGTGTGTGTGTGCGTTCAGGAGAAGAAAAAAAAGAGGAAGAAGAAACGTTGCTGTTTACTTTCTTGTCCAGTGAAGGTCCTGAAATTATATGGGTATGGAGGAAGTTGTGGAGAATTGAAACAGATGAGACATTTCATGGAGAATTTAAGGTTTCTTGAAGTTGTGAAAGTTAAGATTCAAGTGGATCAGCAAGATAATAACTACTTGCCACTCACCAATGACCTAATGAAGCTCCTCCCTACAGCTTCTTACAAGTGCAAGATCCAATTCATTTGATTTTCTTCACATTGAGTTGTGTTATATATATAGTTCTTTACAGACTTCCTTTTATGATTCATGAGGACTTTCCAAACAAAAATGTGAAATTCATAAGAGATTAAAAAGAAAATCACATTTAAGAAGGATAAGAGCAAATGTAATATACTTGAGTTTTTTTTTTAGGGGTTTACCCTAGATTTGATTCGAATATGAATTTACAGTCTCATTTCCCAGAATAATCAAAAGCTGCGTAGCCACTAAAACAAGTAACACACGCAAACTTATAACACTCCACACCTAATTTACAAGCTTTCCTATACCGTCTGAGCCGCTAAAATTAGACGGTTTCACTTATTAGAAAGAAAAACCCCCTTAAACCCAATTTTCTAAACCAAATTAGCAAAAGTAAATTCGTTTTGGAGAAAAAGTAGGAGCTGATCTCTAATCCCAACTGAGAACCTGCACAAGGAGACACATAAGTACATAACATATCACAAACGAGCAGGTCTTTTTCAGAAAAAGGCTCTTAATGGTGTGGTCATCAGTCGAGAAGTACTAAAACGTGCTGAGGAGAAGGATGTGACGACGAAGCTGACGTGGAGATCAAGAGGTTGCTTCGCTGAGCTGGAATTGTTGGAGATATGCATGGATACAAGATTATATCTTGGTTGGAGAGAGCTGCTAATGAGAAACGTGAGGAAGAAGATTTTCTATATTCAAAAGAGGAGAATAAGGAAAAGAATATAGCGCTCTCAGGCGCTTTTTCCTAGATAGTCTTTTTAAGAAAACCGTTTGCAAAGTGTCATGTCCTTTTCTCTACTTACTTTTTTCTAAATTAGTAAGTGGACTTTGCAATTCAGCCTCTGTAGATGCTCTACCCGAGACTTGGGTCGGTGGGTCCATCTACTCTCAACGGTAAGCGTTTTTCCTCATCTCTGAAACCACATTTCCTCAACCCTTCTCCAAAAACCACCTTTTCAACCAAGCTCTTCTCTACACTGAATCCATCCCTGCACTCGCATTTGCATCTCTGCAACACTCAACGATGTCTAAGCGACTCTCCTACATAGAAAAAACGAAAGGAAAAGCTCTCAGATTATCATCTCCACCACGCAAGCGAATTAAAGCTCCAGAACTTGATACCTCTTACCTCGTGAAGGAAAATGCCTTGACCATAATAGGTCGTCTCACCAACCCAACTGTCCAGAGGATGTGGACTTTGCTCCCATACCTCTCTAGAAGATGGGGTGTTTTAAAGGGAGAACAATGGCTTCATATCTAGGTCATCACTGTTTTCAAATACGCTTCGACTTGGAAGAAGATCTCCTCAGAGTTCTTGAGAATCGTCCTTACCACTTCGCAAAGTGGATGCTCATCATTCAGAAGTGGGAACCTATTATCTCACCGACTTTCCCCTCCCAGATCCCCTTCTGGATCTCTCTGAAAGGAATTCCCCTGCATTGCTGGCAAGAGGACCTCATTAGAATGATTGGTACAGAAATTGGATCCCTGGAGGACATACATATCTCAGCAACATATACAAGAATCAAAGTGGAAAATGACGGTCTCTAACCACTTACTATGGAGAGTCCTGGAATTCCGATGTGGTGAAGAGGCAATTGTTACCCTGACGTACGAGAAGCTTGAGAACTTTTGTACCATCTGTCTTTACCTCACTCATGAAGCTAGCCTATGTCTATCTAGGCCTCGATCTTCCTCTCCAGCAATCTCTCTGAGGACTTTCCAGCCTCGACAACAAAGTCACTCCTCTAGAGAACCTACCAAGCCATTCAGACACAGACAAGACAGACATGGCAAACCTTACGGGTCAAGAACTTCTTACCAATACCCTGGAAACCGGCAGATATCAAGCAACCAGACAAGAACTTCTGGCTCTCCTCCTGAAGTCACCCCTCTGACAGAACAGAGAAGACCAGCTCAAACACATGACCTACGAAATGGATTAAGGCAAAGAAACTCCTCAATCTCTCCTCGTGTTTCCAACCAACACTTGGAATAGAGGGCAAAAACAGTTCACGTACCTAGAAATGAATAGACCTCAACACCAGAACAGAACCGCCCTCCACTGGTGAACGGAACCTCAACAAATCTTTCACTACAAGCCAAGATCTACCGGCAACGGAAGAGATTCTGCAGGAACTCCAGGAGGTAACTCTTCAGTATATCAACTGCGGAGACCCGACTGAGAGTACTGCAAGAAGACAATGGGTACTGGAAGGTGAAGCTCGAGGACTGATGAATGAAATAGCCTTGTATCTGGCGACGGTCCCACCTCACTCGGCCCTGACCTCACCCACAGCCCCTCTTAAGCTGAACACGGGGATCACTGACCACCCGGAGACTAGTAGGGAATGCCCCTCTGACCCTTTAGCTTTCCGAGCCTCCTCACCAATACCCTTTGAACAGCTTCCTCCAAAGAAAAAGAGAGGCCGACCACCTGTAGCAAACAAAACCATTGCACCATCAAAACTTTTGACTACGGCAGTAAGGAAGAGAAAAGTGAGACAAATACAAGTCTCACCACTATCCAAAAATGCTCTGAGAAGAATATCACCCCATAGAAAGCCCTACCGGAATCAAAGGTCTCCCGCTCAAGGTATGGATCATAATAACAATGCTTCAAGCTCATCTGTTCCAGCAATATCGATCATACCTGCCATAACAAGATGAGATGCGGATTTTCAGAATCCGCATTCTCTTTTTCCTTAAATATTATAAGCTGGAATTGTTGTGGTTTCGGGAATCCCACAACAATTCGAAGGATCCGTGAGCGGCACTCTAAACTTAAGCCGGATATAATATTCCTCATGGAGACCAAAAACAAAGATGAAGTGGTTTTAGAAAAACTTAGCTTTCTGAACTATGAATCTCATTATGTGGTCTCTCCTCATGGCCATGGAGGTGGTGGCCTCGCTCTCTTCTGGTCAGAAAACATCCATCTCTCGGTTACTACAGGTTGCAAGAACTAAATTGATACAACCATCAGATTCAAGGATAAACCTTTTAAAGCCTCCTTTATATATGGAGAACCTGAACAACCGAGACGAAGAGCCTTATGGAAAGAACTCTCTACACTCCCTATCTCAACGGATACTCCATGGTTTCTAACTGGAGATTTCAATGAAATAACAGAAAATGAAGAGAAAACAGGAGGGCCTACCAGAGCTGAAGGGACATTTTGCGACTTTAGGACTTTTCTCTCCTCAAATGATCTCTATGATATACGTCATACTAGTAACTGTATTTCCTGGAGAGGAATCAGACAAGAACAAACTATATATTGTTGCCTCGACTGATCTCTCTCAAACAGTTCATGGGCTGAGATATTCCCATCTAGTCATTGCAAGTATCTTCGCTTTGAAGGGTCGGACCACTGAACACTTCTCACTTGCCTAAATGTATCAAAGAAAAAAAGAAAAGGTCTATTAAGATATAATAGGCAGATGGGTCTTAATCCAGAGATAACAAACCTTGTTGCGGAGACTTGGAACAGTCATCCTTCTGCCACAGTTGAGCAAAGAGTCACAAGCTGTAGACAAGTTATTTCCACCTGGAACCGTGAACACCATCAAAACAACAACAAGCTCATTAAATCCATTAATAAGGAACTCGAAATTGCTATGAGCTCACCTAGCAATACAGAAGGGCTTGTACAATCTCTCAACCAAAAGCCCAAAGATGCGTATGTCCAAGAGGAAGCTTTCTAGCATCAGCATAGTCGCATAATGTGGCTTACGCTAGTTGACAAAAACTCCAAGTTCTTCCATGCCACTAGAAAAGGGAAAACAACGGTTAATAAGTTTTCAGTCTTGGAGGATAGTGAAGGTAAAACGGTGTATGAAGAAGAGGACATTGTGACAATAATAAATGAGTATTACCGTGCTCTATTTATCTCCTCAACATCAGAGATCTCCTCCATTATTGAACGAGCTCTCCAACCAAAAGTTACCTTGGAGGAAAACTCAAATCTAATTGCTATTCCAACTCCTGCGGAGGTCAAAGCCACTATTTTCTCCATTAATCCGGATAAGGCCCCGGGGCCGGATGGGTTCTCTTCCTCTTTTTTCCAATCAAACTGGACCACCATTGGTGAGAAAGTTGTGGATAAAATAGCCCAAATATTCATAACTGGAGAAATACCAAGCTCTATCAACAAAAATTATGTCCGGCTGATCCCTAAGAAGAAAAATCCAAAAGCAGTTGCAGATTATAGACCTATAGCCCTATACAATGTGTACTACAAGGTTATCTCAAAGGTCTTAGCTACAAGACTTAAACCTCTACTACCCGGGAACATATCAGAAACACAGTCAGCATTTGTGGCAGGTAGAGCAATCTCGGACAATGTCATGATTACACACGCGACTCTACACTTCTTAAAGACATCACAAGCAAGAAAACACTATTCTATGGCAGTAAAGACATATATGAATAAAGCCTATGATAGGCTAGAGTGGAGTTTTATTACCTCTGTCTTAAGCCGATTGGGTTTCCATAGAAAATTCACCAACCTAATCCTACAATGTGTTTCCACGGTCTCCTAGTCTTACCTGGTGAATGGCAGTGCTCAAGGAGAAGTTTCTCCACATAGAGGTATTCGCCAGAGCCACCCTCTCTCACCCTATCTATTTATCTTGTGTGGTAAAGTCCTGTCTAGGTTATGCCGCATTGCTCAGGAAAATGGCTCTCTCCCTGGAATAAGAGTATCAAGAGGAAGTCCTAAGGTTAATCACTTGCTGTTTGCGGATGATACTATGTTTTTTTAGCAAAACAAGTATTAAAAGTTATGAAACCCTTACCTATATTCTACGACAATACGAGGAAGTGTCAGGGCAAACAATCAACACTTATAAGTCATCTATATCATTCTCGAGCAAAACACCTGAGGAAATTAAGTCAAGGGTCAAGCAAAGCCTCAGCATTTCGAATGAGGGAGGCCAGGGGAAGTATTTGGGCCTCCCTGAACATTTGGAAGGCGTAAGAAAGAATTTATTTACCTTGATAGTGGATAGAATCCGCCAAAAAGCTTCTAGCTGGTCGTCAAAGCAACTATCTAAAGCCGAAAAACTGACAATGATCAAATCTGTGCTGTCGGCGATTCCCACTTACTCCATTACAAACTTCAAACTGCCCTCAAGTCTCTGCAAGCACATACAGGCTCCTCTCACTCGTTTTTGGTGGGACTCGAACTCGAACAAGAGGAAGATATGTTGGATCTCATGGAAACGCATAGCCAAGCCAAAGAAATCTGGAGGTTTAGGGATTCGAGAAATCCAGGCTTTTAATGATTCCCTCTTAGCAAAGCAGAGCTGGAGACTCCTCTCAAACCCCACAAGCCTAGTAGCACTAGTCCTTTTGGGTAAGTATTGTCGTGATAAACCTTTCCTGGAGTCGACTACACTGTCTAATTCTTCTCACGGGTGGCACGTCATACTCATTGGCTTAGATGTCCTGAAGCAATAGCCTGGTATTACTATTGGAAATGGACGAGACATTTCTATCTGGAACGATTCGTGGATCTCTCTTGAGGAACCAATTAAGCCTATAGGCCCACCAACCTTCTCTTCAAAAAACCTATGTGTAGCTGATCTGATTGATGAATTGGGCAACTGGAACAGGCACCAGATCATGGAGATCCTCCCAAGTTATGCCATTCTTATCCTCTGTCTTAGGCCAAGCACTGCAGGTGCATCAGACTCTTATATCAGGCTTCCGAATAAGTCTTGAGTATACACTATCAAGACGGGTTAACACATCATATCAAAGCTACTGTCCCTCCCCAATAGCACGATGCTCAACCTCTCTTCAACTGGAATACTCATGTGTGGAATGGTGCTTTTCCCCCGAAAATTCAGGTTTTCATTTGGTAAGCTCTACAAAATGCCCTACCCACAGGAGAAAACTTGCTCATCAGAGGGCTTCTCGACTTCTCCCTGTGCCCACACCTCTTCTTCCAGTGTGTTTTCTCGAAAAAAGTTTAGACAAATGCACCTTTGATCTTCACATCATCATTTGAGCCACTGAATAATTTCCAGACTCTACTTACTCAAGTCAAACAATGGACCCATCTGCCACCTATTGGTCTATCTACCACACCCCTGTTCCCATGGATCTGTTGGTTTATCTGGAAAACCCGCAACAAGCGTACCTTTGAAGACAGAGAAATCACAGCTGACGAAGTCATCACCCAGGCTATCTCCGCTGCTTGCGAATGGACTATTACCCAATTGGAGAACAATCAACCCCAGATTCTGATTCCACAGAATCCCACCTCAAGTGATCACGCGTATTCGATGCTATGTAATACGGACGCAGCTTGGGACCCATGATCAAAACCAGCTGGATTTGGCTGGATCTTCACTGACCAGTCAACTGGCGTAGTCACCAAACATGGCGGAGGCACTGGCGATCAAAGCGGCGCTCTCTCATGCTCTAGAGCTAGGCATCTCTTCCCTCTGCCTCCGTTCAGATGCTCAGGACCTTGTTAGAGCTATTTCATCGCGAGAGTACATCAAGGAACTCTTTGGAATTCTCTTCTATATCCACTCTCTCGCATCAAATTTCTCCTCTTTAGCTTTCGTTTTTGTTCCTCGTCACAGCAATGTTGCTGTAGATGATTTAGCAAAACTCTATCTCCGTTCACTAAGTTTACCCGATGTGGACCTGTAGCCCATTGGGCCTGTTTGTGGCTTTCTATCTTAATATAATCTGATGTTCAAAAAAAAAGGAAAAGAATATAACGTCTCTGTTTTCAGAGGTAAAATGACTTATAAACTAAACTATTGTATGTTGGTTAGGTTTATTGTAACAAAGCACTTCTTTTTGTTGTTGTATAATTACAACCAAATTATGGAGTGAGGACAAATTAGCTTTCGCTGCCTTGTTTCACACGTTTTATTTTAACAAGAACTAAGGAATGGAGCGGTTTTCTTTTAGGTCATTTTTATCACTTTTCAGATGGGATGATTGGACTAAGGTTTTTTACAGCAACATTAAAGACGAGTTTCTCAACGTTTTACTCTCTAATAAAAATTTCAATGATGAAAGAACTTCAACCATTGCTCACATCTTGCCTCTCGAGAGGAGAAGGAATCTCAGAGACCATGTTCAAATTCCTTGGTGAGGTTGTGAACCACGTTGCGCGTGAGATGATGAACTCACAAGTTGGCACATGGTACGGTCTACGCGACTATATTGCATCAAAATGCAAAACAGAGTTTGAGAGAGCGGTTTATGTCTTTCAGTGCTTAACAATTTGGCTTGACCCTCACTTGTGGTTCCTATGATGGATATTCTTCTCCCAGAGATATGCTTAAGTCTAAATCTACCAAGAGAGATATTGATAGATAATAATTACTGGTTGTGGTGTTTGTGGGTACCTTCTGTTCCATCATTCATTTGGTAAAAATTGAAACTTACGTTGATTTCGTGGAGGAGATTGCTGATATGATAAGGGAGCTTGTGGAATGAAATATGGAAGTTAGGCTTGTGAGGAGAGCTTACATAGATGTGAAAAGTATAGTGCAGAAGCAAGAGGGTTGGTTCGGTAAGAACGAATACAAACTTATCAAGGGTCTGCTTCGGAGGCTCAACTTAATCAAAAGCATGAAAATGGAAAGCAAGATGGTGTTGTGGACAGAGGAATGACCGATATGGCTAAAGGGCTCCCAGACAATGAGATTGATTCTCCTGTGGCCGTTTAAGGGTTAGTCTTACGATATTGGTGGAAGTTTGGGAGAATACCACAATCGGCTTTGGATGTTGCTAATATTGTTTAGCTAATGTCGTACTACTTCAAGGACTTTTCTTAGATTTTTTTTTTCTTTCCTCAAACTTTCTTTTTTACATGCTCGGCATTTATTTATAGATTCTCTAACCAATCTATAGCCCAAGTGATAAAAGGTGGACTGGGTCCACTAACTGTCTACAACACGTGGCAGAGTCTTAAAGGGCTATTTATCTCTCATTCCAATCTAACGGTTGAGCACGTATCCAGTTGTCAGAATCTTATCAGAAAATGGACGGTTTATATGAGATCACGTGTCAAGTGAACAGAAGTCGTGCATCTTCGCTTTATATAAACTCCGGCGACTCCTTCACGACTGTGTACAATCTCAGCCGACACTTCAATTTATACACGCTTTTTTTTCTTCCCCTAAAACCCTAATTTCTCGCTTCAGTCAAGTCAACCACCACTGACCCTTGAATCAATGGTGGAAGCCATGATGATGACGATTTCTCTCTATCCTTGAAAAAAGTAAAGTTTCGATCTTTTTAATTTCTTGTAATTTTTTAGAATGGGGGATTCCGATAGAGATTCTGGTGGAGGGCATAACGGGAACAACCAAAACGGACAGTCTTCGTTGTCTCCTAGAGAACAAGACAGGTTCTTGCCGATCGCTAACGTGAGCCGGATCATGAAGAAGGCTTTACCTGCTAACGCCAAGATCTCTAAAGATGCTAAAGAGACGATGCAGGAGTGTGTCTCGGAGTTTATCAGTTTCGTCACCGGAGAGGCTTCAGATAAGTGTCAGAAGGAGAAGAGGAAGACGATCAACGGCGACGATTTGCTCTGGGCTATGACTACTCTAGGATTCGAGGATTATGTTGAGCCATTGAAAGTTTACTTGCAGAGGTTTAGGGAGATCGAAGGAGAGAGGACCGGACTGGGGAGGCCACAAACCGGTGGTGACGCCGGAGAGCAGCAGAGAGATGCCGTTGGTGATGGCGGCGGTGGATTCTACGGTGGTGGGATGCAGTATCATCAACATCATCAGTTTCTTCACCAGCAAAACCATATGTATGGAGCCACAGGTGGTGGTGGTAGCAATGGTGGAGGTGGAGCTGCCTCCGGCAGGACAAGGACTTAATGAATGGTGAAGTGGATCTCTGTATATAGATACATAAATACATATATACACATGCCTATTTTTACGACCCATTGAACTTCGTAATGTTAATCTATAAGTATCATGTGGTATTTATAGTTTTTTGGGTTGGATCTATGCAAAATTGGGATAGAACGTTAGTGTTGGTAATGTGAACTCAGATGTGCATTAAGCTGTTCGATTTTGCGGCTGTGTAAAGAGGATCTAGTGTATCTGAACAATAGGATTCGCTAACGAATCTGCTTCATTTAATCTTCTTGTATGTAACTAAAGCCATTGTATTGGATTTGGATCGCATTGAATGCAAATGTTTTTCATTTGGAATGGTTTGATGTTTTGGTGAGAGCTAAGTGGATTCAAGTGTCAAAATGCTTACATAGAGAGGCAGCAATAAACCAGCTTCGATATAAACTGGAAGGAATGCTTTGTTTGTTGAGAAAACAGGTCAATGACGGGAATGTAAGTCGCGGCTGTTGAAGTACAAGTTGCCTTGTTGATCAGGTGCCGAGACACGGAGTGGAGTGAAGCCTTCGTAGTCTCCATTGGTTTTAGCAGAGCAAATGTCTGTCATATACCTCAATAGCTCATGATTCTGTACAAATGGTTGCTTTGTGTATTCCTCCCATGGCATCCACTGCACCAAGTTCCCATTTTTGAGAGAGAGAAGAGGTTAGTGAGTGTTTTAGTGGTTGAAAAGAGGGGAAAAGTTTACCTGAGCCGCCTCTATCTCTGACTCCTGTGCATTGATCTCCAAAGAAAGGGGCTTTAGCTTGCACATGAAGAACAAATCTGACTTTTCAAAGAAAGCTTTGTGTGTCTGTCTGCCAAAATATAAAACAGATAGAGTCAGTTATGTTGCTGTATAACCAGATGATGCGGTTGGAGTTGGAGTTGTAACCTGAAGGCCAATATTTGGACAAATTCTGTTTCCACCTAGAAACAAATGATCAAGAGAAGAGTGGGATTTTAGATCTTGGTCTCATGTAAACTGTAAAGAAGACTGTGAAAAGGTGATGCACAAAGAAGTCTTACTCCGGTCTCTTCTTTCACCTCTCTGACAGAGCCATCATGGATGTCTTCACCCTGACTCAACACACCAAAGAAAAAGCACATCAGATAGCTGAACCTGAACCCAACCATGTAATGGTATTATTTAATAAGAAGCAGCACCTCATTCACTACTCCAGTGGGGAACTTCCAGATTCCTTGGCCTTGAAATCTTCCCGTCTTCTCTTGAACCACCAGCACCTAAAAAGAGATGTGATATATTAGTTCTTGCAGATGTTCCAAGAAAACAATGAAAATATCATCTCACCTCTTTGTTGTGGTTAATGACAAAGGCACCTATGCCAACACGGTGAGATGCATTGGCAGGAAGTGTATCATCTCCCTTTGGAATCCAATACACAAGCATCAAGTAGTTTTTCTCCGCGTGATGAAACCAGAATCCCTCCTATACATGATACACAAACCAGTTAATGATATCAAGAATCTCCACACAATAAACAAAAAGGGTTTGAAGAAATCTAATTGCAGGTTTAGCTATTAGGTAACAACAACCTTAACAGCAGTTTCAGCAAGACCAATAAGCTGCTTTGGCAATTTAATCCACACTCCCTTCTTACCCTGAGTACACAAAAACGTTTGTAAACAATCTATCATACACATTAGACTGGTACAGTCCTATTCACCGGCCTATTGAGAAATGGTTACTGTAGTAAGAAAGTTGAATTCACTTTCTCCAGTCTCCTTCTGGGAAAAGAGAATAACAAATTCACTTTCTTTGCGGCAAAGTAACAGAGAGTGTCTGGCCCACATTACAATACAATAATTTTCAAGAGGATAGTGACATCAACACTATGTCACCCCCCAAACCGTTTTCAATGATTCTATGTAACAACAAATTGGTATCAATAATCTCAGAATTGAATATCCTGATTCAGATTATGAAAGTTATCATTTTTGATCCTATCTAATCAGATCAATGAAAGAAGAAACAGAACCTGAAGAGTCCAATTAGAGAGAGAGGCTTTGAGAAGTAGTGAGAAGGCAGAAGGATCCATGGGATGAGTCATCTCCGTCATAACGCCACCGTACTTGTCTTCAACAGCCGAAAGCAGTGTAGCACCGTTTGGCTCCTCGCCGGACATGGGATTAGTGGAGGAAGAAGCAGACATGGATCTGTTCCTCGTCGTGGTGGAACTGTGAAACGCAGAGAACCCATCAGCCGGAAAACGCAGACAACGCCCATTACTTGGCTTCTTCATCAACAATTTGATAAAACCATAACTTTTCGCCAAACGGCAACTCATTATTCGTTAAAAGCAGAGGAAAAAAAAACACAAACTTTAAACTCAATTTACACGCAAGATTTTGCCTTTTAACTTTCTCAATTTCGTTTTACGCTGTGAGATTATAAATAAAAGCAAAATTCGAAACTAATACGAAACTTCTTATTAGTATTGAGAGCGTACAAAATTACCTGTTTTTCCACTAACGACGCATATCCTTTTCTCCGAAGTATGAAATAAACTCTCTGCCATAAAAAAAAACTAGAGAATTTGTCAAGATTGAAAATATAATTTTTTTTTAATCAAAGACATCGAAATTTCAAACCTTTCTGTTAAAGATGGTCAAAAGTTAATAGAGGATGAACTGCACGACACGCTTAACATAAAGTACTCAAGATTTTCCTAAGATCAGTGACATAACTTTTCTTTATTTTTCGGTTTTTATGATTTTAAAGGGGAAAAATTATGTCGGTATCTCCGCGGCCTTCGCTGAGCCACAGGCCAAAACTGTTTTGCCTTTTACACAAAACAATTAGTTTACCTTTCTACCCTTAAACGAACATCATAAACTCCACAGAACATATTACGGGTCGGGTCGGGTTCTAAAACGGGTAAGAAAACGACTGAATTGAGGATAAAATGGAGGTTATGATGTTCGTTTAAGGGTAGAAAGGTAAACTAATACAGTTACAGAGTCGCACCAAAGTTTTTATTTTTTACCCTTTCAACTGCTTTTACTTAGCCGCTCTCTCCTTTCACGCCGCCGCTTATTTGTTTTTTTTTTACCTTTCCGAAATGGAACTTCTCGCCGGCGACTGTCGGAAACGAGTCGGCGACGACTTTGGTGAAGATGTTGACCCATTTAATAGCTCAGATGGTGGTTGTGAGTGGATGTACGGTAGCCGTCAATCAGAGTCTCATGGAAACGACGACGCTTTAGCAAGGCTCGCCGAGTTGGCTTCGCCTCCTCAGAAACTGAAACCTATTAGGTGTGGCGTTAAGCCTCCGCCGTCAGAGGATCGACATCCTCTTGATATTCTTGCTGGAACCCTAGAGAGGATGCCGGAGTTGGGGTTTCTTGGAGGCGGTTGCTTCGAGGAGGCTCCTTTGGGATCGAAGATTGCTTACGTGGAGCAAAGTGGTCAATTGACTCGTGGGTTTTCAAAAGATGATCATCCTCTTCCTCTCCAAATGGAGTTTCAAGCTCGAAATCTTACCTCTTTGGATGGTGTCTCTCTCAGGTAAATTTAAGAGCTTTTTGTTCAAGTTTGGATCTGTTTACTGTGAAAAGTTATTACTTTTGTTTTAAAGGTCGAATTTTGGGAGAGCTAAACACATTCTTTACTTGTCTCTCTCTATGTTTGAATTCATTTCTCTTGATTTGGTTGCTGTGCCATTTGATTATAGATTTGTTAACTGATTGATACTGAATTTGAATATCTCAGTTCAAAGCATTCGACTTTCCAGTTAGCAAACAGATTGGTGTGGTGTCATTACAAGCTTTTACAGTGATGGTTTATTCGGTTCTGAGTGTTGTTTATATCATTTCTAAGTTTTAGTCTATAGATTGTGGTATCTTTAGGATTATTATTGTCTATGTATAAGAGATTGTGTTGGACTTATGATAACCACTGCCAATTGATGTACTTATGATATGAACATTTGTTGGTTTTGCAGCTCGTCTGTTAATAGCGATAGTGACTCTTCCCCAGGCGTTCACAAGTTAACAGGTAAACGAAAGCGGGAAACAAAGGAAAAGCTGGAGCATTTCTTGGAGAAGCTGGTTGGGAGTATGATGAAGAGGCAAGAGAAGATGCATAACCAGTTGATTAAGGTTATGGAGAAGATGGAGAGCGAGAGAATACGCCGTGAGGAAGCTTGGAGGCAACAGGAAATGGAGAGGAACAGACAGAATGAAGAGGCACGAAAGCAAGAGATGGCACACAGTTTGTCTATCATCTCTTTCATCAAAACTGTTATCGGTGAAGAGATCGAGATCGAGATCCCTAAACCTTATGAATCCCCTCAACCACTCCAGACTGTTCTTCCCAAACGATGTGAAGAAGAGAAATATGAATCCGCTCAGACACAAGTGGACAGAAAGTTCGGGTTTTTAAGCGGAAGAAGGTGGCCGCCAGAGGAAGTGCAGGTGTTGATAAGTACCAGAAGCGAAGTGGAAGAGAAGATAGGGATCAATAAGGGTTCGATTTGGGATGAGATATCAGCAAGAATGAAGGAAAGAGGCTACGACCGATCTGCTAAAAAGTGTAAGGAGAAGTGGGAGAACATGAACAAGTACTACAAGAGAGTGACTGAAGGTGGGAAGAAACAGCCTGAACACAGCAAGACTCGCACATACTTTGAGAAACTTGGTAATTTGTACTACAAGACCAACTCTTCTGGAGAGAGGGAGGAATGAACGTTCAAGTGAAAGATTTTAAATTAGGTTTTTGGCTCGCAAAACGGAAACTTGTAGATGAGCTCTCGAGTTTAATTTGATTTTGGTGTAGTTTTAACTCTTAAGACTTCGGTATTTGTATGATGTTGAGTTTAGAAGATTCGAATAAAAAAAGACAAATACTTTGGTGATTGAGATTTTGTAACGGATAGGGGAAACGAGAGGATCCTCGGTACCATCGATTTTGGCTTGACACGTTTCGGAGCTTGTGAGGTCTTCAATTGTAAATGCCGACACTTGCCAAACTTCACCTTTATTCCAGTTCTCGTTTTTCTTTCTTCAAATGCTTCTTAATTTCGGGCATTGATTAATTTTATATATTCACAATCACCAAACTCGTGAACTTGAACAAGAATATGGAACGTGGAGGCTTCCATGGCTATCACAAGCTCCCTCTCAACACCACCACTCCTTCTAAACCAGGTAGATCCATTCTCCATTATCCCTCTTTTGTAGACTTATTCCTTCAGTTGCATGTGAAAGTGAAACTATTCTCTGATGTTATTTTTTTCTACAATCCCTCCATTGTTACGAAATAGCTTTTTGCAATCTCATAAACCAGTGTGCTAATGGCGCATGCAGACGTCATAGAAGCTCAAACTTTCACAGTGAAAACAGTTTTTAAAACGATTATGCATCAAACTCTCAACTTTCTTGATTTTTCTTTTGGGATTACCAGAGAAGTTTTTGATGGCAGAGAGCAGCATGCATCTCCCAGAATTCAACCAGCCTAACAAAACCAGTAATGGCAGTGAAGAGGAGTGTACAGTGAGGGAGCAAGACAGGTTCATGCCTATTGCCAACGTGATAAGGATCATGAGGAGGATCTTACCTGCTCACGCCAAGATCTCAGATGATTCCAAGGAGACCATTCAAGAGTGTGTCTCTGAGTACATCAGCTTCATAACAGGGGAGGCCAATGAGCGGTGCCAGCGGGAACAGCGCAAGACCATCACTGCTGAGGACGTCTTGTGGGCAATGAGCAAGCTTGGTTTTGATGATTACATCGAACCCCTCACGTTGTACCTCCACCGCTACAGAGAGTTGGAGGGTGAAAGAGGTGTTAGTTGCGGTGGTGGATCCGTTAGCATGACCAACGGCTTGGTGGTCAAGAGGCCTAATGGGAGTATGGCCGAGTATGGACCTTACGGGCCTGTGCCAGGGATTCACATGGCGCCATACCATTATCGTCATCAGAACGGGTTTGTTTTCAGTGGTAACGAACCTTCTTCTAAAATGAGTGGTTCATCATCAGCAGCAAGTGGCACCAGAGTTGAACTATATCCTACTCAACAACATAAGTACTGAGAACAATGGCTAATAACGTTGATAGCTGACAGTAAAAGTCATAACTGTTAGTAAAAGCAACTTCTAGTTTATGAATTCAAGTTTAAGCGGAAAAAATGATGCTTTTCTTTCTTTCGTTTTGTTTGTCTTCTATTTGGAAGAACATGGTGTTTTCATCGGATCTGTATTGCGGTAAGTGTGTTAATAAAGCATTAGGTTTCCAAACGGCATGCATGTGATCTTTAACATAGGAATTGACAGTGAAATTCGTAATGCGTCTTGACTCAACATATAAAGGGATTTAACATTACACTATTACATATTCCAATTCTCAGCTCCAGAAATTAGTGTTCAAAGGAAATAGAAACAAGATACAGAATCTTTCATTCAACTAGCTACCACTTTCCAAAGGAACTTCAATGCATACCTTTTTCCTCTCCAGAAGATCATGTTTCTCTGCACTCTCGTCCGCATCACCTTCTTTCTCTTGATGCTCTTCAGAAAGAGGTTCCAATTTCGAACAATCAACAGGATCAAGTCCGGTTCTTTTCCTCTGAGGAATCACAGTGAAGAAGGATGTTTTCCAGTCCTTGGTCTCCAGAAACTTCACGAGTATCTCCAAAACTTGGTTCACAGTGAGAACCTAAATCAATAAAAAACCAATTATCACAACAAGGTCTTGCTTAAGAAAGTATATGCAATAACAAAGCAGCAAACACAACATTGGAGCTCAATGTGTTGAAAAGAAAAGACTTTTTTTTTGTGTGCGCGCGCTCAATGAGACAATTGAAGTGGCTTTTTAGTTACCTGAGAACTTGACATTTTCATATACTCTCCTATGGGAAGTTTAGCTGTTTTAATGCCTTGTTCTTGTGCTTTGGTCATGGTGATCCCTTTGAACCGGTTTCGATCAACTAAGCCACCGATAATGTAGATATGCTTAGGGTCAAGGTCATCCAAAACAGTTTCGGAATCCGCCGTAAGATAGACCAAGTTGTCTTTTTGATCAGCCATAGCCTCAATGTAACACCGAGTTTCCTTCTCAATGAACCATTTCTCAAAACCAGGAAGCTTCTCAAGCTCAGTACTCATCTTACCTTGGACTCCTGTAAGCCATAGATGGCAAGGTGAAGTGCTTCTCCCATTCACCGCATAGCAATACATTATCTGAATATTTAAACAACAATCAAAATCTTCACAGATCAATGATCATACAAGAATCATCCAAAGTTTGAAACTTTGCACAAAATTTGTTGAAAGACAGAGATTGACCTGCTGAACAAGGCTAGAGATCTCAGACTCGGACATGAGATGAGCAAAATCAACATCTACGACGATCTTTTGACCTATTTCTTTGGCTCGATTCAACCTCTCCATCTTCTTCTCTTTCTCCTCTGATCTCTTCTCCATTCTCTCTTTCCGAAGACTCCTTCTTGACTCTATTAGCTTCTGTCTCTCATCCTCCGTCACGTTCGCTAGGGTTTCTTCCCATTCCTTATGCTTTCTCTCTGCTTCTTTCCTCTTCTGCTCCTTCTCTTGTGCCTTCTTCTCAGCTTTCTTCACTTCGTATCTTTGCTGCCTCAGCTGCTTCTTCTGAGCATTCTTTGACAGAGGTTTCTCTTCCAACGGAGGCGAAAGGTTAACCGGAGCTGGTTCCGATTCTGGTTTAAGCTGGTTATCGTCATTCCCCGTCACCGCCGCCATTGCCGCGAGAAAGCAAAAGAATCAAAGGGTCAAAAGAAAGGGAAACAAACGGTTTCACTCAAAAACGACGTCGTCTCTTAGAAAGCCCATATTAATGGGCCTAATTAGAAGGCCTATGTATGAAGGGCTTTTAAATGGGGCAAGTGGGTAAATAGAATAGAAAATGAGGGGCCATGAATATAAAAAACAAAGAAAATGCGGAAGCGATGAGAGAGACACAAACCCGTAAGTCAGCAAATCGGCCTGTTGTTGTTTGGAGAGAGAGCTCAGATCAGATGTGTCTTCTTCTCTCTTCTTTCGCAGAGTGACTCTGAAACAACAAATTCACAACAACGACGACAAAAAAAAAAAAAACTCATCCTTCTTCTTCGTTCATGCTTGCTTAGCTCTAACAGTGCCGTTTAAGAGTTCCTTCTTCGTTTCAGCTAGTCATGGCTCAGAAGCCGGAGGAGCTGTTGAAAGAGTTCGGATCGAAGCTTGACCTACCTCCTGTTTCCAAAGATTCTTTGCTCAAACTCTTAAAGGTGAATTTACTTGTCTAATTCTCCTTATTTCTTTTGTAATTTGTCCTTCATTTCACCAAAGTTTCGATTTTTCGTTTGGAGGGAATTTTTCATCTTTGTTCTTTGTTTAAATTCTATTTGATTGGAAACGATGAAAAAGTTGTCAGCTTTGTAGATCCTCTTCTGCTCTTGGTAATGTTCATTAATTGAGCTAGTGTTTTCTTCTTTATAGTTGCGTTAGGGTTAGTTTGTACCATTTTTTTCCGTTAACGATTGCCTTTTCATGTAAATTGTTTTTGCGAAATTAGGTCACGCATAGAAACTGAAGTCTCCTCCATTCTGATTTGAAGATAACTAGCTACTTAGATTTGTCTCGAAATTGAATTGTATGAAGGCTGTTGTTAAAATGTCATGTGTTTAGGGTTGGGCTGGTATTTCTCTATCCTTGGGTTCCTTGGGTTCTCTCCATGCCGGAACTAGCTTTTAGATAGATGCAATAGTTACCCCAATTTTCAGTCTCTGAAATTAACAGTGAGAGATGTGGTTTGTTTATCAACCACTTTGTAAAAATGATATGCTTTTGATTGGTATAACTAGAGGTGACTTGGTTGGGTTAGTTTACTAAGATTCTGTGACTAAATGGTAGTGCTCTAAAATACTCTCCGTCATTGTTAACTTGTGTGTTGCTACATGCAGGAAGCTTCTGTTTGCCTTTCTGAGTTGGAGCAGTCTCCACCACCGGCAATGCTCGAGTCCATTCAGCCTTTTCTTGATGCAGTTGTTAAACCTGAAATTCTCAACCATCAAGACAAAGATGTCAAGCTTCTAGTTGCGAGTTGTGTTTCTGAGATAACTCGTATTACAGCACCTGAAGCGCCTTACAGTGATAATATTATGAAGGTTGTTTGTCCTGAATTTCCTCAACCACCGTGATCACATACATGTCCACTACTGATTTCTTCTGTTTCTTTTCTTGTTTCAGGATATTTTTCAAGTGATTGTGAGCGCTTTTGCTGGGTTGAATGATGTCAGTGGTCCATCATTTGGAAGGAGGGTTGTCATTTTAGAAACGGTTGCAAAGTACAGGTCCTGTGTAGTGATGTTGGATCTTGAATGTGATGATCTGGTGAAAGAAGTGTTTACTACATTTCTTGATGTTGCAAGGTTGGTTTCACTGTCAACCTAGCTTGCTTTTCAGATTGATTAAAAATCCTTCTGATTTACATCAAGTCTATTTTTGCTCCATGCAGAACACTTTCGAATTCCCATACTTTTTAGTTGTGCTTTTCGTTGGTGTTGTTGGCTAGTAATACAAGTTATGAATGCTTTCTGTTTTTTTTTTTCTGTTTGGGTTTCATACTGAAAGATTGTTTGTTTCTGTATGTGCAGAGATGACCATCCGGAGATTGTTTTCTCATCAATGCAAAATATAATGATTGTTCTTTTAGAAGAAAGTGAAGATGTGCAGGAGCATCTCTTACTAATTTTACTCTCTAAATTGGGTCGCAATAGAAGTGTTAGCATTCTGACGGTGTTGGCTCAGGCCACTGATAATATTCTTATGTAGGATTAGTTGTTTTATGGAATAGCAGACAGCTCATTTTCTGCATTTATGATGGCAGGATGTTAACGATGCTGCGAGAAGACTTGCTATGAAAGTCATAGAGCAGTGTGTGCCAAAAGTTGAATCTGACATAAAGCAGTTCCTTATCTCTTCAATGTCTGGAGATAGCGGATTTTCTAGCAGTCAAATTGACTATCATGAGGTTATCTATGATTTGTACCGCTGTGCTCCTCAGACCCTATCCGGAGTTGCACCATATCTCACTGGAGAGCTTTTGGTATATTTTCATTTTGGTCTTTTGCCTCTATTCTGCACGTCAAACGTCATCATGACTCTTGAACTATGCATTAGTACTTTTGTTATTGTGTATGTTGTTTGAATAGTCACTTTTATCATTTGTTGTTTCAATAGTTTCAAGTGGTATGAGCTCATCTTTTGGAGTAGATTGGTATTGAACAATACATAATGCGTGCAATTAATATACACAGGCTGATAAATTGGAAACTCGATTGAAAGTGGTTGGATTGGTTGGAGAGCTGTTTTCCTTGCCTGGACATGTCATTTCCGAAGAGTTCAGTTCAATCTTTTTGGAGTTTCTGAAAAGGCTCACTGATAGAGTAGTTGATGTTCGGATGACAATCCTTGACCATATTAGGAACTGTTTGCTCTCAGATTCTTCGAGAGCTGAGGCTTCTCAAATTATATGTAAGTCTTTCTTTATCATGCCATTTGTATACTTTAGAATTGACTAATATTGTAATTGTTTCTTTATCATGCCATTTGTATACTTTAGAATTGACTAATATTGTTGTGTTAAATTGATGTAGCTGCTCTCTGTGACCGGCTCTTAGATTATGATGAGAATATCCGCAAACAAGTTGTTGCTGTTATTTGTGATGTGGCTGTGAGTTCACTTACGTCGATTCCAGTTGACACTATAAAGTTAGTTGCTGAACGGCTCCGAGATAAAGCTGTACGTTTTTTGTATTCAGTCTGGATGTCACAGATAGTTGCATTCTAAGACATTTGAACTCATAGTTTTTTCTTAAATCAGATACTCGTTAAAACTTACACAATGGAAAGGTTGACTGAGTTGTTCCGGGTATATTGCTTATGCTGTGCTGATGGGAAGGTAGGCACTGGCGACTTTGATTGGATTCCTGGAAAAATTTTGAGATGTCTTTATGACAGAGATTTCAGGTAGGACATCTATATAGAATGTTTTTGAACTTTGGCCCCTTTTCTTATATATATAAGTTTACTTAGTTCTAGTTGAATATGATTATTACCTTCGGGAAATATGTTCTAAATATGTTTATTGTGTTGCAGATCAGATACAATTGAATATATTCTATGCAGTTCACTGTTTCCTAGTGATTTGTCTGTAAGAGATAAAGTTAAGCATTGGATACAAATCTTTTCCGGGTTTGACAAAGTGGAGACGAAAGCTTTTGAGAAAATACTGGAGCAAAGACAAAGGTGTATTTGATGGATTTTTTTTTTTTGGCATGTAATAACTATATGAGCTTTATCATCCTGTCCTTTTTTCGATATTGAAGATTGACCTTGTAAATATTTCTTGACCTTTAGGATACATCAAGAAATGCAAAGATATTTGTCAATCAAGCAGATGCAACAGGTACGACCAAACCTAGTTGAAGAGTTTTTTTTTTTCAAAGTTTTGGGTTCTTGCTTTTTTTGGTTTTACTATCTGCAACCTTATGTTCTGTCTGAATGCAGAGTGCTGATACTCCTGAGATGCAGAAAAAGGCCCTATTTGGGTTCAGAGTTATGTCACGTGCATTTTCTGACCCACCAAAGACTGAGCAGAACTTTTTAATTCTTGATCAACTGAAAGATGCTAATATCTGGAAGATTTTGACTAGTCTGCTTGATCCCAACACTGGCATTATGCAAGCGTCCAAGATTCGGGTGAGAATAACAAGAAGTTTGTACTTACATTTAGATTTAGTTTCAACAACCTTATAATTGATTTGTGGTTTTAATTTGTGTGCAGGATGATATGCTTAAAATACTTTCTGAGAAGCATAGTCTCTATGAATTTCTCAGCACTCTCTCCATTAAGTGTTCTTATCTGCTATTCAGCAAGGAATTTGTGAAAGAGATTTTAGCAGAAGTATCTGCTAGAAAGTCTTCCAAAAATATTTTGGGAGTTCAATCTTGTATGGATTTCTTAGGGGTAAGAACTTATCTGACACATTGTTTATAATTCACTACCTTTCTATCAGGAAATTTGTTTTAGCATTTATTATTGCTGATTACATCCCATGCTCATGAACTTCTTTTCTTTTACTAATTACAAACTCCACCATATTGATGCTCGTGCATTGCTTTTTTTAGCTTCTTGCATGTTTCTGTCCATCATTGTTTGATGGGGCTGAAGAAGAACTGATGGGTTTCCTTAAAGATGATGATGAAATGATAAAGGAAGGTACTCTAAAAATTCTGGCAAAAGCAGGTGGTACTATTCGGGAGAATCTCATTGTTTTAGCCAGGTGAAAGTCTCAACTCCTTTGGTTTGTGTATTTATCTTTATCATCAAGCATGAGCTTACTTTCTTTTGTTTATTGCATGTCTTTCTGATTTCTATTGTTTCTTTTATTATCCTCATAAAGTTCTGTGGACCTGTTACTGGAGAGGATCTGTGTAGAAGGTAACCGTAAGCAGGCTAAGTATGCTGTACTTGCACTAGCATCAATAACGAAGGATGATGGCCTGAAGTCGCTCTCTGTTCTATACAAGGTGATAATTCTGTTTTCTCATATGGATATTTTGCTTAAAAATATCACGATCTGTAGTTGATAATTAGTTTGTGGAAATTCTGGTTTTATTCTTGTTTTGTAGAGACTTGTGGACATGCTGGAGGACAAGAGACATCAGCCAGCTGTTCTTCAGTGTCTTGGATGCATAGCGCAGATTGCAATGCCAGTCTTTGAGACCAGAGAAACCGAAATAGTTGAGTTTATTAGAAGCAAAATCCTCAAGCTCAAAAGTGTAAGTATTTATTACTAATGTTTGTTTTTTCTTCAAAACTTCACTACCTGTCTTTCACTGGTTTCCCAGATTTCTTTTTCTATTTTGATTGGAAGCACTTAAACCTCTTTGCAGGAAGCTGTAGATGACAAAAAATTATCCTGGGAAGACAAAAGTGAAATCTGTCAACTTAAGGTTGGTACCTGACAAATTTTTTTCTTATAACTCATTTTACGTATACAGTTTCACCTTATATTTACAGGGATCAAGTAATTTCTCTCTTGTCCAGTTAGTTTCTAAACTCTTCCTTTTCTTAATATAGATATACGGGATCAAGACGTTGGTTAAGAGCTACTTGCCTTTCAAGGATGCTCATCTTCGTGCGGGTGTTGATGACCTTCTTGGATTACTAAAAAACATTCTTTCCTTTGGGGAAGTATCTGAAGATCTAGAATCAAGGTTGGTAAACATTAGTGCTAATTATGCCAAGAGGTCCTTTTTTTCTGTAAAATTTGAAGGCACTCATACTCAACCTCTCCACAGTTCTGTTGACAAGGCCCATTTGAGACTTGCTGCAGCAAAGGCAGTCCTCCGCCTTTCTAGGCACTGGGACGATAAAATACCGATTGATATCTTCCATTTAACATTAAAAACCCCTGAGGTACCTTCCTTCGATTTGGTTTACCATTTGCATTTCCCATCTGATATGGGTTCTGTTTTAACTTTTAATATTTTCCCTTAACCTTTCCTGTAGATACCATTTCCTACAGCTAAGAAAATATTCCTCGGGAAAGTGCACCAGTATGTAAAGGATCGAGTTTTGGAGACGAAGTATGCCTGCTCATTCTTATTTGATACCACTGTATCAAATGTTCTCGAATCAGAGGAGGTATGTCATCGCCCTTCACTTACAAACACATATGATGTTTCTGAGTAGCGAATGTTGACAATCTGGCTATTCGTTTGGATTGGTATACAGGAGAAACAGAACCTAGCTGATATAATTCAACATTCTTACCAAACAAAAGTGCGGAAAAGTTCTGCTCAGACTGATGCAAATTCAGTTGCTCTCTACCCTCATCATATCCTTCCTTATCTGGTTCACGCACTTGCACATCATTCTTGTCCTGACGTTGAGAAATGTAAAGACGTAAAGGAATATGAAATGATATATCGGTAATTTATTTTTTGGTTTACCTCTAGTTGCCATCGCTTGACTCTTTCTTTAACTGTGAAATTAGCCATTTCAGTTATGTGTTTTTTTGGTTGATATTTTACTTACTATTTCATTGTTTATTTCAGCCAATTATACTTGATCGTTTCCATGTTGCTCCATAAAGAGGAAGACGGGAAGGCTGAAGATATTGACAAGGAACAGGAGTGCGTTCCCACCATTATCTTTATCTTCCATTGTATAAAACAGTCAGATGATGTCACTGATGCAACAAAGTCAAAGGTCGGTAAAAGATATTCTTGAGCTTGTTCTGTTTTACAACATCCATGTTATGACTACTTTTGATAATCATTCTAAGCATGTACGTGTATGTAATCATTCTAACCATACTGGTATATGTGCCACGGAGCTGACATTTCATAACTTATATTAACAGAACTCACATGCGATCTGTGAGCTTGGGTTGTCAATAATCAATCACTTAACTCAGAAAGAGCCTGGTCTACAAGGGGAAATCACACCTGTATCACTGCCTCCGATGCTGTACAAACCTTCTGAAAAAATTGAAGGTGACAATTCTCAGGTAAGAACGCATAACTTTTCAAATTTTTGGCAATGTGAGCTGTCTGTCATGTTTGCTTATATATTTACTGTGTTTGACCTCATATGTTGTCCTGGTTTGTGTTTGCTGACCCAAGACATTTTGTTTCAACAGGTTGGTGAAGAGCAACTGTGGCTAGCTGATGAGACTGTCCTGGCACACTTCAGGGCTCTCAAGTTGGAGAGTCATGCTGATGCATCTGTATGCTACTCAACTTGAAAATCTGAGTGTTGCAGTATCTAGTGATTTCTGTATTTATTGATATTTCTCCTTTCAGGTGATACCCCAAACTTCAGAAAATGAGGTTCTGATTGATGGGGAAAGTGATGGGAATGAAATTCCTCTGGGTAAAATTGTAGAACGTTTGAGAGCTCAGGGAACCAAGAATAGAAAGGGCAAAAAGAATAAATCTGTAGCAGCTGAAGATGAGAATGGTAAAAATGACGTTGATGTTTTAAAAATGGTGAGGGAGATAAATCTGGATCATTTGCAAATGCTGGATAAATTTGAATCCAGTAATGGACACAGACATTCCCCTGGTGAGAGAGCTGACACATTTCAAAGAGATCAGAAGGATAGCAAAAGGAATGCTGCTGATGAAACATCAGTCGTTTCTGTCCCTAAGCGCCGGAGATCATCTTCTGGTCATAGTCCTTTCAAGTTCTCAAATAGTGGTCCTAAAGTCTCATTGAAAGCTTCTGAAGAAGAGCTACATCAAGAGAAAGACATGGACGAAAATGTCTCCTCGGACTCTAACGATGAAAATTCAGACCGAGAGAAAAGATTAGAAAGCATCTCTCCCCAGAAGAAAAAGAAAAGCTTCTCATCAAAATTAAAGAACACAGAATCTGATTGGGGTCTCACTAATCTGGAACATCAAAGCGAAGGTGGCAACCGCAGTGAGAGGGTAAAAAGCACTAATAGCATCGTACCTTTTGTTTCATTTTGCTGTAGTTCAGTTTATTGATATTCAGTCAATATCCATTTTTTTCTACTCAAACAGAAGCAGAGTAGGTCAGCTGAAAGTGGCGATAGCAAATTGAAGTCTGCCTCTGGATCAATGAAGAATCGAAAAAGAAAAAGCATCTCAGGACTGGCTAAGGTGCGGAGCTTTACCTTCCATTGATGTTTATCAGTGTCACTTTTGTGCTACTTGAACGTTGTGACAACAAATATTTTCTTGTCTGACCTAATTTATTGTCCAGTGTTCCACAACCGGAAGTAAATTGGCTGATGATGAACTGATCGGTTGCAGAATAGATGTTTGGTGGCCCATGGATAAACGGTAAGCATTTTTTGAGCTATTTTTATTGGATTGACAGTGCAAAAGTGGTTTTGGCTGACACGTTATTCCCTTGGAGATTTTGTTTTGTTTTTCTTTCATGAGTTTTTTTATAATTATTCTGACATCCATGCAAAGCTACTATGTGAAGGAGTTGGTTTGTTTTTTTCCGATTCTTAGTCACATCTTGTTACTCTGAATCCATCTAATGTGGTCATTTCATTTCCAACAAAATGTGGTATTGGTTTCTGAATTTATCTCACCAGAAGTTGCATCTTGGTGAAAAAAATAGGTTTTATGAAGGCACAGTAAAATCTTATGATTCGTCTAAACAGAGACATGTGGTAAGCTTTCAGCACCTTGCTTCTTCTGTCTTTTTCTTGGGTTAGTTGGTCCATCTAACTCTGTACTCTATCCATATGATATCGCAGATACTTTATGAGGATGGAGATGTTGAAGTACTTAACCTAGATAAAGAACGGTGGGAGCTCATAGACACGGGTGGAAAGCCTGCAAAGGTTCTGAGATTTTCTGCTTTTTGGTTTCTGTTGTTAATCTATCTTCACGATATCTAGTCATCTGCCGAGTTCATTCTTATTAGCTTAATAAATATCCTTACAGTATTCGTACTTTCTGCAGAAAAAGTCCAGTACATCAAAGGGTAGTTCTAGTAAGAAAAGGTAATACTAACTCTCAGCAACTGAATTTAATGCATTTTTCTGTAGTCCTGTTTTTGCCTCGTATTCTTCTTTAGTCTTATATGACAGATCAATCTTATTCTTTCGTTCCATTGTTTTGTTTCTTTTAGATCTTCTGAAAGTAAGCATAAGAATTCAGGTAGCCTACAGAGGGATGAAGACCCAATTACTACTACGTAAGTGAAATTCTATCTTTAGAACTCCAAGTAGAAGTCATTCTTCTGCTCTTCGTTTTTTCTTTTTGCGAATGTTCTGCATTTGTGTTAAACCTTTTGTTTTTTCCCGGACTGCTGTCTTTACTAGGCCAAAAGGGAAAAGAACTCCAACGAAATACATAAAACATAAACACCCAGAAGGCACGTCAAGAAGTCTCTCTTTAGAACGTGATTTACTAGAGAGCAGAAACAAGAAAAATCAATCTTCTGCCACACCAGGTCCAATGCTATGTCCAATTTTGTTAGCTCTTCCCAATGTTTCCAAATTCTTTCAGCTTATGTACTTTTTGTTTCTGAGTTATCCTGTTTTAAAATGATTCAGTAGGTGAAATTGCTGAAAGAGAAAATGAAAACAAAAACAAAAAGCCGATGACAGAGGGCCCGGTATATAGTGGGGAGGCTGATGAAGAGAAATCAGAGTCTGAAGGAAAGTTGTTGAAAGAAGGTGAGGATGATGAGGAAGTTGTAAACAAGGAAGATGATTTACAGGAGGCAAAAGCAGAGTTGAGTAGGGATGCTGAGGAGAAAGAAACTGAACTTGACAACTCAGATTCTGAGGGGAAGCAAGAAAACAATGAAATGGAGACAGAAGCTGAAGACAATGCTGGGGATGCTGAGATTTCTGACAATGAGACTCTTGTATTTACCTACCTTTTTCTTAAATCTTACAAGCAGCATAGACGAAATATGAGTAGAGAGTTCTGATAGGTGTTTACTTTTAATGTGTATGCAGGGAGCGTGGAAAAGTAAAGTGGGTAAGTCAAGCTCGAAGAAAGCAGTATAGGTGTGTCGTATGCCATAATGTAGAAGAAATACTCGTAAAGAAATTGCGGTGTTTCTCCTAAAGTATTGGAAGTCTCTGGATTGCTGTGGTGTATATGTGGTAAAAAATGTGAGATTTGTAGGGTTAGTTATACATACTTGTTCTAACCACCATGATGGAATGAATAATAGGCAAAAAAAAAAGCTCCTCCAGAAGCGTATGTGGTCATGTATTGTAGTAGTCTGTGTGTGTTTTTGTAGGGTTGTTTCATGTTTTCTTCTGTAATATTTAAACTTACTACATTTGTTAACCCAAAGTGCTATTCTCTTTTGAACTCAATTACTTTGCCACTTCCTTCTTCGTCCATTTTTTTTTTCCAAATTACATTATTCTTGGTTCAAGATTATCTACACTTTTAAAGGCGGTTGTTACTCGAGCTTTGATTCGATCAATAGTATATGAGAGAACCAAGATTGTATACAAGCTTTGATTTCATCGATAAGTGGTGCAAAGTTAGATATGGTCATCTGCTAAGTAATTAATGAACCGGAAGAAACTCAAAAGAGAAAGAAAATCTGCGGAGGGCTAACATTTATATTCCAAGAATGTTTCTAAATGAAAAAAAAAAAAAATTATAGAAACATTTTCGTCGGCTATGTAAAATGTAAAATGATTATTCACAATCTTAATTTTGGTTTGTGTTGATTACGCAAATTAAAATGGTCATATGGATGGGGCCTCCATTAAATGGGAATTGGAGCTTTAATGGTTAGACCGAGTCAAATGTGTCAGATGCCATCTCTAAATACAAAAGAGTTTGTTTGTTTTCTTTCTTTTATTCGGTAAAGGGCCATACAAAAGAGTTTGATTTTAATTTATAACGAGGATTAGGTTTACCTAACTTTTGCAGTAATTAATTGATTACCGTTGCATACAGCTACGTTGTTCAAGAATCAAAAGAGTATATGCATTAACTAGATAATGCCCTAATTTTTTTTCTTTTTTCTAGCTAAATAAGTTCGAGTTTTAAGATAGCTTTTTACGGATTTAAGCATATAACGACGTTGCAGAATTTATTTATCAAAAAAGAAAAATTATATGTGAGTGCGAAACCATATAAAAGTTTACAATATTTCTACCAAATTATTTACCCAAAATTGAAACTCATGTTTGACGCTTTGGTCAACTTTCTTTTGCAACCTCGAGAGTCGAGTCGAGACCATGGAATTTGTCTTTTAAGACAAACATTTGTCAAAAAGGTCTGAGAATAATGATACAGTGATTTAATTTGCATCCTCTTCACGCAGTCCTGTCTCCTCTACAAAGTAAGTAGCTGAGTTAGTCTCAAGAAGACGAAACGAAGCCTTTTGTTTTTGACTCATTCTCATAGCCACAAGAACCATTTGTATTTTGTTTCCAAACTGGTAAAATTTGTTTCATAATTTTATGTTTCTTGGCTGTTTTTCCCCTAAAGTTGGCAAATTTCTCAGTGAAACTTCCTTTTCAGTTCGTACAACTCTTCCCTGCTTTACTCATTCTTTAGGGTTTTGTAGACTTGAGTTTTTGTTTCAACCCATAAAGTTTGAGCCTTTAATCTCATCGATTTGTACCATTTGTAGAGTCCTCTCTGTTTCTTGGTTACTCTCTTGAGTCTTGATCAAGTTCTGATTGAGGTATCTCTGTACTTTACTCACCAGATAGATGTGTCTGTGGGTTGGTAGCATTTGGTCTCTCTGTGTTGCTTTATTGTTTTCAGATAAAGTGTGAATCTTTCCCAAAATTTAGTTTTGTTATATCAAGAAGCTCCCAACTTAGTGATTCCCCCTTCAAAATTTGGACTTTCTGAGTGGTTGCTTCTATGTTTCTTTGGGATTTAATGTTGGATTACTTCCTTCCCTGTGTCTTGGTTGTCATACTCAATTGATTGTCTAATAAAGACTGTTGCTTTATATCTCTGTTATTCACGAGGAGTGTGTACATAAATCTAACGTTGGAGCTTGTGTTTGTAAGATCTGAGATGGGCGAGCCGCTAGGACTGCTTCAAGTGACTGTTATTCAAGGAAAGAAACTGGTGATCCGAGATTTCAAGTCAAGTGATCCTTATGTGATTGTCAAATTGGGAAATGAGGTAAGTTTGGTCACTAGTGTTCATTGTTCTTGGAAGTTACTAGTAGTGTTTGTGTTTCTCTACCAAAGAAACAAGTGTCGCAATTGTATCGGTTGATGTGATGTTTTACTTTCTTGAAAACCAGTCAGCCAAGACCAAAGTGATCAACAATTGCCTGAATCCAGTGTGGGATGAGGAACTGAGCTTTACACTGAAAGATCCTGCAGCAGTTCTCGTGTTGGTATGTTCAAATCTTCATGAATCTTTCCTTTTGTGACCATCATGATGATGATGCTGAGATATTGTTTACGGGTTGCAGGAAGTGTTTGATAAAGATAGGTTCAAGGCAGATGACAAGATGGGTCATGCCTCTCTCAGCCTTCAACCACTCATCTCTGTTGCCAGACTAAGGCATATAGTCCGTGTGTCCTCTGGTGAGACAACACTTAGGAAAGTGTTACCTGATCCAGAGAACTGCGTATCTCGAGAGAGCACAATCAGTTGCATAGATGGAGAGGTGGTTCAGAGCGTGTGGCTGAGGCTGTGTGCTGTTGAATCTGGCGAGATTGAGTTGAAGATTAAGTTGATTGATCCTCCTGGAACAAAGAAGTAGGCATTAGGATACTTTGTGAACTCGTTTGTAGCAAGCAACCAGTTTGTCTAGTATAATTGCAACATGTTTGGTATTGTTTCCAAGTGAATGTGAGACGGCTTTAAGGCTTTGTGTGCCTTGTGACAACTTACCAATTTATAGTATTGTACTGCTCTCATAGGATCTTTCTTTGAGTGTTTGATGGTATACTAACATCAATGGCTGATTCTCACATAACTATACATTAGGCCATCCTAATAAAAACATGGAAGAAATGGACTAAATCACATCTATACCTTCCTAATACCAAGGCAGTGGTGAAACCAAACCAACATTGATATTGGTATCTTACGTTAGACAATATTTGTTCTTATCTCAATTTCCACCTTTTTTTGGTCTCAATTATGATCCATCTCTTTCTCTTTCTTACGTTTCCTCTTAATCTTAATTCTTAACACAAGCCTGATCGTCCACATCTGCCACCAAACCAAATAGGTGATGCGTTTCTTCTAACCCAGAACTTAAAGTTGTGATCTTTCTTTTGATTCTCATTTCTGACGTAATCTCTTCAGTGACTTCAATGGCTCCGCCTGATTCTGTACAGCCTCGAGGTTCTTTTTTGTTACGAATCTCTCGCGCATGATTTCTTCTTCTTCTTCTTCTCGCCTGTTTCTGGTTGGATGATGACAATTGAATTCTGGGGGGTGCAGATGTTTGTGTTGTGGGTGTGGCGCGAACGCCTATTGGAGACTTCCTTGGCTCCCTCTCTTCTTTAACTGCCCCAAGACTTGGGTCCATAGCCATTGAAGGTAGTAGTTATATCACTCTCTCTCTCTCTCTCTCTCTGATTCAGCCAAGTTTTACATTCTCTAACTGCTTCACACCCTACTCATAGCTGCACTTAAAAGAGCAAATGTTGATCCGGCCCTTGTAGAAGAGGTCTTCTTTGGAAATGTCTTAACCGCCAATCTTGGACAAGCACCAGCAAGACAGGCTGCACTTGGTGCTGGGATTCCTTATTCGGTCATCTGCACCACTGTCAACAAAGTCTGTGCTGCGGGAATGAAAGGTAACTCCTTAAGCTTTTATTACTCTTCTTCTATTCCAGATCATCATTGACACATCACTGCTTGTAATCTCAGCTGTAATGTTAGCCGCTCAAAGTATCCAGCTTGGATTGAATGATGTTGTTGTGGCTGGTGGAATGGAGAGCATGTCAAATGTACCTAAGTATCTCCCGGACTCAAGGTGCGTTCTGTTTTCTCATCTCGAAAAGATTTCTTGTTTATTCTTTAAGCTGATTTCTGTGAGCAGAAGGGGTTCGAGATTAGGCCATGATACTATTGTTGACGGTATGATGAAAGATGGACTTTGGGATGTGTACAATGACTTTGGTATGGGAGTTTGTGGAGAAATATGCGCTGACCAGTACCGCATTACAAGAGAAGAACAGGTCACTAATGATTGTTCCCGTGGACTCACCACTGATGTGATGATGAGACTGCCTTGCTGATTGTCGTTTGTTTTTTCTAGGATGCTTATGCTATCCAGAGCTTTGAGCGTGGTATTGCTGCACAAAACACTCGGTTGTTCGCTTGGGAAATTGTTCCTGTACACCTCTCCTTTCCCTGAATTCCAAGAATTCACTTTGTGGCATTGTGATGTATTATTGTTCATATACTCATATTGATAGGTCGAAGTTTCCACTGGAAGAGGGAGGCCTTCGGTAGTTGTTGACAAGGATGAAGCACTGGGGAAGGTAAATAGTTTAGGAACCGCTGCTTCTCTTAGGATGGCCTTGATTGATCTTAACTTTTTTTTGGCATGAACCAGTTTGATGCTGCCAAGTTAAAGAAGCTTAGACCAAGTTTCAAGGAGGATGGGGGATCAGTCACTGCTGGAAATGCATCAAGTATAAGGTCCTCTATTCTCTCTTGAATTTGTTTCTTATTTTTCGTCATTTGTAACTCTGCAAGCATTTTCTGTTGTTTACTTCCAACATCCACTTACTGGCTCTGCTTTTCGTTGGTGGACAGTGATGGTGCGGCAGCACTAGTGCTGGTGAGTGGGGAGAAGGCTCTTGAGCTTGGACTGCATGTTATCGCTAAGATTAGAGGATATGCTGATGCTGCTCAGGCACCTGAGTGGTTCACAACCACGCCGGCTCTTGCTATTCCTAAAGCTATAAAGCGTGCTGGTTTAGATGCATCTCAAGTGGATTACTACGAAATAAACGAAGCCTTTTCTGTAATATCACTTAATGATCTCTGAGTGTTTTATAGTTGTTGGCTCAGTGTTTTATAGTTGTTGGGTATGTTATTGAGAGGGATGACTGTTTTGGCTTGTTCCCACACAGGTCGTAGCTCTGGCCAATCAGAAACTGCTGGAATTAGATCCTGTAAGTCATGAAACAAGTACAGTTGTATACGTTGCAGTCTTAAGTTTCAGTGTCTCTGATACTCTACATAAAAAAAAGGAGCGGCTGAATGCGCATGGAGGGGCTGTTTCACTGGGACATCCACTGGGATGCAGTGGTGCTCGTATCTTGGTCACATTATTAGGGGTAAGTCGTAAGAGCATGCAACAATGATGTTGAATTGAATCCTTCCTGAAAATGTGTTTCAATCCTTCTGATTCAGGTGTTGAGAGCAAAGAAGGGAAAGTATGGAGTGGCATCAGTATGCAATGGAGGAGGAGGAGCATCAGCCCTTGTCCTTGAATTCATGTAAGCTCCCTCTTTAACTCTGGTAAGCATAAGCATTAGCGCACACAAGAGATTACAGGTCTTTTAATGCTTCCCAACACACTAATTTTAACTTCAACTTGTTGAGGTGTTGCCAGATCGGAGAAGACAATTGGATATTCGGCACTCTGAAGCCAGGAGACGATGTTTCAGAACGCAAAGCGTATGTATATGGTTATAAGTTTGGGTGTCACTAGACTGCTTAACTTTGTACTTGAGAGAGAGATGCAATAAAAGTGTGTTAGAAATCAATACATAATGTCTGAAGTAGATTGATACACTCTGAAGTGAATTGTTGAAGCCAGTAATGTTTACCTTAACCAACAAATGAAAATAAACTTTTTGTGGAAGACTTTAGAGGAAAGTGAGGAATCAGATAAGTTGAGCATAATCTAGAAGTCTAAAACGGTTGTTCAGCCAATGATGAGATCAAAGACTAAAAGAATTACATCACTTACCCAGATGATTAGGGATATCAGAGGTAGATTTCCCACAAATAAATTTGATACAATAGAGGATCATATAACACTATACATGAAGCCAGGAGTGCATTTAGTTCAAGATTTATTCTCTTCTTTTTTCTTTACATTTGCTTGGCTAGGGAGAGAACACAGCCCAGTCATCTGAATTGCTAGCTCAACCATAAATAAATAAATATATATATCTTAATTGTGGCAGCTCTGTTAAGGAATTCCCTCAGAAGCATTCAGGGTTCGTCATCTTCCAGTGTTTCATGACTGGCTTTTCTGTCACCAATGGGCCTGGCCAGACCGTTGCAGTTCTCAAACTTGTGGAGTTCCGATTCTATGGTTTTGGCTATCTCAACACGTTCAGCTTCTGGCTCAGGAAAACCTACGTGGAATGATCCTTGCTTTGCAGGTTCGGCTTGTCCCTGAGTTTCATAATGGTGCTTCACATAGTTGTATAGCTGTTGATGGAAAGGATGATCAATAGAGAAACAATTTGCAGTCTGAGTGTGGTGAGATGACCCAGAGCTTCCTCTTCTACAGAAATGTGGGAGTGATGTGAAGTCCATAATCTACAAGAAGCACAAGATTTAGACAAGTTCGCATTTCACAGCAAGATCATGAGAAAGCAATGCGTATATATATACCTTCAATAGTTCATCCTTTCCGCTACCAGATAAGACATGAACTTTTTTCGTTGTCCTCTCTTGTAAAAGTGGTTTTACAACCTGCTAGGAGCTCAATGAAATACACATACGTGCTAAGTAGCCAACACCTTGAGTTACAAACAAAAGAGAATCGAAGAGGCTTACCTTCCAACATGCAGAAAATATATATGGAGCGTTCACAACATAGTACGTGTTTGTCTTCTCTGGATAGTTCAGATCATCGATGGTAGATATGATAGTCACTAACTGCATCCAAAATTTAACACACAAGGTTATGAAAAAGGTATAAAATGAATTCAACAACTTGCAGTATCAATACCCATGAAGCAACTTTGTCCACAGACATGGACAAGCATACCTTGATTTGGCTTAGAGCTGAAAGTTTCAACCCTGTCATGTCTAGAACCTTGACGCAGGTGGTGATTGGCCGTCCATTCTTCTTAGACACAGAAGGCTGTAACAGTGTATCACCCATTAGAGCAAGAGAGAAACCGAAATTTCAAAAAAAGTCTAGCCATCTGCCATGTACTCACCAGTAATACACGGTCTCTATATTCATTGATTTGGATGTGGGATTGGACATAGTAGTGAACCTGTGAGTGGAAGAAGAGAAGCACATTCATTTTTGTTTCTCATCTGATTGTCAAAAATGCGAAAAAAACAATGAAGTATCTTACAGAAGCTTTGTCAAATGTGCTGAGGCCAACGCCAATAGCAAAGACAGGCAACCCCTAAACATCAAAGGCAGAAGCAATCAAGATGAGAAATGTTTTTTATCTAAAAGATGAGAAATAGGATGCTACCTCTTTGGTATAACCTGACATTCCTATGAGTTGAGAATCCCGTACGTCCCTGTACAACTCACTAGGAACAATTGGTTTCTGTAGGAAACCAAAAAAACAATGAAGTCCAAAATTTCAGCTCTCAAACCAGAACAGACCACTAAGGAAAGAGGGAATATGAATAACTCACGGATAGGATACTGTCAATTTCATTATCCACCCTCCAACGCAAACACTCAACAAGCTGAAAGTGAGTTAGAAACGCTGTAATCAGACTAAACTGACAATAGAATCACTCAAAACCACATAAGAGTTTCAGAAACATACCATTGTGTGAGCTTTGCTAACATTCCAATCTCGCGCTTTCAAAAAACGACTCAAATTCTCCCTCAGGTATCCCTGATGAACTCTCTGCAGATTCATAAAAGACCTTCCTTTATTCAAACATTCAATCCCAGATCAACTATAAGAAACAATTTTCATCACCACCTAAACTTAAAAAAAAAATGAGAACTTTATGTAGAATTTAATGCATCTGTGATCTACTCAGTTGAAAGGGGTTTGACCCATTTTCTACGAATATTTCTAACAAAAAAACGAACGTACCTCAAATGTTTTCTTCAATGGCTCCTCAACTGGCAACAAATTTACCCGATTCAGTATGTAGTTATTAGAAATCAAAGTAGAAATAGAGAGATGTAGAGGAAAAAGGTCATACCTTTATCCATCAGCTCCTGGAATTCATCAATGGCTGCTTCTGAAACGATCCCCATTGTTGTTGCTTAATCTCTCACCTCTACAGCTTAAACAGAATCTCCAAAGAAGCAATAAGATCGACTTTTTTTTGTGTCCCTTTTGTCCCTTTGCACCAAACTATGAGTCCATCATTAAAGGTCAAAGAGGTGGTAGAAGAAGAGAAACTCCCAACAGAAATATACACTTTAATTACAAGTAGAAAAGTCGTTTTTAAGAGACGAACTACTTTGATTAAGACTAGTCGTAACAAACATTAAAAAGCAGCTTCTGGTTTCTTCTGTGAATAATCAATCAATCGAACTCCCAAAACCCATTTGATTTTCCCCTTCTCTTGTGGTTCTTGGTCAATGGTACAAGTTTAAAGTCTGATTTTTTTTTTTTTCCAATGAACCCAAAAAATAAAAGAGAGGAAGATTCAAACTTTGAAGTTGTCAAGGGAATTGTAATTGTGTAGGGGTGAAATTTGTAAAACCTTTGTACCATGTTATAATGTTATCGAAGTATGATGAAGTCGTAGAGGACTTGGTGAGTTTTGTCCTTTATTGGGAAAAGAAAGATCAAAAGATGGATAAATGGTATTCAAAGTTGGTCTCTTTCTTTTTACTTATTTTTGGTCAAAAATTCAAAGTTGTCTTTTTTAGAAACGTTTTAATTACTTTTCAAGAGGTTAATTACTATTTTAAAAGGAGCAAATTTGTGGCGTATCAGAAGGTATAGGGCCCGGAGATAGCATTGAGAGTGAGAGGTTGCTTATGGGTTATTCAAAGGTCAATATCCTTGTATTGTATGGCAGAACATACCTATCACACAAAAAGTCTTTCTTCTGATTTGCAACTCAAAAGCCAAGGTTCAACAAAACACATCAACTTTGGTCTTTGGCTCTTTGCATTGCTTCTTTCATCTATATTTGTGCTAGTTGGGTATTGAATCAATGGACAAAGCGAAACAAACTGTGTGGCCCACTTTTGTCGAGGTTAAAATTTGGGCCTAAAACTAAGAGCAGCACAATAAAATAGTCAAAAACTTTGACCAAAACCTAAAAGGATGCAGCTTTCATCTTTGGGTCAAAAAGGACTTGAATCTTCCATCAGGCCAAACATTGAAACATGCAAGGATTCATGAATATCAAATCAGAGAGAAACCATCAAAGTTTACTAGCTGTTGATGTGTAAGTTTTTTTTCTTTTTGCAATTGCTAAGAAAGTTATGTGTTTTGACTTTAGTTAAATATAAAGATTCCTTCTTGAGATTCGGATATTCGATCTTGCACACATATGCATTCTTGATTGTTTAAGCTTGAACAGTTGCCAAAAAACAGCGAGCAAAGCACGTTGACGCATCTAGAGTTTCAAATCCTTTTACCACGAAAAACTATATATATAATTTCTAAAGTTGGATGATGCAAATTCAATTATGTTTTCTTTTTATCCTAGTGTATGATCAAAGTTGTTATCTTTACGGAATTTATTTAATACTAAACTGACACATACGTGGCTAGATAAACCTTGTAATATGGAAATCGTCTAGATATGTTAAAGGTTAAATGTCTTGAAATGTTCAGGCTTTCACAAAACTCACACGCAAATAACACCAGAATCAAGTCATACATTCCCACAAGTTTATGAAGTAGATTGCATATATATATTAAAGGAAAGGAAAGAATATTTGATGGGGTAGAGAGGGCAAAAGAAGAACAAAAAAAGTCAACGAGAAGAAAACTTAAGATGCAACGGAGGAGCAATGAGATAGAAGAGGAGGAAGAAAAATATGTAAGGAGAGGACTAGAGAGCGTTATAGAGATCCAGGTTGAAGGGAGAAGCAGTGGAACAGTGTCGATGAACGGAGATGACAACGTGTATGTTGGAGTTGGGAAAGGAGACTCAAGCATGGAGGCATTGCGTTGGGCTATTGACAATCTTATTACTTCTTCTTCTACTCTTCTTTTCCTCATCCATGTCTTCCCTGAGACTCGCTTCATTCCTTACCCTTGTCTGTATATATCCTTGTCGTCCACTTTGTTATCTTTGATCAAAATGTGTTGGCACTCAAGTGTGTGTATGATCCATGTAGTGGGGAAGCTGACGAGAGAGAAAGCGAGTCAAGAACAAGTAGAAAGCTTTATGTGTCAGGAAAGGGAGAAGAGAAGAACTCTGTTGCTCAAGTTTCTTCAAGCCTGCTCTGCTTCTAAGGTCCCAATCTCTCTCTCTCTTTGTCTGTCTCTTGGTGTTGTTTGGATGATTAAAAATGGATCAAGATAGTAAGCTAACATATGAGAAAGTGAGAAACAGGTGAAGGTCGAGACAATACTGGTTGAGAGTGACTCGGTGGCTAAGGCTATACAAGATCTCATTACTATTCTTAACATTAAGAAGCTTGTTCTTGGGATCGACAAGTCTAATGCAAGGTATATATACATACACAAGACACAACTCTTTCAGTTTACAGATTAACTTCTTGGCTTCTTGTAGGAAAGCAACATCAATGAAAGGAAGCAGTGTTCCTGAACAGATAATGAGGAGCTCCGCAGCAGACATGTGTGAGGTTAAAGTCATATGCCAAGGAAAGGAGATAAAGATGGAGGAGGTGATGATGGAGAGGAGCTCCTCCAAGTCCCCAGTAATGGAGAGGAGCTCCTCCAAGTCCCCAGTAGTGCAACGGCCGAAGAAAGATCAACCCGTTGACCCTTTTGCTTGCATTTGCTTTATCAGTAAGCCCAAAACTAACAGTTAATGGAATGAGAGATCAAGATAGCACAATACATTTGATGTTATGTTTTGTGTTTGGATAGAACGAGTAAAAAGGAAATCTAATAAAAACTAATAAGGTTATCAGAAAGAGTTACAACATTTTATATAAACTACAGCAGCTTATGCATACATAGACAAAACAAGCATACAATTCATGGCAATCTATAAAGAGTGAACCAACATTTGATCATCTTTCATCACATGGTCTTTAAGGAAGAATAGAGGTACCATATGTCTAACCTTAACGCTAGAAGAAATCAAATTCCAAATAGTTATCAGACCCTTTCTGAGCATTCAGAACCAAACCGGCTGCTGTCTTCTGGCTTGATGGTGCCTCTGCAACATTCACAGATTCCTTTTCCAGCTCAACTGGCTTTGGGATTTCCGGTGGAGTCGCACATCGAATCAAAGCCCAGTTCACACCTTCAAAGAACGGGTGCTGCTTAACCTCAGTGGCTCCCCGTTTGAACCCCAGCCTCTGCTGCGGCTCCTTCATGAGCAGGCCCCGGATGAGATCTCTTGCTGCAAAACTCACCACAGGTGTTTCTGGGAACCGTAGAGGCTGACCCACCACATTGAATAGTGTTTGTCTGTTTCCTGAGCCTTTGAAAGGCGTTCTCCCAAAGAGAAGCTCATACAGGAAGATACCAAAAGTCCACCAATCCACTGCACTCCCATGTCCTTCACCTTTGATTATCTCTGGGGCCAAGTACTGTGGTGTGCCCACAAATGACATGGACCGCGCATCGGTTGGCTCAGCTACCAGTTCTGGCAATGGCCTAACTTGATTTGCAGTGTCGTTCTTGGGTTTACGGTCCTTCTTAGATTTGCTTGAAAACAAACGTGGGGAGAAGCAAGTGGTGGGGACGGTGCAAGATGGTTGGATGCAGGAGGGCTCAATGCAAGAAGGCTGCACACAGTAAACATTTTTTCGTAATGGATCTGACTCGATGGCAGCAGATTTCACTAGAGTCGGGCTGACAAGACAGCGGAGTGATAGGTCAAAATCAGAGAGCATTATATGTCCATCTTCCCGAACTAGGACGTTTTCAGGCTTAAGATCGCGATACACAATCCCTAGCATATGCAGGTATTCCAAAGCTAGCAATGACTCTGCTATGTAAAATCTGCAACACATTGAAAACAAAACTCTTAGTCAGCTAAGATCAAATAAATGGCTTCTACATTCATCTATCCAATACACTGTAATAAGATAAAATCAAAGGAAAAACTAATCTTGACAGATAAAGGAAGGATGACTCACTTTACAGCTTGCTCAGAAAAATGCTTCCCCGGCTGGCGTTGCCTGAGAGTATGCAAATCTCCTCCGGGACAGAATTCCATCACCAGGCACGAGAATTTCTCAGTCTCAAAGTGAGTGTAGAGGGTAGGAAGAAACGGGTGATCCAAAGACTGAAGAATCTCTCTTTCGGTCTGAGCCCGAAGAAGCTTCTTGCGACTCGCAAGAGATGTCTTGTCCATAACCTTCATAGCAAAGTAACACTTAGTCCCACTCAACTCAGAGAGATAAACACTCCCAATGTCCCCGCAGCCTAGCCTCTTAAGGAGCCTGAAATGGCTCAGACCCAAAACCCCATCCCGGGCCCTAACAGCCTGGATTGCTTCCCATCTCAAATCATTGGCCTTGTGAGGTTTGTTGACAGTGCTACTAAAGCTGCTACAACTACTCTCATCGCTCACATCACTGCTTGTGCTTCCTCTGCAGATACTGCTCTTACCACTCTCTATGAAATCAAGGCGGCCACTTAGCTTGGCACTTCCACTTGTCTTGCCAAGACTACTCGTGCCATCGCTCATTTTGGCAGAAGCAGAGCTGGTCTTAACACTGCCAAAGCCTGATATTTTCTTTTCCTGGTCCTTGCTATCAATGGTCAATGAATCTACATGCTCAAGAACAGTAGATAAAGAGCTAAAATCGGGTTTACTAACAGCTGAGTCACCAGATCGCTTCCTAAACGACTCTGGTAACCGTTTACTCTCTGGAACTCCTACAGCAACCGGATTTGTCACTGCTCTGTTCAACTGCATCGGCTCAGCTATCTCAGCTTTGACTGACTTAGTATTACTATTTGAAGAAGAGCGCTTCTGAGCTTCCACTTCTGGTCCATGACTACTGGGTTTACGAGAGGACGCCATCGAACACAAAAGGAATTATCTTTATCTAACGGGAAAGACCCATCTTCCTTAGCTGAGATATCTCTTCAAACCCTAATCAAATCATGAGAAGACGTTAGAAGAAGAACAAAGTCCTTAAGCACAGAGATCAAACAGCAAACAACAAAATAATCTCTTTGATATAAAAAAGCAGATCCCAAATGGGAAATACGTGGTTTCAGCTAGATTGAAGGTTGAAGAAGATCTAGAATGAGAAGAATAAGAGAAGAGAGATCTGGAAACAAAGGTAAAGGTAGTAACTTTAGGAGAAACCCTAGAAGAAGAGGGGAAAGATGATACCTTGGGTGTTGCTTAACGCAGAGAAGATTCGAAGCTTCCTACAAAATTACATGCACTTTGATTGATTACTTCAGCTTCATCTCTGTTGCTCTACACACTTCTCATTTCGCCGGATACGCACGACAAGAAACCGGAGGGAGGAAGATACAGTCACAGCCAAGACTTTAAAAATAGATTAAATGACTATTAAAAGCTAGTAAATTACAAGATAATACCTTTCGCTTTTTACGAACAAAATAAAATAAGAGACTTTAATTACATCAATTTTCAATATCCGTATTCGATAGTCGATACAAAGAAAAAAAAAGTGTTAAAGGGGAGTGTGACCAAAAAAGAGAAGTAATTTAATGGCCGAAAGAAAGAAAAAAAAAGTTGAATGATCACAAATTTGCGTGTCTACACTCTACATAAATTGTTAATTCCTGAATTTCTTAAAATAAAAAGACAAATTTTATGCAAATGATGATATTGGATGATGTCTTAGGGAGACTTATTCAATTAAGATTTATCAAGAATTTCAATGACTATAATAATTTGAGAATCTTGACAACTTTTTAACACATTCCATAATCTTGACAACATTAATAAATATTTTCTCAATGATTAATCCATATTTTCAGAGAATCATGAATATATTATTGGTAGAGTTTTGTTAACTTTTCAATTATCACTATATATCGGTTTGATTTTTTTTTATACTATCTTAACTTTTTTGCAACAAACGTAATATTTTTCTCCTATGCTCTTCTATTTTATATAGACTATTTGTTCTCTAAAGTGTTATTCGTTGGAGGAGGATGTCACGTATTTAAGTAATCACGAGATGATATGTATTCTACAATGTTTATATTTATTAAAAAATAAAAAAAGTTTTTAATTCAATTTATACATGTGTGAGTGAATCAATGGATTCCTGTTAATTTATATCTATTCAATTTATATTTTTATGAACTTTCACAATAATATTGAAATGACCCAACCGGTGAAAAAAAATTAGTTTTCTAAAGTCACTTGTTTTTCTTTTTATCTTGTCTCTATATCTATTGATTTGGAGAAAGAAGAAACAAAAAAATGTGAGAGCGATATATTATAATAAAAGAAGAAATTGAAATAATTATAAAAAAAAATAACTTTGAAAGTAATTGAAAATATCATGGTTACTAGTATTTTCAAAGAATCTTTATATGAACAAAAAAACATTAAACTCAATTAACCAATAACACTAGATTTTAATCTAACTAAAAAGTCATTTAAATTCTTTTTGTTTGTATAACACATGACTTTGATTAAAATTTTAAAATCTTTAATCTAATAACACATGACTTTTAATGATTTTAAACAACATTTTAAAACTAACAAAACCAATAACACAATACTTTCATACATTCCAGATTGAATAACAGTAAATTATTCAAACCTTTTATCTCTTTAAAATTCTTAGAACCAATCAACCCTCCTTAATTTCACGATGCAGACAATTAAGACCAGTTGTTAGTAGGTTTTGTAAGCATTAATGACATTGAGAAGAAAAAAAAAGAGAACAAGGCATGCTAAAAGCCAAATAGGATTTGTACTCTCTTCCCTCATTATATTCCTATGCCCTTTGCAACTCCATCACAGCAGAACAGCCAAAGTGAGTATGAGTTTCATTATCCTTAGTTTAACTTTGCAGAAGCGGAATATTCGCTGACAATCACATCACATGCCGCTTGGACTGGAACCTTTTTAAAATCTCAACTCAAGAGATCTGTGTTCCTCGATATGACCATTTACATATTAAGTTTCTATTATCAATGCGCATCACATGTTTCTGGACCAAACAGTCAATAAAGGCTACAATAATAAAGAATAATGCCGCCTATGATATGAATCACCAGGCTGTGCTTTTTGGACTTTCATTTGCTTATTTCATTCACTCTCAATCATTCAAGTCTTCATCTACTTCAAAGCTTTTATTCAGAAACATAACAAATGAATTCAATTCAGCTATTTATTAGAGCTACCACGCCATGTTTTCTGATGATGATCAATGGATGGATCATCAGCTTATTAACCAAGACAAAAAATCAGAAATTTCGTATTGCCCGTTCGCAATAACAGGACATAAATTACTGTTTTAGGGTAAAGCAATATGTTTACTTATTAGGGGGACTCCATGAGTTTCATGATATCAGAGACTGAGCTTGTGTAATAGTCTGGTTCAATCTTGTTGCCCTTATCTAGTAGATTTGATTCACTTGTTACCCCTGTTTTGACAAGCCCAATCACTGTCAGTTCACTAAGACATTGTTGACTTGTATTGGCTTTGAAAACTCAAAAAGAGAAATCATACAGTAAATAGTATTGACCTGATAGAACGAGGAGAGTTTTGCAGCCAGCATTTTGCCCAAACAAGATATCAGTATCTAACCTATCACCCACCATGCACATTCTTGACGTTTCTGTCCCAAATCTGCAACATAAGGAAAGACATCTCTTTATAACACAATGCTATGTATTGAATACTAAGAACTGAGACAGGGTTGTGTTCATGTGCACATACTTTTGTAGCAGAAAGTCCATCATGAAAGTAGATGGTTTCCCAACAGTTATTGGTTCTCTCTCAGTTGATCCACACATTGCAGCAACCATACAACCAGCACCTAGAATTACGAGTAAGAATTTGATGTTGTGACAACCAAACTGCTATTTTGGGCACTGTGGCCTTTTGAGTCTAATGACCATACCAGGCCACTCTTGCAGAGCCGTCATATGTCCTACTGCATCACGGTTGGTAGCAATGAAAAGACATCCTGGATTCTCGCGTACACAGAGGGTCCCGTACCTGCCATTTTCGTTATTGTGTTAGCCTAAACTCCCAGAAAATTGATTTAGACAACTGAATTGGATGCAATAGTTATCCATCTTACTGAAGCTTATAGTAGTTTATGTTGGGGTCTAGTCCGACCACAACTGCTCCCACCTGGCACAGAAAGTCATCAAGAAAAACATACATCAGTACAAACTGGAGAAAAAGAGAAGATGAAAACGATAAAAAGATTGTGTACTCTGGAGAAAGAAGCAAAGTCTTATGGAAAATTACGTTTTTATCATGTTCAAAGATACAGTTTGATTTCCATTCTGCCCTTTTTCCATCGTCTTCCTGCATGGAAGCAAAAACAGAGGAATTCAATTATCTTCTACAAGCATATGAGTCCTAAAAAGGTGACCCCAAAACATGACCTGACTAAGAGCCTAGTATCTTGAGCAGGTTAGCTAAGGAGCAAAAACATATCAATTCTTCAAGTTGCTGACCCTAAAAGACAAAATGTTCGAAAAGGAGACTACTTACAGGACCACCAAGACCTGTAAAACCAGCAACCTGCAGCTCCTCAATAATGCCTTCTCCACCAATCACATAAACCTATCAAAGCAAAAACACGAAAGAAAAACTGAGAAAAACAAAAATGACGATAGAGACAGACCTACTAAGCAACGTGTTAGTCTAACAAAGAACCTTCTTGTCCTTGGGAAAATTGTTGATCTTGAGGTACATAGCAGCCGCAAATGACGAAGAGAGGATCTCATCCTTGCAAAGGAATCGCATTTTGTTTTGTTTTTCAATGATAAACACAGCAATATGCCAGGTCGGGAATGGTAAGTAGGGAAATGAAGTAAACCTGAGTAACAGAAGGAACACCCAAAGATCGAAACTTTTCAGCGTATTGCCTCCTTGATTTGACCGAATTGTTGGTCACAAAGACAACATTTTTACCCTGAAAAATCTCACAAAATCAGAGAGATGAAAAGGAGGAAGATTCAAAGGAAAAGTGAAAGTGCCTTAGCGCGGATTAGGTCGAGAGTTTGGAAGACGCCATCGATGAGCGTCTCACCTTTCCATATAACACCTGATGAAATCATCCATCAGGTTAAATTAAGGATCATCATTCGAATTTAAAGGTCAGAGGAGAAAATACCATCGCAGTCAAAGAGGAAAGTGTCGACAGATTCGAATAGGGATTTGAAGTTACGTGAGGAGAGAAGCTGAGGCGCCATTGGAGTAGAGTGTCCTTCTTCTTCTTTGCCTTCCCAGAATTCGGGAAATACGTACGTTTTGCGTTTTATTCAAGAAAGGCCCATTATAAATTATTAAGGCCCATTACTACTTAAAAACTAAAAAGCAAGTGCTGATCTGATGTGATTGATTCATGTGGTTGACAAATGTTAAACTCGGAGAGCAGGTCCGATTGTCTTAGGAGATGGCAGAGATTGTAAATAAGAGCAAAACTGAAGGGGTGTTTCGGGGAAGAGTAGAGAGAGTGTGAGTTGTTGTAGGAATCTGGGAAAGACAAAAAAGGCTGTGACTTTGCTGCTGCTATATCAGAGGCAAAGTGAACACCTTTCTTCCTCCTTCTCTTCTTCAATGGCGGATCTCAAGTCAACCTTTCACAACGTTTATTCTGTTCTCAAGTCCGACCTCCTTCATGACCCTTCCTTCGAATTCACTGATGAATCTCGTCTCTGGGTTGAACGGGTATGTTCCCTTCTCCGATTCCGATCTCATAGGATCTCAGATCCTCTCCTATTGATTTATCATTTCTCCAATCTTATCCGATCCCATAGGGCTTAAGTGTGACAATGCTGATTCTCTCTTTCTTTGCAGATGTTGGACTACAATGTACGTGGAGGTGAGACCAGCACAACCTTGTTCTCTCACTCTCTCGTTTTTTCATCGATCTTAATCTCTTTTTCTCCAATTCTCACACTTTACTACTTCTCTTCTCCAGGCAAGCTTAATCGAGGTCTCTCCGTTGTTGATAGCTTCAAACTTCTCAAGGAAGGCAAAGATTTGACTGAACAAGAGATTTTTCTCTCTTGTGCTCTCGGTTGGTGCATCGAATGGGTATAACAAGATTCCAACTTTTCCTCTGAATCTCTAGATAGATAGATACCGTTATCTCTCTGTCTCATCCTGTTCATCATCTTTGCAGCTTCAAGCTTATTTCCTTGTGCTTGATGACATTATGGATAACTCTGTTACCCGCCGTGGCCAACCTTGCTGGTTCAGAGTTCCTCAGGTTTTCATATTTTCTTCACCCTGCAAGTTAACAGACCACTAGAGTACTCTAACACAGTGTTTATAGGTTGGTATGGTTGCCATCAATGACGGGGTTCTACTTCGCAATCACATCCATAGGATTCTCAAGAAACACTTCCGGGAAAAGCCTTACTATGCTGACCTTGTTGATTTGTTTAATGAGGTAATCTGTTTTTCGCAGGCCTACTATCCTCTTTTCTCTACTGTCAAGCATTCAAAATATTATCCTCGTGTATTCCTTTTGCTCTCTAGGTGGAGTTTCAAACAGCTTCTGGCCAGATGATAGATTTGATCACCACTTTCGAAGGTGAAAAGGATTTGTCCAAGTACTCATTGTCAATGTGAGTCAAATGTTGGCTTTGTCAAATAATTGAATTGGTTTGTTCTGATGAATGATGAGATGAAAGGCAGTAGGTGTTCTGATTGATGAAATGGTTTTCAACGTGCAGCCACCGTCGTATTGTCCAGTACAAGACCGCTTATTACTCATTTTATCTCCCTGTGAGTATGGATTCTCTCTCTCCCTACTCATACTTGGAGTAAAGAGCAATCATGTTATCCATAGTGCTTCCACATTTCCATCACTGCAATTGTAGATCCCATAACGAGCTGTGTTTTTCTGTTCAGGTTGCTTGTGCGTTGCTTATGGCAGGGGAAAATTTGGAAAACCATATTGATGTGAAGAATGTTCTTATTGACATGGGAATCTACTTCCAAGTGCAGGTAGTTTGCTGTTCAAGTATTCGCGAGAGCTATATGATAGGCTAATGTCAGGAAGTTAATATCCGTTCTTTTGTGTAGGATGATTATCTGGATTGCTTTGCTGATCCCGAGACGCTTGGCAAGGTTTTCACATCTGCAAAACACTTGGTTTTTCAAGGCTGGTCGAAATGTATTTCTTTGCTCACTTGATGTAGCATGTTGGTGTTTTATAACGCAGATAGGAACAGATATAGAAGATTTCAAATGCTCCTGGTTGGTGGTTAAGGCATTGGAACGCTGCAGCGAAGAACAAACTAAGATATTATATGTAAGAATCATATGTTTTTTCAAAAGGTTTGCATACTGTTTGGAACCTGAAACAAGTTTTGTTCTGATGTTTTAGGAGAACTATGGTAAACCCGACCCATCAAACATTGCTAAAGTGAAGGATCTCTACAAAGAACTTGACCTTGAGGTTGGAAGCTAGTGGCACCTCAAAGATATGATCTAATACACAACTAACATATGCTAATTGGATCTGGTTTGATTTGAACATTATAGGGAATGTTCATGGAATATGAGAGCAAAAGCTACGAGAAGCTCATGGGAGTGATTGAGGCTCACCATAGTAAAGCAATCCAAGCAGTGCTAAAATCCTTCTTGGCTAAGATCTACAAGAGGCAGAAGTAGTAGAGACATTAGTCTCAACTCTTAAAATTTCCTGTTATGTCATGATTCTTCGTTGGTGATTTGTGTAATTCTGTTAAGTGCTCTGATTTCAAGAGGAATAAATCTGCCTCATTCTGATTCTTCTGAATCAGTTGTATTTGTTTTATGACTCTGGCCTTCTTTCATCATTATATGAATTTGAGATTCTTGTTGATGCTTTGACTAAGTTTTATTTGACCAAGAGAAGATCCTCGTTTAGATTCCATGAATACATTTGAATTGAAGGTCTATTAGACTGAAGAAAGTTGTAATCCACCTGATTGGGCGATTGAGCCTTGTGACGGTGTCTACTCTCTGGAGGTTGTAAAAGATGGCCAGATCCTTGATTGGATTCATCTCAATAGATGAAGACATATCTTCGGGAGACAACATCAGAATGATTTTGTGCTTGATCATCAGTCTGTTTCGCTCCAGCATGCCGCTGTCGTTCCCCACAAGAACGGCAGGTTTGTTATCTCTGCTTGTGTATTTGAAAGGCTTGCTTCGACAACTGTTGTATCTTGACATTTTAAGGAGTGTTTTGTGTTCCTTCTTCTTGCAGCTTCTTTGTTATTGACTTGGGATCAGCTCATGGTACATTTGTTGCAAATGAGAGATTTATTAAAGGTACTCCTGTAGAGCTTGACGTGGGTCAATCTTTACGATTTGCTGCCTCTACAAGAATCTACTTTCTGAGAAAGAACAGCGAGGCTCTCTTTTCTCGCCCTCCACCTCCGGAGGAGATTAAGCTTCCTCTGCCTCCTGCTGCTTCTGATTAGGAAGCTGTTGTTGCATACAATACTTTGCTAAATCGATATGGTTTGAGTTGTACGTTAGGCAAAAGGAAAGAGAAGGCTGGATCAGAAGCAGGAGTGGCTAAGAGGATGAAGAAAGTGAGAGTTAGCTAAAAGGATCAACTAGGAGGAGAGCTGGCTGAGATTGTTGGGTTATCTGATGGAGCAGACATTGAAACAGAGCCTGGTCCGATAGGTATCAAAGAAGGCAGCCTCGTTGGGAAATATGAATCAATGGTGCAAGTGACACTTATACCCAAAGGAAAATGGAAGGAAGAGAAAGCTTTTACAGGAACCATTACCAGAGGTGTCACAGATAGACTCCAGGAAGATAAAGATGTTAAAATGGGGTCCAAAAAGGGGGATTTACAATGATCTTTAAGGAGGTGACTCATTTGGTAAGGCTGTTGGTACGTCATGGGCGGAGGGGTTGGTGAAGAAGATGATAACGATGATCTGTTTGGTGACCGAACGATTTTGAAACACGAGATTTAAGCAACTCTTCTTCTTGTCTAATGTCTACGTCCCATTCCAATGCATTGGTATGTTGTTTCCTCTTTATCTATCCAATGTTAGAAGCAAGCAAATAGAGCTCTAAGCCCAGGCCCAATGTCTTGTGTTATAAGTAAGAACCCTGGAATTTGATATGATCCTGAGCCTGGTCGTTTTAGTTGGGTCATAACAAGAGATAGATAGATTGTCATTACAAATAGTGTGGAGAGTATGAGTAGGGCCAATGCAAATGGAGTGCATTGGATTTGACCATTACTGACTTATAACGCTCTCCTCAGGGCAGACCAATTCCATCAGAAGAGGACATTGGCACTCAAATACCTCTCCTCCCATTCTTTTTTTCACTTTTACCTTTTTGCATTATTAAAATAGCACACTAATGATGTGGGTTGACTTTCCCCTCCCCCACAAAACAGAGATTCCATAGGAGAAATGGACAACAAGTAAAACACTTGTAAAAATGGTAATCTGGCTCAGATGCTTTAAAGTTGTGGGAGAGAGGGAAGGTATAGTCTGGGGATCCATTCAACTTTGCTTTGGGATTTGCTTTATGACAGATAACATAAAGAAGAAAGAGGCTAAATGTGCTGCAGCCAAATTAAAAACTCCTCTTTTAAGTCTAGCCTATCCAACTCCTACTCCTACTCCTATTGTGGTCCATTGTATTTATCATTAGAGTAAATTCGCTTGTAATTAATTCTAGTAGGGTAAGGTGGGAGACCCACTTTTGTTTTTTCACTTTCCTTCTGTTTGGTGAGAAGTTGTTTTCCTTATGCAAAAGATGGAATGCATGAAGGACACTTGTGTCTAGCTTTTTTAATTTTGGTTGGGGATACTATTTTGATAAACTTACCCACCTCAACCCTTTAATACCACACAATCTTCCTCCATTCATCATATTCACTTTATCTCCAAAGAGTCACAAGCTCCAACTTATAGCTAGTAGCTATGATCTCTAAAACACTACCCTTTGCACTTTTGATGACAGGTAAATTTGTGAGCCAACTTTTCTGGTTTCTTCATTTTCAAACCAAAACAAGTATGAAGGAAATGCATATCAGACACCATTTGGAAACTGAGTCCATGCGGGGAGCAACAAGTGACGAGGCCGGGACCCTTGTTGCCATTCAACTTTCTCTCTCTCTTTGGATTTAATTTCACGAACACTTTATGCCAACTTGATCATTACCACTTTCACATCTCTTTCTCTCTCTTTATCTCTTTCTCTCTTCTCATTCTTCATCTTCTTCTTCTTCCTTTACCATATCATCAACCTTTGAGCACACCAGTTTTACGGTAAATGAATCATCCTTTTGCTTTATCTTTTTAGTTTTTCTTTTCTCTTTTGGTGTTTCAGAATTGTATCATAAACTATAGGTGTGATTTTATGATTTAGCAATTCAGATGACTTAACTTTCAGCCTGAATATTTAATTCTCTTCCTTTTTCCCACTTCTTACCTAAAGTTTTGATCACTTTCTCATCATATATTCCTCTTGAGCGCAGAGAAGACTAAGATGAAGTTCATGAAGATTGGGACAAAGCCTGACACTTTCTACACTCAAGACGCTTCAAGGTTGTTCCTCCATCTCTGTACCTCTAAATTCCCAAATTGCATCTCTCTGATAAACTATTTTACACTGCAGGATTTTGATAACAGACACACCAAACGATCTCGTTATTAGAATCAACAACACCACTTATCATCTCCACATAGTATATCTTGATTAACTTTATTCTCTTAGTGGCATACACATAAATTATACATGTTTTTAGTGGTTTTCATCTTTGTCTAGCAGTCTTCTCTTGTTCCAAAATGTGGACTGTTGCGAAGGCTTTGCACTGATTCAGAGGAATCTGATAGTGTTACCATAGAGCTGAATGATATACCTGGGGGAGCCGATGCTTTTGAGCTGTGTGCCAAGTTCTGCTATGGCATCACTATCAATATCGGTGCTCATAACCTTGTGAATGCTCTCTGTGCCTCCAAGTTTCTTCGGATGTCTGAATCTGTTGAGAAGGGAAATCTTTTACCAAAGCTTGAATCTTTTTTCACCTCCTGCGTTCTCCAAGGCTGGAAGGACTCCATTGTCACTTTGCAGTCCACTGCCAAATTGCCAGAATGGTGTGAGAATCTTGGAATCATCAGAAAGTGTATAGATTCAATTGTGGAGAAGATCCTCACTCCCACTGCTGAGGTTTGTTCATTATTTCACTTTTGAGTCCAGATAATGTTCTTGCACATCCATTTGATATTTCTTTTCGTTTTGCAGGTCTCCTGGTCTCATACATACACCAGACCAGGCTATGCAAAGAAAAAGCATCGCTCTGTTCCAAGAGACTGGTGGACGGAGGACATATCAGACCTTGACTTGGACTTATTCCGCTGTGTCATCACAGCTGCCAGGTCAACCTTCAAGCTGCCGCCTCAGCTCATCGGTGAAGCTTTGCATGTATACACCTGCCGTTGGTTACCATACTTCAAATCAAAAAGCCCTTCAGGTTTCTCTGTTAAAGAAAACGAAGCAGCACTGGAAAGGCATCGACGTCTTGTTAACACAGTTGTAAATATGATTCCTGCAGATAAAGGGTCTGTTTCCGAGAGTTTCTTGCTGAGACTTGTTAGCATAGCGAGTTATGTGGGAGCTTCTCTCACGACAAAGACTGAGTTGATTAGAAAAGCTGGTCTGCAACTGGAGGAGGCAACTCTTGAAGATCTCTTGTTGCCTTCTCACTCATCCTCTCATCTCCATCGCTATGATACCGACTTGGTTGCTGCAGTTCTTGAGAGTTTTTTAATGCTCTGGAGAAGACTGTCTTCTGCACATCTTTCTAGTAACAACAGCCAGTTGCTGCATTCAATCAGGAAGGTGGCAAAGCTTATTGACTCCTATCTTCAGGCAGTCGCACAAGATGTTCATATGCCAGTTCCCAAATTCGTGTCTCTTGCTGAGGCAGTGCCCGATATTGCACGGGAGAGCCATGACAGACTATACAAAGCGATCAACATATATCTCAAGGTATCAGATGCTCTGGCATGCATAAGGGCAACTAGCTATGGTTGAGAGTCACAGCAGTCTACTTTTAGCAATCATCCATTTTATGCACAGAACTTGGAACTAAAACACATTGGTTACATTGCAGGTGCATCCCGAGATAAGCAAAGAAGATAAAAAAAGACTATGCCGAAGTCTCGACTGCCAGAAATTGTCTGCAGAGGTACGTGCACACGCTGTGAAAAATGAGAGGATGCCATTAAGAACGGTCGTCCAAGCTCTCTTCTTCGACCAAGAGAGCAGTTCCAAAGGAGCATCAAGTCGATCAGAAAGCCGAGAACTGGTTTCAAGAGGTAAAGAGATGTCCATGGATGAACACAAGATGATGTACAAGCTCCACCTAGGTCCAGCTGAAACAGCTTCTATAGGGAAAGCTAAGAACATACTTGAGGGAGGAGAAGAGAAAATCAGAGCCAGCACAGACCCCAAGAAGATAGTTGGGAAAGGAACATATAAGTAGAGACAGGTAGTGGAGTAAACGTGTTAGGCCACATAAATTCAGTTTCTTGTTTGCTTCTAAAAAGAATTGATGATGATTGTAGATGGTCAATGGCATAATCTGTATTAATACAGTGCAGAGCTCAAGCTCATGCTCAAATACTATTCTTACTTATACTACTTAAGAAAGCGACTGCAACAAGCATGAGCCATGGAATGATAGGCACGTAGTAATGTGCTTATTAGGAAAAATAATATACATTACAAGGTTTAAAGATCCCATCTTTGTTTCAACCTCTTACCATTTCTCACCTGAAATGTCCTTGAGTTACTTGGTTACTGTTATTTAGATAAAGACAAAAACTAAGATTGCCTTGATAGTTGCTTTGTTACATGAGAGACAAAAAAAAATTAGTAAATCCTTTAAACCAATAGCTTATTAGAGAGTGTTTTCATGTTTATTTCCACTTCAAAATGGAGTGTCGGTAGGCAAGTGTGTGCTGGATTTTAAACACAAAAATATAAAATTGGTGGTTTTGATATATAATATTTTCTCGATTCATCTGGACCACACAAATTCAGCCTCATTAATAATTACTACTACTACTACTATCGTGAATATTCGAGTGAGAAATAATTTCCTAATCCGAAAAGGGTAAAAGCGTCTTATTATATATCCTCTGGCACCAGCAAGTGTTTTGGTTTTTTCACTTGTTCGTTCTACTAAAAAAAAAAAAGAAAGAATTAAGAGAATGATTGCTCTATCTCTCTTGATCTGATGATGATGGTGAAGCTTCGCAGTCGCAATCTTGTTCTCTTCTTCATGCTCCTCACCGTCGCTGCTCCTATCTTTCTCTACTCCGATCCCTTCAAGACCTCTTCTTGTCAGTTCTCTCTCTCTCTTAATCTCCGATTTGATGTTTTCTTTTTATTTTGCTTTTTCTTATCCTCTTTGTTTGATTTCTGTAGCTAATCGCGATTTCCTCGAGGACGTAACCGCACTGGTCCGTATTAATTATTCTCTCCATTGTTGAGTTTTCAAAGCCATTGTTTGATTCTGTAGTTCCTCTCGGATTCCTAATTACGCTTCATTGTTTCTTTGTTCAGACTTTCAATTCCGAGGAGAATCGTTTGAATCTGCTTCCTCGGGTACTTTTAATTTTGCTCTGGTTTCAAGTTAATTTGATATCTTTAGCTTTGTTTCTTCAATTCTTGTTCAAATGCATATTATAGGAATCTACAGCACTTGTTAGAGGAGTCGTTGGTGTAGTCTATTCCCAAAAGACGCAAGGTTCTTCATCAATTCCCTTTTCTTTCTCTTCTTTCTTGTTTTCTTCCTTTACCCTGACATAAAGTTTCCATTTTTAGAAGCTAGAGACCAATTCTCTGCTCGAGTTCTTTCAGCCGCCGACGATGATACTCAGTCTCAACAAATTGACAATCCCATCAAACATGTCACTACTGATGCTTCAGAGATGCAACATTCCCAGAATAGGGTATGTTTTCTATATGAATTCTACATCAGAATTGGGTATGTTTTACATAATTTTTGTCCCAACTTGTAGCGGCTGCTAATGTCATTATCCTGACTAGACCACCTAATTTGCTTGCCTTTTATATATGGCCGTCGGTGTTCTTCTGCCAAAATGATCTCTCTACTCTCATCATCTTGTAGGTTCAATTGACCCAGCAAACCTCCGGAAAACTTGATGAGAATGTGAGAGGAAATCTGTTGATGCCTGATGCACAGGTGAGGCATCTTAAAGATCAGCTGATTAGGGCAAAGGTTTATCTTTCACTTCCAGCTGCAAAGGCCAATGCACATTTGGTCAGGGACCTTAGACTCCGTATTAAAGAAGTTCAACGGGCACTTGCAGATGCCTCCAAGGATTCAGATCTGCCAAAGACGTAAGTAGTCCCTTCTTGGAAATTCTAGTTATGCCCTGTCCGAAACAAGTCTCTTTTTTCCTCTGATTAATTTCTCTGACAGTGCTATAGAAAAACTTAAAGCAATGGAGCAAACATTAGCCAAAGGCAAGCAGATCCAAGATGACTGTTCCACTGTGGTAAAGAAGCTACGTGCAATGCTCCACTCGGCAGAGGAGCAGCTCCGGGTCCATAAGAAGCAAACCATGTTCTTGACACAATTGACTGCAAAGACTATCCCAAAAGGCCTTCACTGCCTCCCTCTACGCCTCACTACCGATTATTATGCTTTAAATTCATCTCAACGACAATTCCCAAATCAGGAGAGACTAAAAGATACTCAGCTCTATCACTATGCTCTTTTCTCTGATAATGTTTTGGCTACATCAGTTGTTGTTAACTCTACCATAACCAATGCTAAGGTAACAAGTAATTATATTCTTTTGATTGAACATTGAAATGTGTTTCTTTCTGTTAAATTTACGGTATTAATGATTTATTGGCAGCATCCCGCAAAGCATGTCTTTCACATCGTCACAGACAGGCTCAACTATGCGGCAATGAGGATGTGGTTCCTGGACAACCCACCAGGCAAAGCCACCATCCAGGTTCAGAATGTTGAAGAATTTACATGGCTGAATTCAAGCTACAGTCCCGTTCTCAAACAGCTTAGTTCCCGATCAATGATAGACTATTACTTCAGGGCGCAACGTACAAATTCAGACACAAACTTGAAGTTCCGGAATCCAAAATACTTATCCATCCTTAATCATCTTCGTTTTTACTTGCCTGAGATCTTTCCGAAGCTCAGCAAGGTGCTCTTCTTGGATGATGATATAGTTGTGCAGAAGGACCTTTCTGGTCTTTGGTCAGTTGATCTGAAAGGTAATGTCAATGGTGCTGTAGAGACTTGTGGGGAAAGTTTTCATCGCTTTGACCGTTATCTCAACTTCTCAAATCCACTAATCTCCAACAGCTTTGACCCTCGAGCTTGTGGTTGGGCATATGGTATGAATGTTTTTGATTTGGACGAATGGAAGAGGCAAAACATCACAGAGGTTTATCATCGATGGCAGGATCTGGTATGCAGAAAATATATATATTTACTTACGGTTGAGATGCTTGTGTCTTGATTTCAAGAATGTTTACTAATCTCATATTTTGGCTTGCAGAATGAAGACCGAGAATTGTGGAAGCTAGGGACACTGCCTCCTGGTCTCATCACATTTTGGAGAAGAACATATCCGCTAGAGCGGAAGTGGCACATACTGGGGCTTGGATACAACCCGAGTGTGAACCAGAGGGATATTGAGAGGGCAGCTGTGATACATTATAATGGCAACCTCAAACCATGGCTAGAGATTGGGATTCCAAGATACCGAGGTTTCTGGTCAAAGCATGTAGACTATGAGCACGTTTATCTCAGAGAATGCAACATCAATCCTTAGAATTAGAGAGCAATGTTATTTCTTCTGATGAGATGAAAAACAAATTGTAGACGACACAGTAAATGCATATGATTTTGGAGTTTTGTGGTCATACATAATATAGCGTATGATAATTTCCCATTACTTTTAAAATTATCCCCGTTTAGAAGATGATCTATTAAAAATACTTCAGATGACCCATTCATTCGTAATCACTCCAATTCATCTGTGGTTGATTTCATAACCGAGAGGAAGTTTTTGTTATGGGTCATCTAAAATAAAAGAACGGATTTGAAAGCAACCACAGAGGAAGTGGAGTGATTACGAATGAATGGGTCATCTGAAATATTTTTAAAAGGGTTTTACGGGTTTAAGGTGTAATATTCATTTAGGGGTTAGGGTTTAGGTTTTACTAGTCATTTAGGGGTTAGTTAGGGGTTAGGGTTTGGAAGATACATCCCGAAGAGTGAAGACATGCCGATTGGAGCCTGAATTGCATCACCTCTGTCACATAGCCTCATGGCCGAGTTCCAGCCTCTTGGGCACCTCAGTCACAGCTACCCGTGATTGAGGTTTTGACACCTCGTCCTTGCACTTATCAAAACGACATAATTTTGACATCTTTTGATCTAATTCCGGAACTGAGCCTATATATACCATTTGTTAGGAAACCCCTAAAGAGAGAGCCTCTCTAGGAGATAGACAAGGAGACGCATTGCCTCATCACACATCAGCCACCGCCGCCTCCTCCTTCATCGTCCAAGCTCTAGATGTTCCTCCTTTGAAGTGTCATCCTTGTTCTTCATTGTTTCTCCTCTCTTGTACTCTTATTTGCTTATTGGGAAGACAAGTTATCTTCTGTGACATCTAGAGAAATTTCCTTTGAATAGATGAAAAACTCGTTATTTTGGTAAGTGTGGAGGCAGAGGGGCAGGGCCTCGGTCACGGGTGCTTGTGACCAAGGTGCCCAAGAGGCAAGACCTCGGTCACAGGTGCTTGTGATCGAGGTGATGGAGCTTTGGATGTCACAGAAGATAACTTATCTTCCCAATAAGCAAATAAGAGTACAAGAGAGGAGAAACAATGAAGAACAAGGATGAAACTTCAAAAGAGGAACTTCTAGGGCTTGGGCGATGAAGGAGGAGGCGGAGGTGGCTGATGTGTGATGAGGTCAGGGGTCTCCTTGTATATCTTCTAGAGAGGCTCTCCCTTTTAGGGTTTTCCCAACAAGTGGTGTCAAAACTATTAGACTCAGTTCTGGAATTAGACTCAGTTCTGGAATTAGGTCAAAAAATGTCAAAATTACGTTGTTTTGATAAGTACAGGGACGAGGTGTCAAACCTCGGTCACGGGTAGATGTGACCGAGGTGCCCAAGAGGCTTGACCTCGGTCACAAGGCTCTGTGACCGAGGTGATGCAGTTTATGCTCCAGTGGGCATGTCTTCACTCTTCGAGATGTATCTTCTAAAAGGCTGAATAGATTGCTTCGATTCTTATCCCACGTGAATCTTAACTCTTATAGCTTTCCATAGACACCAAGAACTCTTGATTTTGTTAGCGGGAAAGTCTTCAAATGTTGCCAAACTTCTGATGCTCTGAAACTGTCCACAAACAGGTTTTGATCCTTCTTTATGTCCTTTTTACTCCATAATCACCAAATGTCTCTAAGAAGTGGAAAATGACCTTGAAACTTCCATAATCACTTCTTTCTCCATGGAATCCCTAATAAAAACATATGAAAAATATGGGTGAAAATATGATGATATCAACTCTCCCAGACTTAGACTTTGTTTATCCTCAAGCAAACAAGAAATCTAAACTGGTGAAGAGGTTTGAAAACAGCGGAAACTCTCCTATGATCAGAGTCAATGCTCGAGATAGATAACCTGCAAATGCGTTAGTACATGTATTCAACAAAAAATTTCTCACTATAGACTCACAACATTCTCTACTCTGATCCGTCAATATCAAACCTGTTAAAGAGTTTGGCATTCACTTCAGTCAACTCCTTACATTATTAAAAATTGACATGGGATTTCTTATGAGAAGATATCATTCGGGGTAGACAGTGCTTGGTATGAAAGGGCTTTTGGTGTTTAAGGGGAGTTAAAGTGTTTAGGACGTACCATGAACTCGAAAGTGCAGCTATGTCGTAGAGCTGGAAAAGAGTATGAACCCATTGATGTTCACCGCTTCCAAACACTTCTTCGTAGCACCCTGTTCCTTTTCTTCTTCTAGTTCCCCCAGACTTAGACGTTTCTGTGGGGTTCTCTGCATCAACTTCATAACTTTTTTCATAGTCTTCTTCCTCAGAATTACCTGTTCTACGAGAATAAATCGTAACCGTTTCCTTTCCTTTCATTTTTCTATTTCTTTTTCTTTTCTTTTCTTTTGTTTTCTCTTTCTTTTCTTTTTATTTTTCTTTTTATTTTTATTTTTCTTTTTCTTTTTTCTTTTGATGTGGTCGGAGAAGTTCTCCTAGAAGTTTTCCTTCAGACTCACAATCAACAAGATGCAAGTGCACAACAATCAATTATAGTACTTAAGGTATATCGATCCCATAGAGAGAGAAGTTATTTTGCAAATCAAGAGGATCAAGTAAGGCTAGAACTCAATAATAAAAAGTTTGGGTTTGTTGTGTCACCCAAAAAGTATCCAAAGAAATCGATGTAAAACGATATAAGAAAGATGTTGGGTGTCAAAAGGTTCGATGGGGGTTTTGTAATCAAATAATTCAAGATAAATTCATGTAATGCATGTCTACTCTTAAGTCTCGGACTATAAAACATGAAAGTTTGATCAACCTATTACCATAGAGAAAATCGGCTAAAATCTATATGTCATGTAACTCAACTTCCGCAGGAAACACCACATATGTCAAAGCATTAAAATAAAGTTCAATTCTAGTCCATAAAACTCTATAACTAAGTGGTATGTGCATGTTATGACGCGAAACTCATCCAATCTAGGTTCAAACAAATTAATCAAGCGGATAGCATTACTTAGATGCCTAAGATCAATAGCTAGTTCATGACGCTAACTATATGCATTAAGAAAGAGATCAGACTAAAAAAATAGTATAGAGGATGATGAAACTACAATAAATTTTCCACTTAAACCAAACAGATCACATCTCCCCTTTGAAATCCTCTAAACCCAACAAGAAAATCACTCAAGCATGCTTAAAGGAATCATCAAAGCAAGATGAAAGTGATTCATAGATATAGAAAACGGTTTAGAGATTACAAAGTATTCAAAGATTGTAGAGAAAATAGATGGTGAAACTCCAAGAATTCTACGAACAACAAAGCTGTTGCGGCTCCTTCCGAAGCGGCTAGGCTCTGATGTCATAGTGAAGATGAACTAGGGTTTTGGTGAGGAAGCACATATGAGTCACACAAAGCCCCTAACGTTTAAATGAGTATTTATAGGTCTTGGAGCACAGGAAGTCGGTTTTAGGGTTTAGGACTCGTAATATTGGTAAGTGTGGAGGCAGAGGAGCCGGGCCTCGGTCACGTGTGCTTGTGACCGAGGTGATGGAGCTTTGGCTTCAGTCGATATGTCTTCACTCCTTGGGATGCATCTTCAAAAGGGCTGAATGAATTTCTTTGATTCTTATCCCAAGTGAATTTTGACTCTTCCAGCTTTCCAATGATATAGAGAAATCCAGATTTGGACCATGGGAAGATCTCCAAGTGTTGCCAAACTTCTAGTGCTCTAAAACTGCCTTAAAACGGGTTTTGCTCCTCTTTTGGTCTATTTTCCCACAAAACCTGTAAAACTTCTTTGACACTAACAATACTCGATAATAGCTTATTAAGCCTTGAAATCACACCAATCTCTTATAAAAAAAATGAAAACCATAGTAAAAACGGATCAAAATACGATGTTATCAACTCTCCCAAACTTAGACTTTGCTTGTCCTCAAGCAAAGAAGAATGGAAAAGAGGTTTTGAAAATCACAGGAACTTACTTGTCATTGGGGATATCTTCTTCGTACTCTTCCTCGCTGTGGCGTTAGAGCTTACTTTCTGTAGTCAACCATAAGAAGCATCAATAATCCTTAATATCACAATCCAAAGGTATTTTCGGAATCCCTATTGTCATCTCTTTACATAAATTAATGGAATGAAAAGTAAGGTGGTTTACCAAAGGAAAATCGATTCAAAGGGCGCCAACTTCTTCTTACCAAGACTCTCTTCCATATACTTTCCTCTCCCTCTTTTCACTTCCAAACATCCAATTTTTTTCCTAGTTTTCTAGGGTATCATTTTTTTTCACTGGCTGCTTTCTCTGTTCGGCCAATCTCCATGAGGTCTCAAAGGAGGCGGTTTATGTTCAATCCCTTGGTTCGCTTTGACGAGGTCACTTGCTTAGGAGCAAATCTTCATGAGGTCACAAAGGAGGCACGGGTTTACGTGCAATCCCTTGGATCACTTTGACTTGTTTCTCCTATTCTTCTTCTTTTCCTTTCCTTTCTTTTTCCTTCGTTCTTCTTTCTTTTCCTTTCTTCTTTCTTTTTTTTCTTTCTTTTTCTTTCATTCTTCTTCTTCTTAGAGTTACAAAGGGGAAAGAGAGGTAAAGTATACTTGTGAAGAGTTGTAGTGTCTTATTGGTTTGAATAGGTCTTTGCCCAGCGAATGCCAATCCCTAAGAAAGAAAATGAATGTCAGGTTAGGTTCAAATAGATTTTAGAGACAAATTTGATTTACCCTACTCCCCAACGTAAAGAAGTTTTGGGGAATATTCACTACAAGAAATCTACCGCAAAACCGACAGAATTTCCGACAGTATATAATTCTGTCAGAAATTTCCGACAGCTTACCGACGGATTCCCGAGATTTGAAAATTCTGGGAATCCATCGAAAATCCGTCGGAAATTTCTGACGGATATCTGACGGAATTTCCGACAGAATTTCCGACAGAAATGCGAGCCGTTATATTCCGATGGATTTCCGATGAAATTTTATATTCCGACGGTTTTCCGACGGATATCCATGCCATTTTATTCCGACGGATTTCCGACGGATATCCATGCCGTTATATTCCGACGGATTTCCGACGGCTTCTGGAAATAAGACGGAAACGAGTTTATATATATGTTTCTCCCTTCCTCCATCCCATTACACAACACTCTTAATTTTATATCTCTCTCTCATTTCTTGTTTACTTAATACGAATTCTATAAAAAAGTAAAAAATATGTCTAGATATTTTCGATCATGGATGGACGAACCATTAATGGATCCGGAGACGAACAACTTGAACGAGGAGTATGCACGAGGCATATACGAGTTCATGGAAGTGGCGGGAAAGCAACCGCGTGTTCAAAAGTCAGGTAAGTTAAAATGTCCATGTTCAATTTGTAGGAATTCTTGTAATGTTGCAATAGAGATAGTTTGGCATCATTTGTATAGTAATGGGTTTACGCCGGGTTACAAGATATGGTATTTACATGGAGAAACAAATGTTGAGTATGGTAGTACTAGTGAACCAACTGTCTCAGATTGTTTAGGAGGTAGCACGGAAGTAGATGTAGGTGTAGGGAGCGTGCAGATGGTGAATGATGCGTTTAGAGAGAATGTCGAGTTTAGCGGTGAAGAAAGATATAGGTTCGAAGAACCTAATGTAGAAGCAAGAAGATTTTTGGATATGTTAGATGCTGCAAAGCAGCCACTATATAAAGGGTGTAAAGAAGGTCATTCAACTTTATCATCTGCAAGTAGATTGATGACGATTAAGATGGATTACAATTTGGCAGAGGAGTGCGTTGATGCGATAACAGATTGGGCGAACGATTTATTGCCAGAAGATAACCTTTTACCCGGATCATACAACGAGGTACAAAAACTTGTATCTGGTCTTGGGTTACCGTATAAGGTAATATATGTTTGCATCGACAACTGTATGCTATATTGGAGAGAAGATGAAAACCGCAAAAGATGTAGATTTTGTCGTAAACCACGGTATCAGGAAAGTAGTGGC